>QLTV01003121.1:2774086-2796295 GCA_003457575.1 Thermophis baileyi
TCAGGTTTCAACACACATACATTTTTCAGATCAGACCAGCAATTCACCCAATGCCACATAGATAACAAGGAAAGGAACACACATCAGAATTAAAACCGTCTCTGGAACAAAAGCTTGCCTGGTTTGTTCCCCAGAAAGAAGGCAAAATTCAATCTGCGGTTTGGAGCACCAAAACAGGTCAGTTAGCCAGTCCAACAGTTGGTCTCTTCATAGATCTTCATAGATCTGTATATGATGTCTTTTTTATGCTGTCCTCATCCCAGCTTGATTTTCTTTATGCCAAAGCCTCTTCAGGATAATAGGAGGTGTTTTCCTGCCTGCCCTTTCCTTCAGATAGTTGCCAGGAATGTTTGCAGTGTTTGTAATGAAGAGAGGAGGAAGCCTCCCAGGGCTGCTGCTGCTGCGGTTCCAGGTTGAGTCAGTTTGGTCTTCCTTGACTTACGACCACAACGGAGCCCAAAATTTCTATTGCTCCTGGGCAGGCTGATGTTCCTGCCCCTTAAGGGTACCCATTATTAATGGTTCTTCCATTATTTATTTGTAGTACAAGCCCTTCTCAGGATTTCACAATTATTCAGTTCTACTCAGTGACCAATAAAAAAAATATTGCTGAATTTATCACATTTTATGAAAACCAAGTCATCAATTATTATTTACATTTTTTACGTAAAAACCATTCCTCCTACCGTCCCCTTTTTTTAAAGAAAAGAGGTTCTTCCTAGTTAATTAACAGTGTTATTTGCTTTACCACTTTCAGAAAAAACCCTGTTCATCATATGCTTCCTTGCTATATTTATTGAGAACTAGAAATATGAAACTAATTAATTTGATGGTGTTCATAACTTCGACAGAGCCCATTAATACTCTCTCTTTATGAAGAATGAGTCCTCATATCCTCCCTCAATAGTAGGGGGAGAAATCTGCCAGCACATAAACACCCTTCACGCCTCCATCTAGAAGTAGGGCTTCCACTTAATACTGAAGGATGGTTGACTAATTATATCAAATTTGTATTTAAACTTCATCCTTGCCAGCTATTTTATTTCCAATATTCTCCCCCGTCTAGTGAGGGAAGGGGAAAAAGAGAAAAGGTTTTACCCATACTACTAAACTCAAGAGACCTGAAATGACCAAAGAGGTATAGTTATTGGAAACTTAGAAGAGATGAGATAAGAGGCCAAAATGAGAGTCAGAAAACACCAATTTAGGTAAAAGAAAAAAAGAACGATACATATAAGATATCTAAACATTTTACCCATAAAATGAGAGGACAAGGGGAAGAAATTTAAACTATAGTATTTTCCCAGTCATTTTCTTCATTAAAGAAGCCACTAAAACTAAAGGTCTTTACTTTTATTCAAGAGCAATAATGTACTCAGTTTGCTAAACCTTTGCAGTGCAATATTGTAGAGAGGATGAAGATGACAACTCTTATTAAGTAGAGAGAAAGGCTGGGTAGTTTCCGTATAGAGGCCTTCCAGCATAGAACAGCGCAGCATTTTCTCAGCTGCTAATTTAATTCTTGCATCTACTAGGTTAATGAGGAGGAACATAATCCCAATGGGAATATGGGTCAGAATGCCAAAGAGGTGTTTATTTATGCTGAAATTTGCAGGCTCAAAATCATCTTTTATTTCTAAGGTTAGAAGTTTATTTATCAATATTTGAATTACAGGGTGTCATTATGCTTAAAATTATAGCAAGAAATAACTCTCAAACTCTAAAGCATGGGGGGGGGGGCTTCCAAATATAATTTCACCTGCCCTTATTTTATTTTATTTTATTTAAAACATCTTTTCTTCAGCAATATGAAGCTCTCACTTCTATTATAGCACAAGAGGTCAGAGCCAATATCATTATGCAGGCCTTGCAAGTCTTAAGCCAAAATTAGCTTTCTACTTAACGCTTACCCCAGGGCACTAACCAGTTATTAAAAGGTCATTTATTTTTAATTCATTTTAATAGCACCTTGAACAATAGCAGGAAACCCAATTTTTGGGTGGAAATGAAAATGAGAATAAAGTTATAAGGTACAGGCTACAAGAATAGATATCCATACAGTACCAGCCACAGGGTCACTTTTGAAGGGCCCTTGAAAGCTACTTTGAACTTCAGTTGATGTAGTGTTAGAATATTTTATTCCTTACTGAATTGGTTTCTGAATGTGGATCAAGAAAATAGGCAGATACATGAATTAAGTTCTTTATTTTTCACCTAAGAATGATGACAGCAACCTGTTTGGTGATTGGCTGCAAAGGCTCCTTCTAGCCAGCATAGATTATATACATTACTGTTAGATTTGCGCAGGAATAATAGTCAAGACGTAGGAATGGTTCAGCACCTTTTATTGTGGCTAGCAGGAGCTGCAGCAGACTGGCGGCTGGCGGCATGGAAGCCGCTTTTAAGGGTTTTCCTGCAGCCGGCTTGGCCAGTGACAATGGTTTAATTTTCCCGCTGCTGACTAAGCCAATCAGCGGGAAGTATGCAAATACGTACTCCTACATCAGTACGTAACACCCCTCCCCTCTTAGTTCAGCAATTGTCCAATCAGTATCCGATACGAGTAATGTAGTCGCGTAAGTAGGCGGGCCACCGTTTAGTCCTACTGGGCCTGCGCGATTCAGTTCCTCGGGAGTTCTCACCAGGTGCGGACATGGTCTTTGTTGCTCTGTCTCCAAGCCATGGAAATATCTGGAACCGGCCTCCAGGCGTGGAGGCTGAACTTTCTGCTCCGTCATCCCTCGGCCCCAGTTGACGACGCTGGATCTTGGTAGGTGTTCACGTTCTCCCTCTGGGCTTGAGACTAGCATTCTTCATTGTTGTTGTTGAGTCAGGGCCTGGTCATCATCATCCATGTCTGTGTGCCTGGAACTGTATGGTCGGCGGGGTGGAGACCCGCGTTGTTCCGTTGTTTCTGGGATCGCTCTGGGGGCTGGTTCTGCTTCTAGGTGTCTGAGCCAGGAGTCTCCTACTCGGGTCCTGAGTTGGTCTATGTGTCGCCTCCATATTCATCCGTCTTCTAACCAGACCCTATAGGCTGGTGATGTCTGTGACTGTCGCCTTGACCCATTTGGGGTCTCCAGAGAAATTTTGGGCAAACACTAGATCATCGATGTCCAGTGTTTGGGTCAGTCAGTGAGAGTCTAGAGGCTTGTCTGGGTTATATGTCGGATTTAGCCTGTCAAGCTGGGATCGTAGTTTTCGTCCCATCAATAACTCTGCCGGGCTGCGGTTGGTTGCTGCGCTTGGGGTTATATGCTGGGCTAGCAGGAATTGATTGATTCGTTCCTGCCAGCTTCCTGGACCCATTCTTGTCAGAGCCTCTTTCGTCATCCTTACCATTCTCTCAGCCTGGCCATTGCTGGCCGGTTTAAATGGTGAGACGAGTACATGTCGGACCCCAAGATTTGCCAGGAAGGTTTCCATCTGTCGGGCTGTCAACTGGGGGCCGTTGTCTGACACCAGGGTGTCTGGTAGCCCGTGGGTTGCAAATGGCCTTCGTAGTGCCCTCATGGTGGCTTCGGTCATTGCTGAAGGCATGTTGACTATCTCCAACCATTTGTAGTATGCGTCAACGACTATTAAAAATGTCTGACACGCCATTGGTCCGGCAAAGTCTATGTGGACTCTTGACCATGGTGCATTGGGAGTCTCCCATTCTACTGGGCTGGATTTCGGTGGAACTGGTCTGGTTTCTTGACAGGGCTGACACATGGCCACCCAATCTGCGATGTCCTGGTCCAGGCATGGCGACCACAGGTAGCTTCTTGCTAGCGCCTTCATGCGCACGATTCCCGGGTGACCAATATGTAATGTCCTGATCACCCTCTTCCTGAGTGCTTGGGGAATCACAACTCTCTCCCCCCATAGTAAGCAGCCCTTAAGCACCAACAGTTCCATCTGTTTATTTTTAAATGTCTTAAACTCCTCCCCTTCTTCCTCTTGTGGCTACCCCCTCAACACCCAGATCATCACTTTGGAAAGCACCCTGTCCTTTGTGTGTTCTGCGATGTCCCGGGATGTGATGGGGCTCATTTGTTCTATGTCAATGAGCAGAATTTCGGCCACAGGAGCGGGGTCTTCCACCAGGTCAGGTTCAGGGCAGCGGCTGAGGGCATCCGTGTGGGCGATGCTTCTTCCGGGTCAGTGGAGGAGAGTGTAGCTGTACCCTGAGAGGAAGATTGATTATTGTGTTAGTCTAGGTGACATATAGTGTGGTGTCTGGTTGTTTCCGGCGAGTAGACCCAGCAGCGGTTTGTGGTCTGTGATCAATTCAAACTTGCGGCCATACAGGTATTCGTGGAAGCGCTTGATGCCGGCCACTGCTGCAAGCGCTTCCTTGTCTAACTGGCTGTAGTTGCGTTCAGCCGGGGATAGGGTCTTCGAGTAGAAAGCTATGGGGGCTTCTGAGCCGTTGGGTAACTTATGGCTCAGTACTGCCCCCACTCCATAAGGGGAGGTGTCGCACGTTAGTATTAGGGGGAGGTCCAAAAACGCTTGTAGTTCTGACTTGTTTCTGGGGGTCGGCGCTTCTTTGATGGCCTTAATCTTTTTTTCTGTGGGTCTTATGGCAGACCCGTCTATTAGAAAATCCAAGAATTCGACGCTGGTGACCCCTATTTTACATTTGTCTTTCTTGACTTTAAGTCCCCATTCTTGAAATCGCCCTAAGACGAGCCGCAGCCTTTGAATTAGTTGGTCTTCTGAGTCCCCTGAGATGAGGACGTCATCAAAGTAAGGGACTACTCCTGGAATGCTGTTTAATAGCCATTCCATTAAGCTTTGGAATAGGCCAGGGGCCACGCTGACCCAAATTTGCAACCAGTTGCACTTGAATGCCCCACTATGGGTGACAATTGTTTGTGCCTCGGCTGTGGCTGCATCTACAGGCAGTTGCTGATATGCCTGGGCGAGGTCTAATTTGGCGAATATTCTCCCGTTGCCCAGGGAGTGTAGGAGATGCTGGACAACAGGCACCGGGTATGCGTGTGGTTGCAGGGCTTTATTGATGGTCCCTTTATAATCCACGCAGATGTGAATGGACCCGTCCGGCTTCATGGGGGTGACAATGGGGGTCTCCCACATGGCATGCTCAACTGGTTCTAATACCCCTTGGGCTATTAGCTTGTCCAGCTGCTCATCGACTTTAGGTCAGAGCGCAAAAGGGACCCTTCAGGGCTTAAGTCTTATTGGGGTTATGCTGGGGTCTAGGCTAAATGATATGGGTTTGCCCTTATATTTATCTAGACTCCCATTGAAAATGGTCTGGAAGTCTGTAAGGAGCTCGTCCAGCTTGTCCCCTCTTATTTGGTGCAGTCCCATGATGCCGATGTTGAGAGGCTTGAGCCATTCCACCCCCATCAGTGTTGGACGGTGTCCTTCAACGACGGTGAGATGCAGGTTCCCTTTGAAATCTTTGAAAGTGACTGAGACTTCTGCTCTTCCAAGGACTTGGATCCGGTTCCCATGAAAGTCGGTTAGGCGGATGTCTTGTGGTTTTAATTGTCTTTTTGTGATCAGTTGTTTTAGTGTGCCCCAGGCCATGATTGGGAACACGGAGCCTGTGTCGAGCTCCATGTCGCAAGGCAGTCCATCTATGGCCACTGTGACTACGAACTTTTCACCCTGGTTGGCATTCGCGTGCCCCACTGAGGTGTGGTAGGTGCCCCGTGTCTCTTGGGATCCATAGTCGTCCTTCTTCTGCCCCTCTGTGTCCTGGAATGGTTTTGGGCTTGCCTCCCTGGTCCCATGGGTGGTCTGGGTGGGAGAGGGGTTGTCTGGTATTGTGCCAGTTGCGTGGCTCTGCATGCCTCAGCTATGTGACCGCGCTTTTGGCAGCGGTGGCAAATGGCTTCCCTGAATTTACAGGTAGCCCTGGGATGGCCCCCTAGGCAGCTGGCACAATGGGGCTGCCTTTGATTAAAGTCTCTGGGGCTTACCCTCTTGTCCTGCTGTATTCTGTAGACATGGTCGTCGTCGTCGTACTCTTCTTCTGCCTCTGGAACCTCTGTTCGCCAGTCCATTTGCCTTTTTGCATGGTGGACCCCGCTGGTTTTCCGGACGCTGTCTGCAGATGTGTCCGAGGATTCGGCGGCTCTGGCTTCTTCGACATCTTTAAAATTGGTGCCCCTCCAGATGAGAAGGGTTTTTTTTGTAGGTTGAGATCCCTCATACCTAGAATGATGCGGTCTTTCATCATTTCCTCCGGGGTGACGAATTCACATCTGGAGGTGATCTCCTGGAGGCTGGCAACAAATTCATTGACTGTTTCCCCTTCATTTTGGTGTCTGTGGTAAAACTCGTTCCTGTGCACCATTGGGGTATCGGAGGGGGCAAAATGTTCTTTTAATGCTGTTTGCAGCGTGGACCAGGATATTGATTCGATATCCATGGGTGCCACTAAGGTTTCTGCCAGTTTGTAGGTCTTGGGTCCGCAGTACGTGAGGAAGAGAGCCCTCTTCCTGTTGTCCGCAAATCCTGGAAGTTATTAGCCTCCAGGAACAGGGTTGTGGGTTGAAGAAGGCTGGTGCTGGAGATTGCTGTTGTGCCATCCTTTGAGTTGGCTGATGCAGGTCGGAACGTGCTTAAGATCGCCGCAGATTGCCATGAGGTGTCCTTTTTCCTGTTGTCTTCTTCCACTACCTTCGTCGCCAGTGTTAGATTTGCGTGGGAATAATAGTCGAGATGTAGGAACGGTTCAGCACCTTTTATTGTGGCTAGCAGGAGTTGCAGCAGACTGGCGGCTGGCGGCAGGGAAGCCACTTTTAAGGGTTTCCCTGCAGCCGGCTTGGCCAGTGACAGTGGTTTAATTTTCCTCCCGCTGACTAAGCCAATCAGTGGGAAGTATGCAAATACGTACTCCTACATCAGTACGTACCAATTACAATCAGCCCTTTCTATAAAATACCAACCATACATTCAGTAACTCATTTACCTCCTTGCATCATTCCCTATAAGGAACTTCTTTCCTTGCCATGGCCTTTAAGTTTTCTGAGAAGAATTATCTAAAGAGAATCCTTGGAATGGACACTTTATCTCACTTCCCCGATTAAACTACTTTCAAGTTCTGTGAACAATAAAGTGTAAGACAACCAACTAATCTTAAAAGTGAAACAAAAGGGGGCATGGTTTCTGAGCCTTGATAAAAATGTAAATGTTCAAATAACATATTCTAATACTACGGGTAGTCCTCAACTTACAATAGTTCATTTAGTGACCATTTGAAGTTATAATGGGACTGAAAAAAGTGACTTACAACTATTTTTCACACTTATGACCATTGCAGCATAAAGTCAATGGGGAATCCAGATTCACTTAACAACTGAGTTACTAATTTAACAACTGCAGTGATTCACTTAACAAATGTAGCAAGAAAAGTTGTAAAATGGAGCAAAACTCACTTAACAAATTTTTCACTCAGAAACATAACTTCTGGGCTCAATTGTGGTCGTAAGTCGAGGACTACCTGTATATAAATATACAAATATATTTTTACAGTAGAAACCAAAAGTGGGGCCCCATGATTTCCGTACTGTTTCAATCAGCTACTTGCCCCTAAGGTTCTAAGTGGATTAGCTCCAAGCTATTTGAGAAACCACATTCTTACAAGGACACTTATGTTCTGACCCAGCCTTAGCAGAAACAAGAAACAGACTTCTTGTCATGAAAAACCCCTTTATTTATCTCCTGTGAATTAATGACATTCACACACGGAAAAGTCCAGCCAATAGTCCTTCAAAGAGTTAACTGCAGTAACAGACCTTATCAGTTCCTTGCGATAATTGCCAGGCCATGAGCTCCCAGCTGCAAAGCTGCAAATTAAGTTCTGGCAAGCAGTCTCTGAGCCATGAAACACGATGAGCCAAATCTTCAGAAATCCAAACTGTTATCTCCTACGACCACCCTTTCCTTCTATTTATTCCCCAGCCAGGGAGGGGCCATTCAGCGTCCACATGTGCCTTGCTTCCCAAGTTGACTCCTTGTCCTCATTTGTTCTCCTCTCCTAACAGCTCTGCGCATACACGCATCTGGAACAGGCCCCAGCCGTTCTTCCTCCCCACTTATGTCAGCCTCCAAAGGCACCTGCCTCTCCGGTGGCTGGGAAATGTCAGACGGCCCTGGATCTATCTCTGCGTCTGACACAGAGCATCCATCAGAGCCTTCCCCAGATTCCAGAACTGACCCAAGTTCCTCTCCAACCTCCTCATCGTCTGAGTCTGCCGCCAGCTCTGCTGGCAGCTGGCGGGCCACAACAACTTGTTTGAGCTTGATCTTAAGCATACATGGTATATCCATATTTTCTTACCCAAAGCATTGTAAATGATGGTTCATACCAGCAAAGCCTTTTTCTCTGCCATTACCCTGGACATAGAAGTCCCTTGTTCAAGTATTTAGGTAGTTTCTGTTATTAATAGCATTTTGTTTGCTGTTTTCAGTTTTCTTGGATTTTCAATTCTTCTACTGTTTCATACTGCAAAGTATTTTAATTATAGATAGCTTTCTAAAATTATTGTATTTATTTATAATTATGTAAAATGCTGATGTGTTGATTCAGATGGCTCATTGGATTTTTAAGACGTTTTGGAATTTATCTACCTGCAGAGAGAAAATAGAGAAAAAAAAGATCAATATAAATAAAATTAGAGAGGCTAGTAGAACAGATTTTCCTTCAAATCTTTAAAACAAAGGCTGACTTATTAAAAAAAAAATCCCAGTTACATTTCACATGATCACATGATATTATATATTTTAAAGTGGTTCGGTTGTTACCTAACTGGATAAAGGGTAAGAGGAGCAGGAGAACAAAGAAAGAAACTTAGAAAGGATCCATCCTATTTATTCAAGCAGTTAAAAGACAAGGCAGGAGATATGTACTTTTAGATTTGCCCAATTCTGTCATTGTAGTCTTATAATAAAGTAAATTTTGTTCATCTTCTCACTGTTCTTGTTTGGTTTACTTGTGAGGCTGACATCAATCTTCTGCAGCATTGAAGTTGGAAGCCAGAATTGGGCAAAACCTGTCAAGCAATCTTTGCCAGACAAAGGGTTAACTTGCTGACAGCAGGATTAATTGCAAATGCAATTAATGGTATGTATATATCTAAATAGTGGGAAAATATTACAAACAAACTGTGCACCTATGAACATCTGTTAAGCTGAATTTTAGATAATGCTGTGGAGACTGTTAAGCAATGGATCAAGGATATAGAATTAAAATGTGAATTCTGGCACACAGAAATTTGAAGGAGACATGTGAATTTGCAAAATAGAGCTTTTTAGGATCAAGGATTTATGGTATCCCTAGAAGAGGAAGATACTGCATGTGCTTTGTTTTTATAGTTTTATAGTTGTATTTTAGGTGTGGATTCAAATCTAAAACTATAATACAATAATTTTTAAAGTATAAACTGCTCATTTTAGGTCCTGCCACAATATTTCTATGGAGTTTAGATCTGGACTTTAACAGAATAACAGAGTTGGAAGGGACCTTGGAGGTCTTCTAGTCCAATCACCTGCTCAAGCAGGAGACCCTATACTATTCCAGACAAATAGCTGTCCAATGTCTTCTTAAAAACCTCCAGTGATGGAGTACCCGCAACTTCTGTCAAGCCGTTCCACTAGTTAATTGTTCTCACTATCAGGAAATATTTCTAGGTTGGCTTTCTCCTTGATTAGTTTCCATCCATTGCTTCTTGTTCTGCCTTCAGGTATTTTGGAGAATAGATTGACCCCCCTCTTCCTTATGGCAGCCCCTCAAATATTAGAATACTGCTATCATATCACTCCTCGTCCTTTTCATAGACTAGACACACCCAATTCCTGCAATCATCCTTCATATGTTTTGGCTTCCAGCCTCCTAATCATCTTTGTTGCTCTTCTCTGCAATCTTTCTAGAGTCTCAACATCTTTTTTATACTGTGGAGACCAAAACTGAATGCAGTATTCCAAGTGTGGCCTTACCAAGGCATTACAAAGTAATGCCTTATAATACTTCACGTGATCTTGATTCTATTCTTCTCTTAATGCAGCTCAAAACTATGTAGCGGGTTTTTTTGGCAGCTGTACTACACTGCTGGCTCATACTTAAGTGGTTGTCCACTAAGACTCCTAGCTCCCTCTCACAGATACTGCTATTGAGTCAGATACTACTATTCTACACCTGTGCAGTTGGTTTTTCTTGCCTAAGTGTAAACCCTTACTTTTCTCACCATTGAATTTCATTTTGTTAGATAGGGCCTAGTATTCAAGTCTGTCAAGATACTTCTGGATCTTCAGCCTATCTTGTGGAGTGTTGGCTATTCCTGCCAGTTTAGTGTCATCTGCAAATTTGATGAGTTCCCCTTCTATCCTCTCATCTAAATTATGTATGAAGATGTTGAAGAGTACTGGGCCTAAGACAGAACCTTGGGGCACTCCACTGCTACTTCCCTCCCTGTAGATATAGTTCCATTGAGGACTACACGCTGAGTGTAGTTTGTTAGCCAATTATGAATCCATCTGGTTGTGATGCTGTCTATCCCACATTTTTCTATCTTACCAAGAAGTGGGCTGCAGTCTACTTTGTCAAATGCTTTACTTTAACTTTGCTCCTTTATAATTCCATATTTGTTATTTTTTACCATGCTCTTGTAAGGAAATATTTGGAATCATTCTTTCACTACATACCTACTAATATTTCAAGTAGATCAATGGACCAATATTCTCTTGTCAAATGCTCTGACACAAGGCACAATTCAGGATTCCTTCAGTGACCACAGTTGTCCAAGTACAGTAGAGCATCCCCAAACCATGATACTACCATCTCCCTGTTTAAAAGATGGCATGAAATTGTTATTAGAAACTGCAGTGCTTTGTTTCTATCTCTATACAGACTCTCTAATTCCACTCTCAGTTCATGTATCCATAAAACATCCCTGCAGAAATCTAGAGGATCATTGAGATGCCTTTTAGCAAAGAAGCATCAATGTTCTTCTAAATGAACCATGGCTCCCCTCCTGTTTATCCTTTTTTTTATTCAGTACCCTTCTGATAATAAAGACTAGAACATTGATATTAGCCAAGAACAGAGAGGTCTGCAGTTTTTAATACTATTCTATGGTTCTTTGATACTTCCTGTACAATTATTCCTGTTTAAGATTTATTAAGATTTATATGACTATTGAAGATTTTTCAGAATTTTCTTTTCAGCAGGCTATGCCTCAAGAATCTGTATGGTGAGAATGAGATTTACATAAGGAAAGACTGGCTCAAATCAGTCCTGATTATATTAGAATTCGTCTTACTCAGCAAAATGATTACGAGCCAATTCTAATGTACCTGAATGATTTAGCATACATTCCTGTCCTGTAATCTCTTTGGGCCACTTTGATTTACAGCAATTGGAATAGCTGTAAGACTTTAAAGACCATTAGTTTGGAGTAAAAAAAAATACTTAACTGCACTGCACTTGTGATAAGGAATACATCTGAAGAAACGTTCTAGCAAAAAATCTGATAAAAGGTTCCCGCAGAAATGGGATGCTAACAGTTTCTGAATAGAAGGAATGGGTGTTGTCATTTTTTTACCACAAACAATTACAATGATCTAATACACACCGACTTTACAAAAGACAATGTTGGAAAGGCACTACGCAATCTAAAACCATCTCTATCCATTAGCTTCTTCTCCAGAAATATTGTACTTTTAACCAGAGCATACAAAACATTTGCTAGACCAATTCTCGAATACAGCTCATCTGTCTGGAACCCACACTACATATCAGACATTAACACAATTGAGAATGTCCAGAGATATTTCACTAGAAGAGTATTACATTCTTCTGTTCGCAACAGAATACCTTATGCAACCAGACTTGAAATGGTGGGACTAGAAAACTTAGAACTACGCCACCTTCGATCTGGCCTATAACCTTAGACTGTCCACCGTCGACCTCACCCCATTCCTAAGAGGTCTGTAAGGGGCGTGCATAAGCGCACCAGCGTGCCTACTGTCCCTGTCCTAATGTACCCATATACTCGTTAAATTTCTTGTACTCATAACCATGCTTGTACTTATATATTCACAAACATGTTTATACTCTGTTTATACTTTGTTCGTAATCATATATACGCTTGACAAATAAATAAATAAATAAATAAAATAAATAAATATTGAACTGCAACCCCTACATATGTTTTCCTATGGCGTGTTTAGAATAACATTTTTTAGCTTCTGCTAAAAAACCATGGCTCTCCAGTTTGCCTGCTGCACTTGACTTTCTTCCAGGGAAACCCTTCCACTTTGGCTGGTATTCAAGAATACCCCTTGACCTAAGGCAGTGGTGTTGCCCTTTGAAGCCATTAAGAAAACATCATTTGTTACATTTTCCTAGATTCCCTATCTGCTGAGCTCTCTAATCTCTTCTGCGCTGCTGTTATAGCAGAGATTAGAGAGCCTAACCTGAGAAAATGCAAGAAAGGAATTTAAAAAAAAATTACAAAGCTGATTCCTAAGCTTGCATATACTTTCTGTATGTTTTGATGCTTTAGCTTTACAAACAGCATTCAATTTTTCAAAAAGTAGATATATCCAGGAAGATTACCCACCAAAAGGAAAGTGATTGGCAATTGATTTGATGGGACAGAAGACTGACACTCTCTCTCTCTCTCTCTCTCTCTCTCTCTCTCTCTCTCCCTCTCCCTCTCCCTCTCCCTCTCCCTCTCCCTCTCCCTCTCTCCCTCTCCCCCTCTCCCCCTCTCCCCCTCTCTCCCTCTCTCCCTCTCTCCCTCTCTCTCTGCCTACAGTCCAGACTAAACATTTGGCAAGCTGTTCCCATACCATGCAATCTGAATGAATTCTTAGCCTCACTCTGATTTTCTGACAGTGAATCTTCATAAGAACATCTGGCAACTTGGACCTTCTTGTTTTAGAATTCTCATTCTGTAGAAGCATCAGATAAATGATGCACGATATATCACAGACGTCATATGCTGCATTGGTCATTGAAGCCTTCCAAGTTACAGGCAGCCTTCACAGGTCCAGCACTGTTTTAGAAAGCACTTTTTTCCCCCCATTAGACTAAACAACTGATGATTTAGGATTAATGATATGTTTATTGCAAGCGTATCACTGGTTCTTTGTTGTTTCAAAAAACTAATTAATTCATGCTATATTTTGATTATAAATGCTCTTGATTTTGCTTTAAGAAAGGCACAGAGCATTTTAAATGGAATACATAAGTAGCTTGTTCTTCATTTTTAAAGAAAAATGCATGAATAAAGCTAATGTGTCTTAAATTGTTAACAAGGCAATAAGAGAAAAAAACAATTGTTATTTTTGTAAATATAATGCAGATGGTTAATGACTGGCATGCATAATCCTTCATAGATAATAGAATTGCCTCTAGTCAGTTATTGTTCAGAGCATGTCATTTGCTTTGTCAACATTTTATGTACCTTAGAGAGAATGCAATGAGATATAACATGGTGAGATCAATAAATGGCTAAATTGTCACTATGAATACAATGCACTTATAAAGACTGTATGAAACGGTACTATATTATAGTATATATTAAAATATATATTGCATGAGAAAAGTGTAAATCAACATAGAATGGAGGGAACAGGTCAATCATTTCCCCCCCTCAATTATTTTCTTTTCTTTTTTTCCTTATGCACAGAACTGTAATGCATAACTCTAAAGGAAAGGTGAGCCACAGAGATTAAAGAGGGAAGAGATACAGATGTGGCTCTCTTTAGTGAGACATAACAATAAACAACTGTATTATTATATCTCAATGCCTCAGCATACTGATGTTATCCACTACTCCAATACTCTAACAGCGTTTTGTTTAAGTCAGGACTCTGGTCTATGACTGTAATAACATTCTGTTCTGTTCTGTTCTGTTCTGTTTAAGTCATAGTCATATAATATTCTGGATAGAGCATATTGTATGCTGCTGTGGCAGGTGAAGAAAATTAGACAGGACCAGAAAGAAGTCAAACTTAAGCACTGCTGCTGAGGAACTCTATGGAGGGAATATTTCACTCAAAAAATTGCACAGACCATATCTGAGAAACCAAACCATCCTTTCTTTCTAGTAATGTTTCAAAAAGTACAGTGAGTGAGTCCCAAAGCACAGGAAGAAGACCAGCTTACAAATTCTTTGGTAATATGAGAAGGGGAGGTTCAGTTTACTCGATTCATCATCTATTGTGGACTATTTTCCTGGTATCTTTTTTATTGGTAATACAGGGTTTAGGTTTTCAAAAAAAAGAGGGGGAAAAGTTCCTTTCATCTCTTTCAGCTCCAGTAGTTATAAGTAAAGTCATTGAGAGTCATTATAGATTCTCTCAGAGGAATAGAATACGATGTTCTTCAGACCTGAATCCTTGTCTCTTTTTTCACTTCCCTTTGTATGATCTGTAAGGAAAACCTCCTCCATCTATCACTTAAGTCCCTATTGATAAGCAACAGCATTACTCATCAGAACATAACTACTGCAATTCATAAATTTAGTTTCACAGATTACAGTTCCTGTTTAGTCATTTAAATGAAAACCTCCTACAGCCTCTCTTGTTGGAGCCGTACATGGCCAATTACATCAATGACTCTGCCTTCATTATTGATGTAGCTCTTACAGGCACAGTTCCTGTTATATAAGAAGCAGCATGTGTTTTCTAAAAAAAACTTTAAAAACCCATTGCTTCATAAGACCAGTTCATTTAAATGGGGAGCAAAACTACACGACTAATGTTCCAGGCGTGTCTGTTATACAGCAGTACAGAAAAAGCAGATTTATTTTCAGGAAACCAAACCTGCAGATGGCATAAATGGTCTATGGACAAAGCCTGGCAAAATGCTTCTATCTTTACTGAACAGGAAGAAAGAATTTTGTTAACTGTTATGATATGTTGATGTGTGGAAAAGCTAATCCACATTTTTATTTCTCTTTGCCTCTAGAAGGGAATAGTATACTGCAAAGAATCAGGGTTTCTGGGGATTACCCTCAAATCTGTCAGATCCACACATGAAGAGTTCAATTAGGCACTTTATTGTTCATGCCTATTTCATAGGAATCTTCCCAGACTGACAGTTTGCACCTTGGCTAGACTAGATGAGGTTCATTGGCATTTAAGTGTGGTTGGACCTTGCCCTCTTGTGCCTACATGAAGATTCCAGACTAATTCCCCACTTGATTCTTCCTCCTGGCTCAGCCAGTCTCTCTGACAAACCCAAGCAAGAAGCAAATTTTATCCTTTAAAAAAGAAAGATTTCTTAGGATTCATCCTCACAATAATTTAATACATTTTACTTAGCTCTTGAACCCCTCTTTCCTACTCACAGAAGTTCTGTTGCTTTTTCAATACCATTTCTATTTTGAGAAAACATTTTCCACAACAGTTTGTCAATGAAGATCAATTGGGCAACTCTCTAGGCATTACTTTGGCCTCAAATTAATTAATTAAGTTTTATAAGTAGAATCAGTGGAGTGAAATGGTTATCTCAGACAGATGATTTCAAGTGCTGTGAAAGAATAGCAGCTTCCAGAGGGAAGAAGAAGAAAAGATTTTCTCTCATATGATTAGATGCTACATGTCATGATTTTTATAGCTCACATTTTTGTGGTGGCCATTTGTACATTCATGAACAGACTTAGCATTCTCTTGAACAACCTAGAGAAAACAAACAACAAACAAAAAATAATGGCACTTATTCTTACTTTCAAGTAGAAGAATGGATCGTTTCACACCAGAGCAGTACCAGCAAACTTCAGAGGAAGACTACAGGTTTCCTTAAAATATAATTTAAAATTAGTGTCCCAATCCAGTTTTTCCTGATCTAGTGCCCTCCAGATGTGTTGAGACTACAGCTCTCTAAATCTCTGCCACTATGGCCAAGCTGCAGATAGCTGCCCTAATCCAATCCTATATGAAAGTATAAATTGTAAATTATAATTATAAATCCATTCAACATGTTGGATAACAAATAGTAGAGGACATGCATTGTGGGGCTATGAGCATGCAAATTTCATGACTTGAGCATGATATCAAAGAAGAAAGACTGCAAAATTCAATTAGTTTTCACTAGAATCATCTTTAATCAGGATTGCCCTAAAGATGTTAACAGATGATTTAATGAATGATAGATTGTTGGATTGCAATCAAAGACCAAAATGCCATACATAATGCACTCAAATAAAAACAGAATGGCAGACTAACATAGTAAGAATAAAAAGGAAAGGCAATAAATTAATTAAATGAATTGCATGTCAGTCAAAGAGTAGTAAATCAGCCAACAGACATTATGAGTATTAAACCAGAACCTTATGACACTTATAATCAGCAGAATTTGGCAACTCTCCCAGATATTTCTATAGACCAATCTGCTAGAGTAAATAAAGTGTTTTCCTAACCATATTGAACCTAAGAGTTAATTAGTAAGAACATTACTATTTCCAATGCCTATGAAGGATGAAAAAGCAATGGGATGTTCCCTATTTCAGATTGTTTTAACTATGGAAATGTAGACTAGAAATACTAAAACAAGAAATTCTCCATTTTGAAAAACATAAAATATAAAATCCAGACATTAACTCAAACTTGTTTCCATCTGACTGCAATATCAAATCAATTGTTTTTCCCTCTCCTGTTATCTCAGTTTTGTAATATGTCAACTGATGAAAAGATGTGAAAATTTTAAAAGAAGCAATCCTTTTCAACCTTAGGTAAACCTATGTTAAATAGCTGTGTTTCACCTCAGTGAGGTGTAGTAATGCTGTAACTCCCCTTCTTGAGGCACCCTGCATTCTTCCTGAAAACATCTCCAACATGTCCAGTAGTTGGACAAGTTGTCTATATTTATACAGTCTCTTCCAGCTTTTGGATATGCTGAAGGTGGTCCCAAAAGTGACCCAAAGCAAGATGACAGCTTTCTTGTCAGGGAAATACTTTAAGAGCTGACCAGCTGCTACAATGATATAAGGCAGGGAATGAGTCAGCAAGCTGTTTGGGCTGATATGATTTTAAGAGGCTGTATATCAGGGGCTGGTTCCAACTTACCTCACTGCTGGTTCGCTCCCTCCCACGCCTCATGGGTGCACCTTGTGGGCGTGCGCGCACGCGCTTCGCATGTGCAGTAACAAAAAATCAAAAAAACAAAAACAACAAAAAAACAAAGCTGAAAAAAAGATGGCGACCGCATGCACAGTGCTGGAAGTCGGCTTCTGCACATGCTCAGAAGGGAAAAAAAATAAAAATAAATAAAAAATAAATAAAAAAAAGATGGCGGCCCCCACGGACCGGCACCAACCAATCCGGTTTGGTGACATCATTGTGATGTCACCAGTGGGCCGCTACCGGTTCGAGAGAACTGGTCCAAACTGGGAGGAACCCACCCCTGCTGTATATATAAGAGAGGCCCTGTGAGGGTGTCTCTCTCTCCGTGTGTGCTTCCGTGCTATAGTTGATGATTGATTGCCTGACTTTGCCTAGTACATGTATGTATATATTCCTTGTAGGTAAACCACTATTTGAAAGACAAGCCTCTGTTTACTGTATTTTGATCCTGGGTTGTTTCAAAATAGTCACACTGTGCGCACTCTGACAGGTTATGAGCCCAGTCCAGAGAGAAGGCCATAGTGAGTAGAGAAACCAGAAAAAAGAGAATCCCAGTGAGAGCTTGCTCCAGAGTCAGAGGAGTTGTGCATCGTGGTTTGTCAGTGGTTGGTGATTGTAAAGAAAGCAGGCAACATGGCCTCCATCGGCGTAATGGGAGGAGGTTTCTTGGTGTCTTGGCTGAATGAGACAAACTGCCACTCCTGGAGTGTAAAGATGGAGATGTACCTGCGAAGGGAGGAGTTGTGGAAGATAGTTACTGATCCACCAGCTGTCCTGGATGATGGGGACCAGAGAAGAAATGAAAAGGCATTAGCCAGCATAATTCTGGCTTTAGAGGACAGTCAGCTGATACACATGAGGGGTCTCCAGTCTGCAAAAGAGTGCTGGGAGGCATTGCACATTGTATGTTAGTTTTGTGGCCCACCGGCGACCCATGCAGCTGGTTGTGGACTCTGACAGCGAAGAGGCTGTGGTGGTGATGCGCCAGTGGCCTGTGCAGCTGGTACCCAAGTCGGACAGTGAGGAGGTTGGTGTGGACTTGGTGCCAGAGGCAGAGATGCAGCCAGGGCCTTCAGAACCTCCAGAGGCTCCCATCACTGATGAGGAAGAAGAGGAGGAGCCTATTCTGAATGCACGGGCACGCAGAGCTGTCAAGAGGCAAAAATGGTTACTCAGGAGGAGAGCGGGCACGCAGAGCTGTCAAGAGGCAAGAATGGTTACTCAGGAGGAGGTCTCCTCAGGAGTAAGGCTTTGGGCTACTTGGCCACGCCCTTAGCCTATTTAAGTCATGACCACGTGCAATCACATTGCAGGAAACAACGTTCGTGATTACTTCTTGTGTTTTGCATCCAGTCAAGTCTGTTCGGCCTTTGTTCTAATTTCGTGACTTTTTCCTGCACATTTATTTCTGGGAGTTTTGCCAACTACCGTAAGCACTGCTCTTATCTGCAAGCTTGTTTCTTCAGAAGTGAGACAATTATCTCTTGAACTCTTGCTGGCTGTTAATGAAGTTAAATTAACAGCCAGTGTTCGAAAAAAGACTGCTTTAAATATATGTTTATTTAAAATGGCTATGAAGACGTTAATTAGTAGACCTTCAGTAGTAAACCAACAGTGTGTTTGAAGTTTGTGTGTGTTGCATTCTTGGTGGTTGGTAGCTGGGGCAGAACAGTTAGAGAGACTGTGGGCAGTAAAATGTTGCTGACAAGGAGACTGTATAAAGCACAACTGAAGCCAAGGGAGAACATGTCCACACATCTGCAGGTGATGAGAAAGACATTCCTAGAATTAGAGGAAAGAGGAATGACATTTACTGAGGCACACAAGGTATATGTGGTGCTCAGTTCATTGGACGCTTCATGGGACATTCTTGTGACTAGCTTAGAGTCCATGCAAGAGAGGGACTTAACCATGACATATTTGACTGGCCGATTGTTGGAGGAAGAACCGAAACAGCTGGAGAGATGACCAGGAAAGGGAGGAGATACTGCTCAGCACAAGCCAACATCTGCAACATCCCAGGATGCCGGCAGAGCAGCTGAGACTGTTTACACAGTGAAGCGGTACTACATGTGTGGTTCTACAGAGCATCTCCAGAGATGCTGCCCTGAGAGGAGAAACAGAGGAGCAGCGAGACAAGGGCGTAGGGCTATTCAACACTTGAGGAGTGGTTCTTCATCATCATTTTCCCCATCAGCAACGGTGTTTGAAACAGCAGGAACACTTGGGTGTTGGACAGTAGGGCAAGTCAGCATATTGCAAATGACCCACAAACATTTTCTGGCTTGAGACCAGCTAAGCAAACATTTGTTAGTTTGGCTAATGGTCAACGATCTGCTGTTAAAGGGGAAGGTAAAGTCTATGTACCTGAGATAGGAGAAACATTAGACAATGTCTTATATGTACCTGACCTAGATCATAATCTGTTGAGTGTTTCCAGGTTAGACAGTCAAGGGTATGAAATACTGTTTGTAGGAGGACAGTACTCCATCAGGAAAGATGGAAGAATTCATGCATGAGGGGTTAAGAAGGATGGTCTGTACATTCTAGGAAGGCAGGAGAATGGTTGTGCACAAACACTTATGAACACTCACACACATGACAACTGTGTACATTTATGGCACAGGAGATTGGGACATGCGAGTTTCAGAGTACTGCAGAAGATGCCAGACCTAGCTGAGGGGCGTAAGCCAAAGCAGTGCAAGATATACTTAGATTGTGCTGTTTGTAAGGAGGCAAAATTCAGGGTGTATCCTGTGAGTAGGAAAAACTCAAGGCAAACAGAGTTATACATAGGAGACCTGAAAGGTGTAATAAAGGTATACCACCTGAGTGGTTCACTGTAAGTGGGGTTAGGGTAGGTAGTATTTGTAATGAACCCAGTAAGTACCAAGAGATTTTGTCATGGTCATTGCCTAAGGCAGTGTTGGCGAAACTTTTTGGCACCGAGTGCCGAAACGGGAGTGTGTGCATGCTGGAAACCAGAAGAGCAGCTGCACAGTGCGCATGTGCGCACTGGGAAGATGATCCTCCGGTTTCCAGCATGCACATGCGCCCCAGCCAGCTGGTCTTCATGCACGCATGCACACCAGAAACCGGAAGACCAGGTGGCCGTGCACATGCACGTGCTGGAAACCAGAAGATCATCTTCCCGGTGCACATATGAGCACCGGGTGGCTGCTCTTCTGGTCTCTGGCGCTCCCGCCTGCGTGAAGACCAGCTGGCCGGTGCGCCAGAACCCAGAAGAGCAATGGGTGACGGCTCATGTGCCTGGAGAGATGGCTGTGCATGCCACTTCTGGCACGCATGCCATAGGTTCGCCATCACGGGCCTAAGGAAAACAAGATAAATGGAGGAAGGTTAAGAGAATGTCAGGCAGACAGATAAACCAAACTGAGGAAACTGAGCTACTGGTAGTGAAAAGAGAAAGTGAAGGTATTCAGCCAAGAGATGGTGAACAGGATGTAAGGAAAAATAATGAGACAGAGTGTACAGAGCCATTAGAAAATGAAATTAGGAGTAGTTCCAGCAGCAGTAGTATGGTACTAGTAGTGTTTGTAGCAGTGAGAGTAGAAACCGAAGCAGGAGGTGAGGACATAATAGAAATAGAAAGCAGCATGAATATGTTAAAGCATTCAGCTGTTCAGCTTTAAAGGGGAGGAGTGTCAGGGAAATACTTTAAGAGCTGACCAGCTGCTACAATGATATAAGGCAGGGAATGAGTCAGCAAGCTTTTTGGCCTGATACGACTTTAAGAGGCTGATTATGTAAGAGTGGCCCTGTGAGGGCGTTTCTCTCTCCGTGTGTGCTATAGTTGATGATTGATTGCCTGACTTTGCCTAGTACGTGTATGTATATATTCCTTATAGATAAACCACTATTTGAATGTTTACTGTATTTGCTCCTGGGTTGTCTCAAAATAGTCACACTGTGCGCACTCTGACATTTTTTTTTTCTTTTAGAAGGAAGGACTATTTTAGGGAGGTATTTTGTTCAAAGCATTGCCAAATCCCTATGAAGCTCTGCACAGTCTTAATATATGACCCTGTCTCAACTAATATCAACAAATGGAAGGATATGAGCATGATATTATTATATGATCCAACAAAGCCATTGCATTATTTTTATGTAAGTCAGCAACATGTGACTTTCAACAGCACAAAACCACCAGCAGATGCCAGACATAAAGTGTGATTCAGAAAGCTGAATGCAACTCTCACTAGCACTATGTGATCCCTTAATTTTGTAGTGTGATACACATAGAAAAGTACTGTGAAATGATGGATACCCTTGTGATAATGATACCATATATATCTGAGTTAGTCTATTAAAACCTGTATAGACCAATGTAAATCATTGAATAAATGTTCAAGATAATATTACCCATTTATAATTTTATCTATATCAAATTAAACTGTAATGATGGATCAGCTAGTAGATTTTCCAGACAACTCCATAAATCCTGCAGGAAGATGCTATTCTGTTCAAAAGCAGTTTGTTTTGTTTTGTTTGAAGTCAGTATCACAGTTGTATTCAAACTATTTATTCTCAAGGTTCTTAATCCTAAAAGAACATTTGGTCACTAATTATAGTATGCAAAATTGCAGAGGCAGCCTCTATGGATTATTTGTAAAGCAAGACCAAGGGTAATTTAACAGAACAAAAACATAGAATGTAGTACAGTGCAGGGGTGAAATGCAGCAGGTTCTGACAGGTTCTGGAGAACCGGTAGCGGAAATTTTGAGTAGTTCAGAGAACCGGCAAATACCACCTCTGGCTGGCCCCAGAGTGGGATGGGAATGGAGATTTTGCAATATCCTTCCCCCTGGAATGGGGTGGGAATGGAGATTTTGCAGTATCCTTCCCCTGCCATGCCCACAGAACTGGTAGGGAAAAATTTTGAATTTCATCCCTGGTACAGTGTGCTCGCCTAGAATAAAAAAAAACTAATATTACATATTACCATTAGCTAAAGACTTCTAACAGGGATAATTAAAAATGCAGTAAGTGGCATATTGAATCATTATTCATCATTGCAGCACAGCATATTGAATCATTATCTAATAATAATAATAATAATAATAATAATAATAATAATAATAATAATAATAA
>QLTV01003121.1:2806291-2861275 GCA_003457575.1 Thermophis baileyi
AAATTTAATAAATAAATAAATAAATAAATAAATAAGGCTATTTAAGGCTTCAGCACGCTGAAGCTGACTGCTGGAAACAACGTTTTACATTCTTGCTGCTCTTGGGACTTCTACGGCTTGGAATTCTGGACTTTCATTTTGTTGAATTAATTCATCCTGGGCTTTTTGCCAACGTCTGTGAGTCACTGATAACAGAGGAACTCTGTGTATAAGGAGGTCTCCTCGCTAGTAAATCTGCAGGCTGATTGGCCACACCCTAAGGCTATTTAAGGCTTCAGCACGCTGAAGCCGACTGCTGGAAACAACGTTGTACATTCTTGCTGCTATTAGGATTTCTACGGCTTCGATTTCTGGATTCTCCTTTTGTTTGAATTAATTCATCCTGGGCTTTTTGCCAACGTCTGTGAGTCACTGATAACAGAGGAACTAATTGGCTGTTTACTTTGGGGGTTTGAATTCTGGCCAGCTTTATACTGGACTTTTTGGCACGACAGACTTTCTTATGATTTAATGACTTTAACCTCTAGTTACTAAGAAGTTTATTAGTACTAAAGAATATTATTTGCCAAACAGTGTGTGTGCGTCATTTTCCATAGGGCTTGCCGTGCTAGGACACAACAATCCCATAGAGACTCTGGTAAAATGGTGGCATGTGACCTTCTATAAGACAACAACTATTTATCAAATGTAAACCAGTGAGGTTAGGTGACCATGGATTGTACTTGCATCACACACTGTGACTCAAGTTTTGAATTTCATCCTTTGGGTGATGACAATATAGTCCATGTGTCATCATTTTGGAATGTCAACACATAGGCTATGATGGATCCAAACCACTGGATCTTTTTCTGCGGTCAGGTTGCTATGTTTCAATTTCATAAAGAAGATAAAACAGTTTATGTAGTTGTCAGGGGTATCCATAAGGTGTGGTCAAACGAGCCAAAATGAGATGTGTACAGAGGTGGGATTCAGCCAGTTCACACCAGTTCAGGCGAACTGGTTGTTAAATTACACCACCACCACCCGGCTATCAAAGTGGATCCTGGGTGCTGCGTTGCACTGCAATGGAGAATTGGGCAACGGAGTGGCCGGCGCGAGGGAAAGAGAAGGCCGCTTTCCCTCTTTCTTCTCCCTGCTCCTCCTCCTTCCCTCATGCCGGCCGCTCCATTTCCCATTTCTCCATTGCAGCGTAGCGCCCAGGATCTACTTTGGCCACTATCTTGACTTTTTTTTTTTAACCATACCCTATGGACCCCTCTGGTACTTGCATCAAACACTGTGACTCAAGTTTTTAATTTCATCCTTTGGGAGAGGACAATATAGTCCACAGAGGGACGTGGTGGCTCAGTGGCTAAGACGCTGAGCTTGTCAATCAGAAAGGTCGGCAGTTCGGTAGTTCGAATCCCTAGTGCCGCATTACGGAGTGAGCTCCCGTTACTTGTCCCAGCTTCTGCCAACCTAGCAGTTCGAAAGCATGTAAAAATGCAAGTAGAAAAATAGGGACCACCTTTGGTGGGAAGGTAACAGCGTTCCGTGCGCCTTCGGTGTTTAGTCATGCCGGCCACATGACCACGGAGACGTCTTTGGACAGCGCTGGCTCTTCGGCTTTGAAACGGAGATGAGCACCGCCCCCTAGAGTTGGGAACGACTAGCACATATGTGCGAGGGGAACCTTTACCTTTACCTTTAATATAGTCCATGTGTCATCATTTTGGAATCACTGCAGCTTATTCTAGATTTGGTGTGGCTTTTCTCTGCTATTTCTGTAATGCAGAGTTCCCTAACCTTTCTGCCTTTGCAGACAGACGGGGCAGGAGGGAGGATGATTCAGCGCGAGTGGGCAAGCACGCATGTGCAGCATGCACGCCTGACGCTCGCATAAATGGAACGTACATGTATACACTCCCCGCTATTCACACAAGTGGGCATGCAAACGCACTCGCCTGCCACTTCCACGGCCCGGTTCCGAACAACTCAAGGCCCGGTGATGGACCCTTGCTCTAAGGAGCCTAGATATTTTCATTCAAACCAGATTACTTTTGTTTATTTTCTGGACTGATGGTCTGTAGCAACCCACTACTTTCCCCCTAACATACAGGGTCAGAGGCATTCTTTGAAACAAAGATAAGCCCAAAATCTTTTAAAAGCTTCCTATTTTAAAAAAATTAAAAATATCAGAAAATGATATCAAATAGGGCAGGGAACATGGTAGGCTCCTAGTCTGAGAAGTTGTAAGTGAGTGAATTATGAAACAGGAGTTTTGAATTTGATGTTTACTGCCCATCAAATGCTGAATTTATCTTTTAAACAAACCGCTCTTACAGTATATTTCAGTGCTGCAGCAGGTTCTTCACGCACATATTTATTAAACTTTTTCTTTAGTATTGTTATTCACATATCTACATGCACACGTACCTCAATTGCAAGGGAGCAGGTTAGAAATCCCAAGAATCAATATGTACATCCTAACTGTGATGAAAGAGAACAGTAACACAAGAATATCAGCATGATTCATCCTCAGCACATCACAATACTGTACATTTACCCTGAAGTGAAACGCCAGCATACCTTCTGCTACAATTCATGGGCCCTTTCTAAATAAGATATTATTTGGATTCCGTTAAACTGCCTGGCTGTATATCAAAGGCGTTATAGAAACAGGGGCCTTGACTTCAACATGTTTGGTTTGGATCAGTGAATTGAGCACTTGCTGAGCTCTGGAATACAAATGCTCAACTGCTCTCAGCAGTTTCCCTATTGGTGCCATCTTTCCCCTTGCCTCCTGCTAATGCAGTCATATGTATGCAGCACGCAGCCATTTTATGAGACTGCCACTTGACAAAATGTGCCAGCTCATCATCGCCTCCAGACGAGACAGATTTATTATAATTCAATATGTTCCTCGTAAGCAATCCTTTCTGTCTGGCCCAGCCTTCAGAATAACAACACATTCCTATGACATGGCACCAAAGATTTTCTGCACGTTGAAGAGAAGAAGGAAAAAGGAGGAGAAATTTCTCTCACTTACTGATTTCCTCAGTTTTGATGTGGGAACAAGTAACCCTCTCTCGGTGGGGGAAAATTAACTTGAAATACCCAAATTACAAGCATCAAACAGATGCAACTTAACGTTTGCTGGCTGGAAAGAAATCTCCTGGTAGGGTTTGTTTTATATTCACAAAGGAAATGCAGCGCTCTGCAGATGCCTTATCTGGGAAAGGTACTGCAGAGAAAAAAACCTGTTCACAAGGTAGGAGAAACCTGGAATGTTAAATTCTTGCCGCAAGCAAGCTGAAAAAGGGAGTCACGCAGCAGTTCTGTGATGTACATGAGGAAAAAGAATCACCTGGTATTGAAATCAAATCAATAAAATTGGATGAGCACTGATGCACAGGTGCCCTCATCCCCAAATCTAAAAATAAAATGTACTGCACATTTTCTAATGCCAGTCATAAATCTGTTTCCTTTTAATCAAACATTAAACATGCTGCAAAAATGATAATAGCTGAACATTAAATCTTCCAGACCCTCAAATTGGGTGCCTTTTAGCACATAAATATTTTTCTCTGTAGGCAGATGTGCTTGGAAGGCCGCCAGGGATTTCCCTCCGCTGAAAAGTGAACAGCCAGGGTTTTTTTTTGGGGGGGGGGTGTTCATCCAGTCTTTGTTTTTCTGAATCTTCAATTGCTCACTTTCACTACACGTTTCCTGCTCCTTGTTCTTTAGCTGTCAGCTCTATTATTTCAACATCTCCGGATCCTCAGGATACCAAGAAGCTGACATGCACCATGTAAAAAAAAAAAAAAGCCCACTGCAACAGCATTGCTAAGAAGGCATTAAAAGTGGTTAACCTAATCTTGCGTAGCTTCTTCTCTGGTAATATTGTACTTCTAACTAGAGCATATAAAACATTTGCTAGACCAATTCTCGAATACAGCTCATCTGTCTGGAACCCACACTACATATCGGACATTAATACAATTGAGAATGTCCAGAGATATTTCACGAGACGAGTACTACACTCCTCCGTTTGCAACAGAATACCTTATGCATCCAGACTTGAAATTTTAGGCCTAGAAAACTTAGAACTACGCCGCCTTCGATCTGACCTAAGTGTAGCACACAAAATTATATGCTACAATGTCCTACCTTTCAATGACTACTTCAGCTTCAACCATAACAATACACGAGCTCACAATAGATACAAACTTAATGTAAACCGCTCCAAACTTGATTGCAAAAAATTCGACTTCAGCAACAGAGTGGTCAATGCCTGGAATACATTACCCGACTCTGTAGTTTCTTCCCCAAACCCACGTGTGCATGAACAGCACTAAAAAATCCGAAAAAATCCCCCCCCCAAAAAAAGCCGAAAACAAGACTCACATGTGCAGAAGACGAAAAAACCCAGAAAAAATAAATAAATAAATAAATAAATAAATAAAAAATCAGTGTCCTAAGTAATCCGGCCCTTCTAAGCAAACACTACAAGTAGAAAGTTCTGTTGTCAAATATTCCTTATCAGACCTCAGAAATCTGTTTCTTCTACAGTATGCCTGCCAAGTGAAAGTCAAAATGTTCTCCCCCATGCAAACAGAGATCTCGTCAACATAGCTTCCTTGCCCCAGCATGAAGACACCCCAATAACCATTTCCAGACAACATGTCTTCAAGCCCAGGCAACTGTCTCATCCTCACCCCGCAGCTAAGGCAGCCTGATGACATTTTCAGATGCTCTACTGTGGAAGTGGAGTTTTCCCTGTTTTGCTCCAGCAAAAGACTTCCCATCATACAATCCACAGTGCTGTGTGGCAGGAGGCTTGAGATGATGGTCAGGAGTGTGCTCAGCTTTAACTGATCCAATAGATCTGCTGAAGAACTACTCCACTCCATGTAATCCCTGGACGCAGCTCGTATTCTGCAGTGCTGATTTGGCCACAAGGGAGACTAGAATTTATTTTGTTTTTCTTTTTTAAATGGGTTGTTCAACCACTCCACTTAGAGGGTACAGGACCAGGGGTGGGCTGCTGGGGGTTCGCAGGGGTTCGGGAGAACCTCTAGCTAAGATTCTGTGCAGTTTGGAGGACCCCCAAATCCCACTCCTGGCTGGTCCTGCCCACCCCACCCCTCCCCTCCCAGGAGTCCCCACGCAGCCTGTTTTGGATGCAGGTAAGTGCAGGGCGCACACGGAGGCTCGGGGAGGGTGAAAAACGGGCCTACTGGAAGTTCGGGAAGGCCAGAAACGGGCCTGTTTCCGGCCTCCAGAGGGCCTCTGGAGCCTGGGGAGGCCGTTTTTGCCCACCCAGAGGCTTGAGGAAAGCCCCCGAAACCCGGGGAGGGAAAAAACACCCCCCACCACCACCATGGTGCAGGAGGCCGACTAGGCCATGCCCACCATGGCCACGCCCACCCAGCAACCAGGCAGAGAACCCCTTGCTAAAATTTTTGAAGCCCACCCCTGTACAGGACCCTGAAACAGACTTATTAATCCCCAGCCTAATACATATACATTAAAGACTGGCTCTTGCACTACTGATTCTCACTTTTTGTCCTCATGTAAATGTTCTTAAAATAGCTTAAAATAACAAAACCCAATTCTCAAACTTCTGCTCTTCACCAGTGCTTGCCCTGTGTCTATACCTTGGCTGCACATATCCAGCTGATCACTAGTTGGCAATAAAGATTGAAAAAGATTGCTTCCACATAGGGTCTGATTGATTAAGAATAAATTAAAAGGGTTTTTGTTTTTTTTAGTTCAACCAATCAGCACAACAGTTTGTTTTGTTTTGTTTTTTAAGGCAAAGGCCACCGCATGGATTAACCAGATGGTACCTGCATGCCAACTGGATGATTCTTTTCACATATTAGATGATGTTTGGCAGGATAGAAATTTAGCCAAGAGAATCACAAATCATTGTCTTTTAAATGTTGCACACATTAGAGATATCTGGATAGCAATGCAGATGAAACCTGTTCTTGGCACGTAATAATGAAATTATACAAAGGCAGGAAGATTTAAGGCAGCAAAGTCGGTAGAGTCTTCAAGTAATGGTTAGGGAAGCATCACATTTCCTGAAGTCAATTTTGCTTCTTTCCTGCCCGGGTATGGACAACAAAGGGGAAAGAAGGCAGGTGCCCAGACTTGCCAGATAAACAAGATGGCAAAATATATCTGACCATATGAAGAGAGTAAGAGACGACTGTAATCAGCCTGTTTGAGTTGTTCTCTATAACACTTGTCTGTTTTATATTGAATAAATAAAATGATAGAGTTGGACAACATATCCTGTTGCAGAATTAAATTTTGACATAAAAATATGCAGTCCCTCTGCCATTTGGAACACACCATTTCTCACATTTTTTACACATTCTCAAATGCAAGGCATCCTTTCAAACATAGATGTTTACTTATCCTAAATCTTAAATATAACTTTTAACTAATTAGCTTCTGTGGTGAAAAATTCTGGGGAAAATAATGCACCTAGAAGAAAATAATTTATGTTGTGTCCTCCTTTTACTATTGTATTAGACTAGAAATGAACAACTTACAGCCTATGGACTATCTGCAGCCTCCATTCCCCGAATCCCTTTTTACATCCCCCTGGGGCTTCATAGGATAATGTCACCAAAAGCTAGTAACAAATCTATGATTTTTAGCAATCTGGTTTATTTTAAATGAAATAAAGCAGAAAATACATGGGTTATGCTTCTGATGGTTTAATGCACCTTTTTTGAGTCAACCACCAATCCCAACCCCCAAATATTTGGAAATGTTTCAATCTTGGCTCCATTATGTTTCCATCATAACAACTTGTTCTGTAATCCTTAAAGATCTAATTCTTTCTTTTTTTTAAAAAATAATAATCTGAATACAAAAAAAAAAGAAAGCCTCCTTTCTTTATTCGTTACTGATAATCCATTACTTATAGCAGGGGTGGGTTCCTCCCGGTTCAGACCGATTCTCCCGAACCGGTAGCAGCCCGCTGGTGCTGTCACAATGATGTCACCGAACCAGATCGGTCGGTGCTGGTCCGTGGGGGCCGCCATCTTTTTTTTTAATTTTTTTTTTGGAATATTTTTTTGAATTTTTTGAATTTATTTTTTTCCTTCTAGGCATGCATCTTTTTTTTTTTAAATCATTTTTATTTTATTTTATTTTTTTGAATTTTATTTTTATTTTTATTTTCCTTCTGAGCATCTGCAGAAGCCGACTTCCGGCACTGTGCATGCAGTTGCCATCTTTTTTTTGGCTTTGTTGTTGTTTTTTTAGGACTTTTTTTGTTACTGCGCATGTGCATGCGTGCTTTGCGCGTGTGCCCACAAGGCGCACCCACGCGGCGCGGGAGGGAGCGAACCGGCAGCGAGGTAAGTTGGAACCCACCCCTGGCTTATAGCATCATCAGAACAACTTGGCAATCCTTTGACCAAGACCTTTATGTAGGCCACAGGTATCAAACTCACGGCGTCACGTTGCCTTCACGTGATGTTTCGTGACACTTTTCCCCTTTGCGGAGCTGGGGTGGGCGTGGCCTGTTTGTGATGCATCTGGCCCATGGACCACCAGTTTGACACCCCTGATGTAGGCTTGTCCTAAGTTTTCCATACTGAAAAACATCTGGCAGCTTCAAAATAGGTCAAACAAGTAGGTAATTTATTCCAATAGCTCTGATTCTAGAGCAAAGGCTAAGTTCTTCTAAGGCTTGCTGATGATAAAAGACTTGTAGATCTGGAAAGTTGCACTGGAAGATGACAAACGTGGTTTTAAGTTTGGGGGGAAAATATCAATAACCTGTCCTATTCTGATGATATTACCTGGATAGCTGAAAATGCAAAGGATTTGCACACCCTATTACTAAAAGTCCAAAAGCACCGTGAAAAAAATGGGTCTAATCTTTAATATAAAGGAGGCTAAATTAATGACAACAGGTATTATAAGCAGCCTTAGAATTGACACCGAAGATATTGAAGTGGTGGATAGCTTCTTCATTTTAGGCTCAACCATCAACATTAAAGGAACAAGCAGTCTATGCCTACAAAGATCAGAACCATGCAAGTCATGGAATACCCTGTGACATTCTATGAAAGTGAAAGTTAGACTTAGTGTTGGAGAAGATTCCTCAGAATAGTATGGAAAGCCAAGTAAAGACTTCTTTCCCAAGAACTAATCTGGCAAAATCCTACTTGCACCCAGTTTTTCTGTTCCCACGTATACAACATTTTGAGAAGTCAGTAGCACACAGGTAAAATAAGAGACATAAAGATATATGCATATATAGATGATATTAGTAGCCTCTAGGTAGCAATGCAGCAGCTTTTTTTGTTCTGTTGTCCAAAAATGGAGAGACCACTTAAAAAAAAATCTAGATCTTTCACAGAGATAAGTAAAATAGAAATTATGAGTGGAATTAAACATTAATTAAACTTTGTGTCCACATATTCAGTAACAAAATGCATTACTTAACCTGTCACCTATCATCCTAGAATTCCACTTAATCATATATTTCATATTATGTGTGTGCCACCACATGGCAAATCTGAGTAATTTTTCTTCAGAAGGCTTTCCTCCACCTGCTCCAGTGGTGAGTTGCTGCCGGTTCGGACCGGTTCTCCTGTACCGGTGGTGGAAATTTGCATCCGCTCGCCGAACCAGCAGCGATGGCCGTCTGTCCATCCCCCGATCCAGTTCTCCAGTCGCCGTGGCTGGCAAAGAAGCTTCTGCGCATGTGCAGAGGGTCATTTCCCCGACGTGATGCGATGTGACTTCCATCGCGATGCGAACTGGTAGGGAAGGTAAGTGGAACCCACCACTGACCTGCTCCTCATGTTGTAGTGAAATATGTTGTGTTTTGTGATTTTCATACTAATCATTTAGGGTTCCACTGCAAATATATAGAAGTAAAGTAAAATACAGTTTCAAGAGCAATGACCTAGATCCGTGATGGCGAACCTATGGCACGCATGCCACAGCTGGCACGCAGAGCCCTCTCTGCGGGCATGCGAGCCGTCGCCCAGCTCAGCTCCACCGTGCATGTGTGTATGCGCCTCCCGCTGGCCAGCATGCATGTGTGCACCCCCCCACGACCCGTTTTTGGTCCCAGGAGGCTGCAGGGAGGCCTGCTAGGCCCAAAATGGGGGGAGGGGGTTGTGCGTGCATGCGCAGGAGGGAGGGGGAAGCGGGGGGTCACGTGCACATGCACGGGGGGAAGGGGAAGCTTGGGGGGTTGTGCGTGCATGCACAGGGTATGGCGCATTGCATTATGGGTGCCAGCACACACACACGCTGTTGCACGTGCACGCACGCGCTTTCGGCACACGACAAGAAAAAGGTTAGCCATCGCTGACCTAGATCAACCCTTAGCAAAGCAGGCAGAATAAAGTGATCAGAAATGCTGTTTGAAGCAGCCCCAGTCAATGAGCCTTGGAGTAGATTCTATTTAATGATCCACAATAAGATCTGGAATGATTTCAATGAATTTTTATTTTAGTATTGAAGACACGTGTGTCAGGGTTCCAAATAGCATCTAAAATAAAATCAGAGTCCGAGGCAAAGCATTCCTCAAAGTTCCAATTTATTAACAGAGCCATGTTGGCACGGCTGGAAGAAACCCGGATCTGAAGCCCCCGGGGTTTCCCCAGCCAGTTGAAAGTTCAAGCCCTTGTCCCCACACCCCCAAGTCCATCACATGAACCAATCTTCATCTGGCACTTGGCAGCAACTCCCATCTCCTTCCATGCAGGTGCAGGACAAAGGATGACCTTGGCAATCTGAAAGGAATTTGTTATGGCTACGTGCAGACATCCCTCATGCAACAGCCCCTCCAAAATTCCCATAGCAAAGCATACATTCTAAAGCATAAAGTGTGGCAGGCCAAAGTCTCTAATAAAATCTGGTTTCGGCCTGACAATGTGTTTTCTTGCAGCAATAATTCCCAGATAGAGAGCAGAATTCTCCACAAAATCTTCATTTATCTCAGAAGTTCAGCTAGTTACTGCAAAAGTGTACGAGTTCAATGTCTCCTAATAATGTCATTCAAATGCAATATGAAGAACTCTATATGGTATTTCTTGAATCTGTACCAAAAGAACAAAGCAAGGACAATGAGAGCATGACAGCCCAAGTGTATTTATATTCCAAATTGGGTACAGTAAACATACTGGTGGCATATTGCAAAGGATTATACATATGCATATGATACATGCATGCACCCCCATACAAATTTTCTAAGAAATATTACCATGTTACATCAAGGATATTCTTTCATTTCATGGTTAGGAAGTCAATGCATGTGAAGATCAAATCCCTGTTTTTGCACTGCTGAGAAGGGGAAGATTTGAGGAATTTAAGGACATGAGACATATCATCTGTACAGTACATGCTTTAGGGTTTGTCCACACTTTAGACTTTCCTGCACTGCAGCACTTAATCTGGTTGACTCACAAGTGTAAATCATCTAAAAATAAAGCTCGCTTAAGCAAACCTTTTCTGGAGTTCTTCTGTTTTGGCCAAGTCAATAGATCTTTGTTCAGTCCATACAATGCTTAGAACAGGGGTGTCAAACTCGATTTCATTGAGGGCTGCATTAAGGTTGTGTTTGACCTTGAGGGCAGAGGTGGGTTCCTCCCGGTTCAGACCGGTTCGCCCGAACTGGTAGCAACCCACTGGTGATGTCACGATGAGGTCACAGAGCCAGTTTGGTCGGTGCTGGTCCGTGGACGCCGCCATCTTTTTTGGGGAATTTTTTTTTAAAAAAATTCTTCTGCACATGCGCAGAAGCTGAGTTTCTGGCACTGCACATGTGTCACCATCTTGTTTTCAGTTTTTTCTTTTTTGGATTTTTTTTTAATTTTTCGGCACTACGCATGTGCGCGTGCGCAAAGCACGTGCGCCCACGAGGCGCGCCCACACAATGCAGGAGGAAGCGAACCAGCAGCGAGGTAAGCTAGAACCCACCCCTGCTTGGGGGGCTGGGATGGGCATGGCCAGAGTGGGCATGGCCAGCTCGATATCACTCGTGTTGTGGTGGCCTGAGCGCTCTGCCAGCAAAAATGGGCTCCCGAGCTCCGTTTTCAGCTGGGACGGCCTCCTGCAACCCTCTGCCAGAGAAAACGGAGCTTGGGAGGGCTGCATGCAGCCCTCCTGAGCTCCATTTTCACTGGAGAGGCACTGTGGGCCGGTCCTTTGCTGTTTCCAGGATGGCCCCATGGGCCAGATCTAAGCACCCCATGGGCCAGATCTAGCCCCTGGGCCTTGAGTTTGACACTCCTGGCTTAGAACAACTCAAATTGTGAATTCCTATCTTTTTTATCCCTTCCCATGCTCTGTCAGGAAAATAAGCACAGCCATATTTTTTTCCACAGATGGGTGTGTGAGGGCATATACTTCCTGTTGACAGAATTTCCATATCAGTCCTTCTTTATTGACTCTTATTTGTAGTCCTTTCTGTCTGATGAGTCCAGAGATTTATCATTATTCTTATCATTTGGATCAGAAGGTAAATGTAGGATAAAATGGCTGTTGCAGCCATAACAAGTTACTGGAGAAGAGGAGGACATAGCTGCCATAGTGAACAAAAGCCAATTGGAATAGGAGATTTGTCCACAATGAAATGAAATGCAGGAAGCAAACCAGAAATGAATGCATATACCCATCCAAGTGGGAAAATATTTTGTAAAATGGTACCAGGAAAAGAATTGTAGAATTTGCATTCCTAATCAGTTGGGGACAAGCCAAAATAAAATGTTATGCATTTCTGCTGTTAAGAAATGGATAGCAATACATATTCATGCTAGGGCATTCTGGCTGGGCAGATCAATCCTTTGAAAATTATTTGGAAGCACATCAGGCCACATTTCTCTCCCATCTATTAAAGGAGTTTTTAATTTAATCTGGAACCAATCAAATCTTTTCTGATTTGGAACTTCTAAAATTTGGGTTAAAATGATTAACTTGGTAGTCAGAGTTCACCCATAAATCTTCAGCAAGTCCATAATCTGATTTTAAAATGCTTTGGCTCGTTGTTGCTGCTTTTAGCATGAAGTTCAGGTTCAACAAAGTAAGTAAATATGGTTTGTTTATGTCATAAGCAGTGTGCTGGCACTTGTTATTACTTGAGCAAACTTTGTAATTTTAATGAGGCTTCAAGTGAAGCACTGGCCTTGGCTTGCTACTGTAGCTCCAGAATCTCCATTGAAAGTAGTATCAAGTGGAGATTATTCCTGACATGCCTAGAAGGGAATGGGTTAGTACCAATTATGTGCCTTTCTCCATTACTGTTAGCCAAAGCTTCTGCCCACTGCATTCCAGATGGGACTTTTATCAAGAGAGTATTAACCAAAAAAAAAAAAAAACCCAGCTATGGTATTTGATAGCTATGTGATGAATGGTAGAAATTAATAGCAGTAAACACAGCAAGTGAGGGGTTTTTTCCCCCAGAAAAAAACAATCTCATTAAAATTAGCTAATACTGCACACAATGCACATTTAATAAAAACCAGTTTTACAAAATTGTCTAAAAATTTCTCCCAGGAAAATGTGCATAGGATTGCAGCCTAAACTGTTTGAGCTGATTCTGATCTGCAGGATTAGCAAAACCCACAAGAGAGAGGTTCATCCAAAGTTTGATGAATAATATTTTTAAAATGACTGTTGGAGAACATTATCACAAAGAATACATCTCATCTGATACTGTGATAGTGAATCACTTTTTAAAACATTGTTCTATATTTTCCATTTTGTTGTGTTTTTTATAAATGCTATAGAAATTGAAATCTGGGGTACAGAGTTTTGTACATCCACACTACCTTTGTATGTCTACACATATCTCAAGCAGGGGTGGGTTCCTCCCAGTTCAGACCGGTTCTCCCGAACCTGTAGCGGCCTGCTGGTGACGTCACGATGATGTCACCGAACCGGATCGGTCGGTGCCAGTCCGTGGGGGCCACCATCTTTTTTTAAAAAAAATTAATTTTTTTTTAATTTTTTTTTCCTTCTGAGCATTCGCAGAAGCCGAGTTCCGGCACTATGCATGTGGTCGCCATCTTTTTTTCGGCTTTGGGTTTGTTTGTTTTTTCCCCCCGGATATTTGTTACTGCACATGCGCATGCGAAGCGCGCACACGCCCACGAGGCACACCCACACAGCACAGGAGGGAGCGAACCAGCAGCGAGGTAAGTTGGAACCCACCCCTGATCTCAAGCTAATGGAGATGTCTCTATATAGTCTTGCCGCTGTATGATCAGTATCTTCTTTACATCCTGCATATTCTTTTCAAGCCATTGTTCCTTGTACATTAAGGCTACCAGGTCTGGGCTGCAGCAATCTAGAGCAGGGGTGTCAAACTGGATTTCTTCGAGGGCCAGATCATCATTGTAGTTCTCCTCTGTGGGCCGGCTGGGGGAGGGAGGGGAGGGGGAGGGAGATGGGACGGATGCCTCCTGCAGCACCCTGCCGGCCAAAACGGGGGACAGGGGGCTGTGTGCAGCCCCCACACCACATTTTCCACCTGGTCGGCCTCCTGCAGCACTTTGCTGGCCAAAGTGGGGTACGGGGGTCTCACGCATCCCCCTCATGGCCTGTTGTCAGCCTCCACGGCCTCCTGAAGCACTCTGCCGGCTAAAAACAAGCCACACCCCATTTTGGCCAGCAGAGGCACCGTGGGCCAGTCCTTTGATATTTCCAGGCCAGCCCCGCGGGCCAGATCTAAGCACCCCACCGGCCGGATCTGGCCTTGAGTTTGACACCCCTGATCTAGAGTGTTCTGTATAGAGCAGCAAGGTATTCGTGTTTTCTGCTTCTCTGTAATGTATGTGGGAAATACTTTGGGAGACTGGACAATGAGATGTTGCCAAGATAAGAGACAGCAGAGCCCATAGCTGAATAGTGGGTAGGGCAAAAGACTCAAAAGAGACCTTTCCTAGTTTCTTGGGCTAGAAAGGAGACAGAGGGTAGGATTGTTTTTTCAGACTTGCAAGATTCTGTAATGTAGCTTTACAATAAAGTAGAATTAGCTCATCTGGTTGTGATTCCTATCTGTTTTACCCTGTGAGGCCAATACTCTCTTGTTTCCATGTAGGGTTGTCTAGATTAATGCAGTCCATGTCAGATATTTTGAAGGAAATAAACTAATTCCTAACGAGCAACAGGGGAAGGCAGGATTGGGCAAATCTCTGAAATTTTATTTTGCTTAACTTCTTCCCATATTAATCTTGTCCGACTACCTTAAAAAGTGCCCAGACATATTTCTACATCAATCTTCAAATATTTTTTTAAAAAATATAAAGGAAAATTAAAACAAATTTTCATTTACATTATTTTTTCATTCCCATTTCTAAACATATTCTTTAACAGTGATTTCCCCCTAAAACTCTGAATTTGGGTGTGTTTTTCCCATACATAGTACACTTTCCAATAGTGATGGAAACTATTTAAAAACAAGAAACTGTAGTATGTAAATATACTACTGTATAGACTGCATATAGTTTTGGGAAGTTCACACTGAATATTTCAGAACCGCATGAATTCTTCTCCTAGTCCTCTAGGGATATTTGACTAAGACTCAGAAAATTACTAACAGTCAGGGTAGACACTAACAAAGTTGCTGAATCAATTTTAATAAAACGAATAGATCTATTTGCCCTAATTCACACCTCTTATATAATTTCACACTGAAATTCTGCTTCCAGAATTTTGTGATTCTTCGACTGAGAACTTTAAAATCTCAAACGAGAGAGGACGGGAAGGAAGAGGATAATGGGTATAATAAATATTATCAGGGCGATAATGTTCAGTTGTGACTTCTACTGTAGTATTGTAGAAAATTCACAGGGAGATCATAAGCACAGGAATAAAATATTTGCTTCATTTCTTTTCTTCCTCAAATCCAGATGTCAGTGCTACCAATAAGATGAACCACAACGACTGTTGTTCTAAGCAGTTTGCCAGAGAATTGGGTCTCAGACAAAGCTACAGTTTTAGCCTTTTCCTGCCAAATGCAGCTGCTCATAATGACTTGGAGCACAGAATGCTCTTTTTGGGCCTCTCCAGGAAAAAAAACCCATCAGTTACATTGCAAGAATCTGCAAAAATGCAGGCAGATGTTAGAATGTCAAGATCTCTTCTGCAAGCCTTACAAGGCTGTTTCAAAACTTGCCCTTGGTTGTCTTGTCCTATCTGCACAGGTAGCTGCTTTATTTCACTGGCATCTCTGGGGGGAATGCTATATGCAAAGTGTCATCTGTAAAAGATGCTACAGCTGTAATGCTTGGAAGAGACATGGTTGGTTCACTCTGATACACAGTGCGAAACACCACTTTTGAATGGTGTACTTAAACTGGATGTATGGAGAGTGAACTAGAAAAGTCTCATGGATGATTGGTTTTATATGTGGTAGCTGCAGTGAAACTATTATAGGCACAAACATGGAAAAATACAGGAATAACCACAATGGAGGAATAGATTGTGAAGATGACAGAACGTACTGAAATGGCCAGATCTTTGTAACTGCTGTAAAGAAGTCTGGAAGACACTGGAATATCCCATCATCCTATGTCTCTTAGGTTCTAATTCTGAAATTTTGCCAGACTTTCACTTTGGATAGCTTGGATGCACTACCTTCTCCAGATCTGTGGGGGTGGGGTTATCCTATTTTAAAGAAGTACCCTTGTCGAGGGCACAATGAGTATCTGTCACTGCTTCTATCTCACCTGGACCTTGGCATATCTTTCCAGGTTGCCCAGTTCTGTGCGAGCATTTGTTTTATGTAGTGTATGTGGAACTTAGAATGGACTAAAACTTGGATCTTAACATCTCAACACCACACTATTTCATATGATTAATTTTTTCTTCCCAAATCCATATAATGGGCTCTTTGCATTTTCATATTCTGCAGACGGGGTAGATTATGTATCCTTATGTAGATGACACGAGGAAGCTATGGGAAATGACCTCCATTAGAAATCAGAGATGTCCACCCTTCCTTGCAGGATGCAACCGCTCCATTGCAGGAAAACTACAGAATGGCAGCCTTTGGTTGCTTATGGACTGAATTCACAAAGCCCAATCTAGTTTGTCCAGATGTTGTCTTAATGAGTTAGGTGAACCCTGACATTTTGATTTCTTAATTGGGCTTTACGGCTTAGCATGCTATAGTTTATTCAACTCTTCACCATTAAGCAAACTAGTTTACTGTGCTGTGCAGTTTTGTGATAAGTTTGTCAAAGGACAGCAAATGCTGGCTCCTTTCATTTAGAAGAAAGTGTCACATTGCAGCTGTTTCCGGAGGGGTTAGTTAGGATAGTATTTTTGCAGCCAGAAAAAAAAAAACCCCATTGTGGAAAAGCAGAGATAAGCCATGTGATTGGACTGTGATTCTCAAAACTTTAAGTGATCATAAATAAATGCATTGGTCTCAAAGGTGCCACAAACTTTCTTCCTTTGGAACATTATGGAACTGTGTTACATTGGCATAAGGGACATATACGTATTTTTGTGCATGTTTCTGGCAGATTGTTTTGCCACATCAACACAATACAGATCTGAAAGCAGGTCAATCTCAATTGTTTTATATACTCTCAAAGGAAAGATCAACCAGCAACATCAATTCCCATTTCTACCAGCCATCTAACCCACATGTGTGTCACAGTGCAATTAAATTAAGTGCTTCCTCTTTTAGGTTGGTTTTTTTTTTTTTTTTTTGCAGAATGTAGTCAGAGAAGATAAGATGACATTTGGGTTCATCCTACTTTCCCTCCCCCAAACAGGAATAATTCCCCCCACACACACACACACACTCGTTTTCCACATCTTCATTTCCGTTGTGAAACTACTTAGTCCCTTTAAATAACTTGATTGTCAATCACATTGAAAAATGAATGCCCAGGGCTTTACACAGGTCACGGTTCCCCTCCCACAACAGCTGTTGTGTTTTTCTTCCTTTTGCTCCCTGTCTTCATCAGCATTTGCACTACTGAAAGAGAGCTGACTTCTCTGCTGACAGAGTAATCCTATTACATAAGGATGGATGCACTTTAAATAGTGTGGAATGCCTTTCAACTCCACTCTCACTAGGTTTTGAACATTGCAACATTTTTACCAAAAAAAAAAAACCTTAAATAAGGAAAACTCATTTTGTTATACTGGGCCAGAATTTCCCAGTACTGAAAAACGATAAAAAGTCCATAGGAAGAAATGAATTTTCTGTTTGGATCAGCAACAGTCTCTTATTGAAAATGTTTTGGGTTGTTTTTCCCTTGAAACCCATGCATATAGATTCAAATACCCACTGGATGATTTATTTAAGATTTGTTTAAAAAATATCTGTATCCTATTTTTTTTTTTAAATCATAGAAAGCAGTGAAGAGGATAAGTAAAAATAGAATTTAGTTCAGTTACGTGATAATTAATCCGTGGCAGGCAGAATACTTTCAAGAATAAAATACAGCTTCAAAAAAGTAGCCAGTGTAAAAATTAAACCTTTCATTTAATTCATTCTCACAGCTGCAGAGAAATGAAACTTACAGGCACAGCTGAAAATAGGAGCAGCGTTGAGACTCATGGGTTCACTGTTCCTACTATCAGTCTATTATGAGAAATGAGCAAACTTTGTCATTCCTGTTTAGAAAAATCAATTAGGAGCATAATGGCAGAGTGAAATAATAAGGTCAGCTGACTTGCAAGTAAAATTTATTTTGCAATATCTTGGAAGAAGAAATTTATTTCTGTATTAAAGTGAATTTATCTAATTTTAGTTTTCTTGATCAATCTGCAACTTGTCCATTAACCTCATTTAAAATTTACATTTCCCTGAATGGTGTGACCCAGTTTTCCACATCAAATTCCCTCCAAAATCATACGGTCAAATATACAGAAGACTGAAAATAACATACAAAAATGCTTCAAGACAGTAACATTATCTGTTGAACACGCATATATTTGGGGAAACAACAATATAGAAAAAAGGTGCATTAGTATGCATACCAACTTTCCTACAAAACCTCTTACTAAATATTGATGTGGAAACAGGAATAACCCACTTTAAGACTTTTAAAAAACGCCACAACTGACAGTTACTAACACTTGCAAGTTCTGTGAAAACCATATTCTTGCTGTGTGAAAAATACTTAAGGGCATCAGTTAGCACACTTAGAACAACCAATAAAAAAACTGTTGAGATTCTCTGGAAAAAGCTATTATCTAAATAGGTTCCCACTTTTCTGCTGATATTGGACTCTCTTGTACATTTTACATTTTAAAGACAATTCAGTAGTAAGCTTTGCTTCAGTGTTTCTATAAAAAAAGGGGGTGGGTGTTTTTTGCACTTTCAGTTTAAGTGGGTAGCCAGTATACACCTAAAGTGATTGAAAAGCAAATGAATTCAATTGAGGTGAAAAAAACTTACCCAAAGTTAAAGGAAGAAGCACTTTTGCATGATTTCTGCTATGAAAAATTGTAGGCCATAATTTAAGGCATGTATAGCTTATTAAATTTTCCCATTTGCTTCAGGAAATTCCGGGACATGTCAAAATATAACCCTTCAATGTAGGACTGCATCTCTTGAGTTGCAAAAATCAAGACAAACTGTAGATGGCAGCAAAGAGTATATGATTTTTGTAACGATACCTGGGAATCACCTTGGGAGATGGAGGAAGAACCATAGATAAGACAACAGTACTACTGTTCTGTATGGAGAACTTGGGTGGTCAGGAACTGAGGCGAGGCAGAATTAGGAGGCAACTGTGTTAATTGCTAAGAATTCAGCACAAGGCAACTCTGAACAGCAACAGCAACATGTGCCGGCTGACAGTTCCTTTATATAGGAGCTGTCAGACGGGCGGACTAATAGCGGTGCTTTATTTTCCCGCCTGCCGGCTGCTCGCATCTTAGCCAATCAGGCTCGACCTGCAGCCGGCATGGCTTTTGGCGGCGGCGTAAGTCCGAGGACTTAACACCCCTCACCTCCCAGATGGAGCATGCATAGTTGGACAAGTACGCCGGTCAACGTCGGCTCTGCCCAGATCGTCTCAGTTCAGGGACGGCGGGCGAAGAGGGAGGAGCTGGTGAAGAGTTCTCTGGAACTCCCGGCGACTCTGCTGCAAACTTGAATGGAGGTCTGTTCAGCGCTGGATGGCCCAGTTTTCCAGGTGAGTTTGGCGTCGAGAACACTTCAGTTGTTGATGTTTGGACTGACTGGGCTGGAAGGCCCCTGGAGCCTGTGGAGGTTCCGGGACAGGCTTGGGCCTGCTCCGGGTGTTGGTTGTTCGTGCCTGGAACTCTCCGCCTTAGTTGGTTGACATGTCGCCACCATATTTGACCGTCAGTGAGCTGGACCCTATAAGAGTAGGGCCCCGTTAATTGTGTAATTTGTCCAGGTAGCCACTTTTGACTGGTCCCATAATTTTGGGCAAAAACAGGGTCCCTGACTGAGAATGCCCTGGAGTGGCTACTGTCAATGGAAGTCTGTCCGGTGTTGTAGCTGGGGTGCAGACAGTCCAGTTGGGTCCTAAGACAGCGACCCATGAGAACTTCGGCAGGGCTTCAACCGGTGGCCTGGCATAGGTATTGGCACATATTATCATTCCAGTTTCCAGGCCCCAGGTGGCCCAATGCCTCTTTAGCCGATCTAATGGCTCTTTCTACCAATCCATTGGCGGCCAGATGAAACAGCACCGTGGTGGCATGGCAAACGCCATGCTTGGCCAGGAACACCTGGAAGGGTGCTGAGGTGAACTGGGGCCCATTGTCCATGACTAAGGTGACTGGCAGCCCATGGGTCACAAATAGCTTCTCTAATATTCTAATGACAGCTTCTGAAGTGGTGGATGGCATTAGGGCCAGATCCACCCATTTTGAATAGGCATCTACCACAACTATGAATGTTTGGCCGTGGAAGGGTCCAGCCAAGTCTAGGTGGACTCGGGGTGCCCTCGGGGTGTCCCATTCTCGGACAGGGGCCGCTGGGGGAGCAGGCCTGGACTGCTGGCAAACCTGGCACCTAGGGGAGTCCTCAATCCCCTGATCCATCTTTGGCCACCATAGATAACTGCACCCCAGGGACTTCATTCACATGATGCCAGAGTGGGCAATGTGCAAACAGTTTAGTATGGGGTCTCTCAGCTCGGGCAGAATGATGACCCAATTTCCCCACAATAGGCACCCCTTATGTACAGAGAGCTCGTGTTGTCTTAAATGGTAAGGTTGGAATTCAGGTGACACTGGCCCCTGGGGCCACCCTCTATGCACCCAATCCAAAACCTGGGAGAGAATGGGGTCAGAAGCAGACAGGGTGGCTATTTCAGCAGCAGAAATGGGGGTCTGCAGCTCCTCTATGAGAAGCACTGAGGCTGCGGGGGCAGGATCCTGAACTGGGACAGGCAAAGGGCAGTGGCTTAGAGCATCAGCATGCCCCAACTGCTTGCCAGGTCTATAGTGCAGCTGGTAAGTGTAGGCTGCCAAAAATTTCATCCATCGCGACATTCGCGGGGACAAGATTTGGGGGCTCTGGTGATCACCGGCCAGCAATCCCAAGAGAGGCTTATGGTCGGTCACTAAATGAAAAAACCTGCCATAGACATAGTCATGGAACCTTTTGATTCCAGCCACACACGCTAGGGCCTCCCTGTCCAGCTGGCTGTAATTACATTCAGCCGCAGACAGGGTCCTCGAGTAGTAGGCAATTGGGGCCTCAGTCCCATTGGGCAGCACATGGCTCAGGAAAGCCCCCACCACATAAGGCGAGGCTTCACATGCAAATAACAGAGGCTGGCTGTCATTGTATTGAACTAGGACAGCCTCAGAAGTCAGGACATCCTTAGTGGCCTGGAAGGCTTTAGCCTCTATAGGACCCCGATGCCATGCAGTTTTGGCATCTAACAGGCGGTGTAGTGGCTCAGCCAAGGAAGCCTTATGTGGCTGAAAAATTGCGTAAAAATTAAGCAGCCCCAGGAAAGCCTGAAGCTCTGCCCTAGACGAGGGGGTGGGAGCCTTTTTAATGGCCTCCACCTTAGAAAGGGTGGGATGGATACCCGTGGCATCGACAAGGAAGCCCAAAAATTCTACCCTGGGTACCCCAATTTTAAATTTGTCCCTTCGCAGCCTCAGTCCAGCGTTTCGGAAACGCAGTAGAACAGCCCTTAATTTGTTGATGAGATCAGCCTGACTGGTGGCAGAGATTAAGACATCATCAAAATAGGGCACCACCCCTTGCAGCCCCTGGAGTAGCCTCTCCATGAGGCTCTGGAATATGCCTGGGGCAACGCTGACATCAAACTGGAGGCACTTGCACTTAAATGCTCCCCGGTGGGTGACAATAGTCTGAGCCATGGCAGTGGCTTCGTCCACTGGGAGCTGCTGATAAGCTTGGGCAAGGTCCAGTTTGGCAAACATGGTGCCCTGGCCCAAGGAGTGCAGGAGGTGCTGCACTACTGGCACTGGGTAGGGGTTGGCTTGAAGGGCTCTATTAAATGTCCCCTTATAATCCGAGCAAATCCTAATAGAGCCGTCTTGTTTAAGGGGGATGACTATGGGGGTCTCCCACTTAGAGTGGTCAACCGCTTCCAATACCCCTTGGGCAATGAGCCTATTTAACTCCAGGTCTACCTTGGGGTGGAGTGCTAAAGGCACCCCTCTCGGCTTTAAATGAATTGGTGCCACCTGGGGGTCCAAATTAAATGAAATGGGGCCCCCCTTATATTTACCAAGGCCGCTGTCAAAAATGTCTGCGAACTCGGTGGCCAGGTTGTCAAAAGCATTGACATTCGTTGTGTGGATGCCAGACACCTTGAGGCTGAGGGCAGCAAACCAGTCCAAGCCCAGGAGACTGGGCAAGTGGCCCTTCATGACAAATAGTGGAAGGAGGCCAGAGAAGGCTTCGTGGGCGACTTTGAAGGAGCCGCAGCCCACAATTGGAATTGACTTGCCTTGGTAGTCCTTGAGGGATACCGGGCACGGCTTGACGAGATGTTTGTTCAAGTTGGGCAGCAGCTGTTGAAGTGTGGTCCATGAGATCAGGGATTTTGAGGATCCGGTGTCCACCTCCATCTTACATGGCATCCCCTCTATTTTGACCGTGAGATAAAGCTTGTTGGACGTTGTGGCCACAGTGGCTTGGCTGACGGCCATAGGTTGAGGACCCACTACTGAATGGGAGCATGGGAAACATCTCCGAAGGGACCCTCCCTAATTTCTTGGACTGTAGAGGCAAGCGGGGGGGGGGGGTTACTTTCAGACTTGCAAGATTCTATTGATGTGACCTTAAAGCTAGAGCTAGTCATTCTGGGTGTGTTTCGTGTCTGCACTACCTTGCAAGGTTGACATCAATCATCCTTTAAATATACTAAATACTACCGATACTCTGATGTGAAAGCACATGCATTTACTTATCTCCTCTTGTGGGTAAAAAAAAAAAAAAAAAACCTCTGAACCTGAAGCTTGGTGTGATCATTTGACATCCCTTTAACCAAAACAGAAGAGTGAAATATTACTCTTTGTCCAGAAGTTTGAAAAAGGCACCCTCTGTTCTGGCCATTGCCATTCATACCCCACCCAAATGCTTGTTCAATCTCAGTTTCTCACCTCCTGTCCCACACCTGGGCATGTTCTGCTTTTCCAAGCACCCCACTCCTCTGATTCATTTTTCTATCTACTCATCAACTGATCCATTAAGGCATCTTGGCATCTAACAACCCCCATGCATGCTTGCCTTTCCTTCCATATCCAACCTCTTTCTCTCCCACCGAGAGTGAGCAGTCTACACCCCCTTGTGCATATTTAGCTTTTGCCTCTTCCCTCCACCGTTATGCATGTTCTCCCACTCACGTTCCCTGTGCCCACTCAGACTCTTATTCATTATCAGCCCCACACACGTTATCTCTTCCAATCATCTCATCCATGTATTCTTTCCTCTTCTTCTCTGCCCACCCACCCACCCACCCACTTTCTCTCTAAAGCTCCATATGTCACAGAAAGTGACGAAGGAAAGCACATGTAGATTTTCTTATGGCAAACAATGAGCCCCGAAGGTTGCTTAACTAACAGCGATAGTAAATCAGAACAGATTTATACCGAACTACACATCCTTAGCTGCAGAAGGGGCAAAGGGGAAGAGAACAATTGATTTGCACAACTATAGAAACCAGCCTAGTAGCATTTAAGTTAATTCTTAAGTGCAGCTTGGACAGAATCCAATGCAAAGACTGTATATTTCAGGCAAGAAAGAATAAATATAGCCAATAAATGCACCACATACACAAACTCTGCAATTACACTTGTTACTGTAATATTATCATTACTTTCACATTTATTATCTGCAAAGAGCCACCCAGGACTATAAATTACCGTAATTTCACATAAAATCATTACTGTTCAAAACCACAGCTTTTGTTATACATAGTCAATGGATAAGAGACAACAAAAGCATATTGTTTGCCAGTTTTTTTCCAAGTCCTATTCATATATTTAAAATGTATGGTATGATTTATGAACTCATGCAGCCCTTCATGTATTTAGCATCATCCCCATGATAATTCTGGATGATGTATTGAAACCAGAAGACTGTTTCCTCTTGGATTCCACTGAGACTTGTTCAAGGAATTCTAAGATATTTACAGTAAATTAAAGGCTAATTAGTTGGAATGAAATGCCAGCACCTGCTCCTGCACCATTTAAAAGATTTTTTTTACAAACTGATCTGATATTTCAGGGCAGGGCTTCCCTCCTCCAAAATGTTTTTAATCATATCAGAAAATGCAGCTTAAAGTGTTAGGATTCTTGGGGTATTAATTTAACATCAGTTTCTCCCCTTCCAGGTAATGAAGAGTCTTTATTGTATTAACATGCTGGTAATCAAAAGCAAGCGTACAGTATTTATGATTCCTGGTCTGGCATTAAAAATGCATGTCCCATTCAGCTTCTATGAATCACAACATGAAGGAGGAAATGAGCAGTTTAAATGATATGATTTATCATTTAATTGACTGGTGAGGAGCTCCAAGGTCTGGTCTGTTTCCATTTGTGTAAAGAATAAGTTCAACTGATGCTTTACTCCATAGCCATTAATTCTCCTGGGCGCTCACTAAGCCAAATGGAAGAAATTATTTTTCACTTATCAGACACAATGGTCTGCTTGGAAATACCATTTTTACATTTGGCTTAAATAGACAAGAAAAGAAGAAAATATAAAATCTACAGCTGTGTGTCAGAAAATCCAGCTAATAAAAGTTCTAAGGGAACCCGACACCCATCCCGTCAGTCTATCGTGTCAATAACATGAAAGAAAATGCTGTTGTTGATTATAGCCCCCTCTCTATGATGGCAGATAAACAAAACAGGAGAATTAAGGGTGTGCCATGGTCTCAAAGCCAATTCAAAGACACCTGGCCAGGGGCACTGAGCTGGGCAGTCAGCAGCCAACCTCTCCTACCCAGTGCCCCCAGTCTGCTGGCTTGTAGAGAGTAAGGGAGTAAGGGACCTGGATGGAAATATAGAAGAATTGTTCCCTTGTGAAAAGGGGCTGAAACATTTTTTTAGTCCAGAGAAATGACTTAACATTCAGAAGTGGTTCAGGCAGATGGTATAGAGCAGGGGTGTCAAACTCGAGTCATCACGGCGTCATTACATGACATATCGTGACTTTTTTCCCCTTTGCTAAACCAGGCATGGGCGTGGCCAGTGCGTGACACATCCAGCCCGAGGGCCACGAGTTTGACAGCATCTAAGGAAAATGACTTTGGCAGAAATCTAAAGAAGTTGTTGTCTGATCAACGAAGTTTCCAATAACATTTGGAGAACATTGCCCTAATTCACTGAGTATAAAAGGAAGGTGTAGGAGGACGTAAAGCAAAATCAGACTTTTAAGATTCTGTTACTACAGCCAATCTCAATAAAAGCACCGGTACATAGTTTTATTTTTCCTATGAAGTTGATTTCCTGATCTGATCTACCTAGTGGAGCTGACATGGTCTCACCACAATACTCTCAGTTGGCCTCCCAACTATAATTTACCTCCTGCCATTGCTGCCTCACCACTGCCACCATTACTAAGATTTCTACAAGAACCATGGATCTGAACACGACTGCTATTGCCATCAGAGCCATAACCATTGCTAAAGTCATCAATCTATAAGATCAGCAAGTGCTAGTCACCTCCACTGACATAACAGCCTCTTGGGTTGCCACCACCTTTAAGAGTGCCACCAGGACTCACTGGGTAGCAGTAGTGGGATTCAGCCGGTTCGCACCAGTTCAACCGAACCGGTTGTTAAATTACCCACCCCCACTATCAAAGTAGATCCTGGGCGCTGCGCTGCAATGGAGAAACAGGCAATGGAACATCCGGCGTGAGGGAAGAAGAAGGCCGTTTTCCCTCCTCCCTCCCTCGTGCCGACCGCTCCATTGCCCGTTTCTCCATTGCAGCACAGCGCAGCGTCCAGGATCCACTTTGATGAGGGGGGGAGGGTAATTCAACAACCAGTTTGGCTAGGGTCAGGTTGGCCATCGTGGGAGGCTCGTCCCACATGTGCGGCGGAGCTGGAAGACGGGGATGGGACATGCCTCCCACAATAGCCAACCTGACCCTGGGTGAACCGGTTGTTAAATTATTTGAAGCTCACCATTGATGAGAGGTAAAGAGATTCTTATTTTTTTCAGACAAAAACAGAAAAACCCCAGACCAACTCAAAATATACAGACCACACCACCAACCCTACAAACAAGTATCTGTTACAAGCCTGTAAAAAAAACAAACCAAAAAAAAAAAAAAAACACCTGGGGCTTTTCAAATTGTGCTGTACTTCGGCTCCAATCATTCCCACCTGATCTTTCCAGCCAGGAATTCTTCACACTCTGGTTTCAACACATCTGACATGTATGTGTTTGTGGGGGGGACGGGGGGACGGGACTAACAATGTGCTAGCCAAATTTATAAAGTTCCCTGATGCCACTGAACTACTCCCAATGAAAACTGTGAACATATAATAGAGGTTTTATGTGTTGAAATGAACTCTTAGTTTTTCTGCACACTGCTGTGAATCCAATACATGAGAAATTTCTTCTTTGTTGTAATTTCCACTCAACTATAAAGGGCTCGCATTTCTCACTTTGTCAAGGTATGTAATTTTCTAGATTATGACAAATCTTGAAATATATATTGACAGGGCACAGTTATACAGTGATTTAGCTACACAGAAAGAATGAAATCAATGGAGACCATGTCCTTGAAGAGACTTAGCTTTGTGGTGGCCTGTGACCCTTCCAGGCCTACATACTGAGGAGCTCAGCTGTTTAGCCAGAAATAATCTAACTAAGACCATTTTATTTTATCTATAAAAACTGAGGGGTGAGCATTTGCACATTTAATATGGAAGATTTTAGCCTCAGGTTTTATTTTGATAGGCACACACTCAAAAATTTACAGTTGCAAATCCCAAGGTCCCATAATTCCAGTGAAATTTGAATCAATGGAAACTAAATTTTTAATGAAACAATAAAGTCCCAATAATGTTTTAATCTTATTTTTTTTTTCATTTCCTGGGCCTAACAAATAAATCTCATATATCAAATAAGCAAAAGAAATAAACACATAGATGGAGGTGCTTTTTCTCACGAAGGTAAGCAACTATATAAAAACATCCCCCACTTTGATATTCTAGATTTTTCCTTCTTTATCTTTTTTAAAAAACGGTTACATGGGAATCCTTTCAAAGGTGGATTTAATTTTAATGTGCACCTTTCAGATTGTGCTGGCAATGTCTTTGGTTCAATAAATTTATTCTAACATATTTCATCATGGCCTTAATGGCTGCTGGCATAAACATTTTGAAGAAATAATGACATCATAAGTATCATGACATGAAGCAAATGACACAGTGTACATTATATTCATTTGCCCCTTCTTTGTTTCTTCTGTGGACATTCATGGCTACTTATGAAAGTATTTCCAATGGGTATTTTTTTTAAAATAATGCATAGAATTTGCTTAATTAACATACTTCAAATAGGTTCAAGTGTTATTTAAACTCTAATAGCAACAATAACAAAAAGCCAAATATATCATAAAACTCTTACTTTCTTCATATTGAGCCATAAAATTCAACCTTGTTTAATATAATCCTTTTAGTGTTTATAACAGAATAAGAGTTGGAAGGGACCTTGGAGGTCTTCTAGTCCAACCCCCTGCTTAAGCATGAGATCCTATAGAATTCTGGACAAATAGCTGTCCAATCTCTTCAGCAAGTGGGCAAATATTTCAAAAATCTGGGCCAGCCAAAATACAGTGGTTTGTCTGGTTGATCTGTGCATGTGAATGTATGTGAGGAAGGAAGGAAGGAAGGAAGGAAGGAAGGAAGGAAGGAAGGAAGGAAGGAAGGAAGGAAGGAAGGAAGGAAGGAAGGAAGGAAGGAAGTTCCTCTAGAGCATAGTGTTAGAGATACTGAGAGAAGAGCTGCTGTATTAATAGGGTTAGTTATATAACATCAGTCTTCCCATCTCTCTGACTAGCCCATAATCTAAATTTCCAAAGGATTTAAACCAGTGGTGGGCTGCTGCCGGTTCGGACCGGTTTTGGCAAACCGGTAGTTCCGATGATCAGCTAGCCCTGCCCACCCGCACCCACCCTATCCTGTCCTATATTTCCTTCTTTCTGGCTCAGCTGATTCGCGTGGCACAGCTGATTTCTGCGCCTCTGCTGTTCTATTTACCGGGGCTGCCTTAAAAGGTAAGTAGCTGAGCTTCAAATTGCTGTATTTTGAACGCTGCGTGCAAGCGCATTAGGCAAAGTGCACGATCACCGAACCGGTTGTTAAACCGGTTACAGCCCACCACTGATTTAAACATTTGAGACAGGTTAAGAAAAGGACAATGCAGATTACAGCTGGATCCAGAACCACTTAAAGAGTAAATTTCAATAGATTTAGTCCCATTAAAGCTAAGGAGCCTTGAAGGAGTCCCGCTGTGTTGAATCTCATTTTGCCATTAATTAAAAAAGCCACGTTCAGTTATACAGACAGCTGCTTGTTGAACTATTTTTGCCCAAAATATAACGGTTGTTAAAAGGAACAGAACATGTTTGACTGCTACAACACCTAACATTTTGCTTCTTGACAGTTGTGATATGCCCCGCAGTCTTCCTTCTCTTGGTGTTAAAGGCCATCTGAGAGTGAGAGACAGTTGATAATGCTGGAGCTTGTGCTGAGGGAATAACTTTGACTTGACCATTCACCCTCCTCCCGGAGAGTGTTATTTTTTCTAAATACCTGCAGTAATATTATTGCACGTAGAAGAAAAGGTTTATCCATCACTTAGCAGTCTGTGGTATCCTTATTTGACCTCAGAGAGTATTGCTACAAAGCACTGCCACAAGAAAAAAAAGAATACTTCCATGATTGATTACCCCATTTCTTCCTGCCTTGCTTTTGAAAATATATATACATAGCAACCTCCGTTTAAAATAAATATAAGATACTTACAGCATGGAAAAGGGTAGTGCTTCTTTTTATGCACATATGATTTTAAGGCATTTTTAAGTTTTGAAAACTGGACTCAGTGGTAACTTCAGTTTTGTATTTTGTAGTTTATGGCTTTCTTTAAAAAAAAAAAAACTGGATAATGCAAAAAAATGAATCAAAAAGTTGATCAATTTTTCACCCTGGCACATTGCATCATATTTTAACTAAATAAATGAACAGGTATTAAGCTCAGATTCCCTTTAGTTATTAACAAGACCCACACAAAGCTCTGCTACTCTGCAGTAGCAAAGCTATGAAAAATTCAGAAAATCCAAGAGAATTTTTCACAGAAATATTTCTTTGACAGAACGATGAAAAAATTGCAATGTTCACACACACACACACACACACACACACACACACACACACACACACACACTCTAAACAGAATGTCTGCATAGATATCTGATCATCTACTGTTATAGGTATAAATGATGCTTTCCTCAGACAGCAGCGTGAGTGTCAAATAAGTTAGATTAGACCCATTGACAAAATTAATGTTGCTGGCTTTCAGCAGAGGGATTAATATTGATTTTTTTTTTTGAAGTCTTAAAAGCTTGTGATACTCTCCATGTCAATTCAGAAATACAAGCAGATCATTTTCCCCGAAACAACCATCACCTTTTATGATTAATGCACTGATACCTTTTTTTAAAAAAAGGAAAACAAAGGACAAGACATGGAGATATAGTTTTACCTATAGTGAAAAAATGTCAGATTTTCTAACCAAAAAATGTAACATAAAGTAATATAAAAATATAGACATGCACCATCAACTGAAAATGTTTTCCAAAATATCCTTCAAAAAGTTGCAGTTCTTCTGAATGCAACTGCTGCTGATCCTCAAATTCTTGAAGTATACAATCTCATGAAGTGTGTGGGTGTTTATTTAGAACATGTACAATATATATTGAATAAATAATAAATTTCAAGAGTTCTAAGGCCAAATCATATTTCACATACACAGAAGTCTGTATTTATGTGTATTTATTATGAATATGTATATGTTCATCTCAGGATTGAATTATACAACTTGGCTAAGATCCATTTTATGTTTCTTGAGTGCATACATGGATTCAGCACACAAAGCTTTAAATTGGATAGATGGATGGATAAACTTCAACAACCTCAAGATAATGGGCTTGTGTTCACATGTTGAGGATGGGCACAAGTAGGTTCTCTTTAGATTACTGTACTGTTTCCTATAAGACAACTGTTGCACTTGGATTGGCTACAGCTGATGCAGAATGCAATAGCTACCTTTCTTGATGTGGCACTTATTATGTGCAAAAGCATTTACCTGGAGACAAAGAGAGAAAAGTGTCAGATTGAAGATGCAAGTACATAAAGGGAGGATTTGCTTTATGATATCACTTTATGATAATCTTGGTTTGCTGTGGATGCCTATCACCATGCACATTTTGTTACTCAACTAAATCAACTGTAAGGTTGCCTGATAACTACCGTGTTTCCCTGAAAATAAAACCCAAGCAGAAAATAAGCCCTAGCATGATTTTTCAGGATGCTCATAATATAAGCCCTACCCCAAAAGATCTTCAGCCAGATGGCTGCATTTAGTACCGTATTTCCCCAAAAATAAGACCTAACCAAAAAATAAGCCCTAATGCATCTTTTGGAGCAAAAATTAATATAAGACCCGGTCTTACTTTTGGAGAAACACGGGTACTAAGTCAAGATTTTGTTTTTGGACTATATGAGAATTGGCTAAAATGGTAGAGTACCACAGGCAATTGATATATTCAGGCCTATCTGATTTCATTGTTTTTCAATAGTCCTTGTAAGACTGTGGTCTATCTGGCTGTGGCTTAGTGTAATGTGTGAACCAAGATATCTTGGTTTGTAAACCATAATTTGCACTTAGTGTTACTACAATCCCATCCACTGAAGCTTTTTCAAAAACCAACACTGTTTTTGTGTACATACTGATAAACTTGCCTAGTGAGTTCATTATTTGTTGTTCAGTCACTAACCCTATGGGCCATAGCATGCCAGGCTCCCCTGTCCTTCACTGTCTCCCAGAGTTTGTGTCAATGACACTATCTAACTATCTCATCCTCTGCCGTCCCCTTCTTCTTTTGCCTTCAATCTTTCCCAACATCTGGGTTTTTTTCCCCAATGAGTCCTCTCTTCTCATTAGGTGGCTAAAGTGTTTGAGCTTCAGCTTCACTATCTGTCTTTTCAAAGAACAACCACAGTTGGTTTCCTTTAGGATTGACAGATTTGATCTCCTTGTAGTAAAAGGGACTCTCAAGAGTCTTTTCCAGCACCATAATTCAAAAGCATAAATTCTTCAGCACTTAACCCTCCTTATGGTCAAACTCTCACAGCCATATATTACTACTGGGAAAACCATAAGCTTTTACTATATGGACCCTTGCCGGCAAGGTGATGTCTCTCCTTTTTACTATGCTGTCTAGGTTTGCATTGCTTTCCTCCCAAGAGCAAGTGTCTTTTAATTTCATGGCTGCAGTCACCATCTGCAGTGATCTTGGAGCCCAAGAAAATAAAATCTGTCAATGCTTCCATGTCATGTTCTTAGTTTTTTTAACGTTAAGTTTCAAGGCAACTTTTGTACTCTCCCCTGTCACCCTCATCAAAAGGCTCTTTAATTCCTTTTCACTTTCTGCTATTGGAGAGTTCATAATTAAGTGAGATTGTAACTAAGAATTCATAATCTTTACCTCTGCAAACAACATTTAAACCATATGATAGCCAATTTTGCCTAATGACTTGGCACATTTCCATTCCCCGAAATCACAAAATCACCACCAGTGGCCAGAACAGTTCCCTTATGATGAGATAGAAAATACATTGTCTAAACCAGATCAGTTCAATACTGATCAGGTGGTCCACACCCTGAAATTATGGTGACACGTGTGAAGCTTTCCCATCTGATACCTGTAATACCATTTTTTACATAGAAGGCATGTTTTCTTTTTGCATGTTCCATTTTTGATGAGTTACCATAGTAACCCAGATGCTAATATTTTATAATATCCTTCCTATTGGATAAAAATATCATAAAATTGAAGGATAAGTTGTTTAGGTAGAACAATAGGGCATCTGATATGAAATCTACAAGGACTTAATAAGAAGCATGCCACATAATGGCACAGTGCTATTATCATATCACTTAGTAGAATGGCAGCAAATTATTGTATTACTCACATCTCATTGAGTCTATGCAAAATGATCAGAGAGATACTTTCAAAGATGAATTTTAGCAGGTTCCTTTTTATGCAGCAAAGTGGTTAAAAGTACATTCCCATTTTTAAAATGTGGCTCATCTTTTGACAGCTATGCTGATGCATCGCCTCTAGAGCTGTTAACTATGGCTTTAAAACTTTTGATAATTATAAATCCTGCAGTCACACTAAACTAGATTGGCAGATGAACTACTGATTACTAAGGGTTTGTTAAGGCCTACTTTGCAACCAATTATGCTGACATTTGACTTGATTTGACAGTTGTATTGTGCAAAAGATTCCTCAGAACAGAACAATTTTTAATCCTTATCATTCATGGATAATTGTTTTGAGTATGTTCATTAATATACCACTACAAAATATATTTGTATCCAGCATGGAGTACCCCTAATTCTAGCTGTTGAGAAATACTTTGCAAACAAGCCTTATGAAGCATTTTGTTTTCTATTAGGGTAAAGGGTATTTCTCTTTAACATTGTTTTCTTGGAATCCATGTTGATAGCAATGACAAAAGGTGCCTCTTATCTGTAGATATCAACAGATGTACTTGTTTATAGCATTTATCAATAACTTTTCTAGAGCAGTTTAGAATCTAAAAAGAAAACACTGCAAGAAAAAAGGATGAGTGCCTGTTCTTAATACTTCATTATTTTCATAATGCCAAAATACGATGGAAATGAACTTCACATGGTAATGCAGGTGATATAATCTTCAGAGTATCTGTAAAATTACCTTAATTTTCTAGTACTGCAGTTCTTACTATAGTCTTGAACTAGACATTCAGTGTAAGTTAGAATCATCCATATGACTCTTCTGTTCTGCTGATCACAGACATATCTACCAACATTATGTTCTTAGAAAAAAATGTGTTATCTTAAATGTATGTGTAACTTATGTTCCACCAAGACAGATAAATTGTGTCAGCCATGCATAGCATTTTCTGGTTTTTGTTTTTTAAAAAATGGGAATTTTAATGCAAAATTCTCAGTTTCTCAGTTTATGTATAAGGTTCAGGAACCCCAAATAGGACAAGAGTCCTTTTAGATACATCCAAACAAATTCTTCCAGGCTCCCCAGTTTATAATCAGATCTATACTAGAACATGGTTATTAGGCCCATAATCATAACAATGTAAGCCAATTCCGTTGGAATTAGCTGAAGTTTTATCATTCTCCCAGTGAAAAACATGCATAACAGATAACCCTTTTATCTCAAGATTTCATCTGAATTCTTTCTTACTTCAAGGCACAGCAGTACAGACAACCAAACTGTTTGGCACTCATCTGCTTTTGGTTTCAGCCAGAAAAACAAATGACAAAATAAGAATTCCTTTTCTTCAAAGCTTGCTTGACATAAATGATGGCAAGGAAACAAAACTCATCCTTCATCATATAGAAATACAGTTCTCTCTGTTCTTGTGATACTATTGGAATAAAATTTTCTGCTAACATTTCTAATCATTATGAAAGAAACTTTAGGAAGCCAAATCAAACAGACTGCTAAATATAATCATGTTAGATTAACACGGCCATCTAGCAAATTTTAAGGTCTTCATTGAGATGACAGAGTTGTTCCACGAACTTACTCACATCAAACCTTTTTTTTCCAATGTGGAATTTAAAAAATAAATACGGAATGATGCATTAATTCAATATATTTGCAAGGTGGCTATAGGCTTATTACAGCCCTATACACCACAAAATGATGACTTAAGAAAACAGTACTGATGTCATAATGATATCCAGGATTAGATGGAGCCATGGTGTCTACTGTAGCTCTCAACAGAGCCAAGTTTCACTTCTATCCCGAACATTGGGCCTCCTTCTCCTGCCCCCCCCCTCTTAATGCAAATATAAATCACACAGAAGTCTGAATTCATTTCTAACCAGCTGTGATATATTTTTACTTTACCTTCTCATAATCTACAAGAGCAGCTTTCAAGTTGAATTTCTTGCAGAATTAAAATGGTCCTATGTCTTACTTTACAGAGAACAGGCCTCTGTTTAAGCTTCTTCCTCTATTTAGAGAGCTGTGGAAGCCATCTGGTATAAAGATTGTATAAAAAGAAAAACCAAAACAAACATGAGTTCCAGGGGCTTTGGAGTGGATCATCAAATATCACTGAGCACGTATTAAGGTTAGCAAGTTACAACCTGCCCCACTGTCAAGAGATATATTATTTCTTCTATATAGCTTTCTTTCATTATTATTTTCAGTTTTGCATCTTTTTGCTTGGAAAATCATGGACAAATCTGTAATCTCTTTTACCTTTGAGGCGGGCAACATGGAAACAGCCACCTTTAAAAATAGCTTTATGATAAAATATAACTTTGTGTTCATTGGACATTTTAATACAAGATCGTGTAGAAATGTAATTTTAAACTCTATCTTTTTTTAAACAACAGGCCATAATTCATGTTATAGAACCAACTTTGATAGATTAGATAGATTATATGCTAACAACTCATTGTCAGTTCTTAGCAACCGCATATATAATCTCCATGATGATCTGTCCCAATCTGGTCCTTCAGCTCTTCTAATTGCACTCCTATTGCCTCTGTAATCAAGGTTGTCAACTTTGCTGCTAATCATCTCCTATTACCTTCCACATTTCCCAGTACTAGAGCATTCTTCAGAGAGTTAGCTCTTCCCATAATGTGTTCAAAGTAGGATACTTTGAGTCTGGTCATTTGTGCCTCTAGTGGGAACTCTGGGTTGATTTGTTCAAAAGTCCATTTGTTTCCTTGGCTGTCCACAATACTTCTTCTCCAACACCAGAGTTCAACACCTTGGCAGAGATACCAAAAAAGGACAGATTATTAGAGTGTTAACAATTGTGAAGCAGAGAAAGCAGTGCATTAAATAACTTTATCCCTCTGTACAAGATATATGATTGCTCAAAGAACATTGACTTTTCACATATTAAGTATCTGAACGTATCTAAATGAGCTTTTCTTTATTTACTTTCATGACATTAAAGTAAGACTTTTGGAACTTGCTTCCTTGGAAATAAATTCCATCAAAATCAACCCTCCTTACTTCAAAGGAATCTGTCCTTGAGGGTGAAGGTTCGTTCTCTGAGCTTGTGTGTTGGTTTCCGAATGTTTCTTTACCAGGCTGGGTAACATCCTCAGCAGAGTTTCCAAATGAAACATTCGGAAACCAACCCACAAGCTCGGAGAACGAACCTTCACCCTCATCCTACACTCGAGCTACAGATATTCACCACTATTGTGAATCTGTCCTTGTTAACAAAGCTTATACCATCCAGAAATAATTGTTGCCTGTTTGTTGCCATTCCCTCCTGTAATCTTTTTTTCCCCTCTTTTTCCCTAGTGCCATTATGACTGATTCGTGCACAGGCTGATATACTGCCCTGTCTAAATGATATTAAGTCAAGATGCTTTAAAAATTTCTTCTTTAGCAGTTATTTCCAATTGCTTTCTATTAACATGATTCTGCATCCTGTAATGACAAGTGATTGGAAGCAGTTTCTTTAACATATCATTTTGCCACTAAGATGACTCCTAGGTTTTGTGTGTGTGTGTGTGTGTGTGTGTGTGTGTGCGCGCGCGCGCGTGCGTGCTTAGACAAAACCTTTTTTTGTCTCAGGAGGGCAGACAGAGTAGGAACTGAAAATTATAAGGAAGTTGAAAGGATCAGTTTCAAATTGGAATTTGTTACTTGTCTGGAGAAAAGATGAAAATGAATATGCTCTCCGTGCACTAAATCCCATTTGAAAGGAAGTCTCTACCAAACAAACCTGCACAATTCAAAAGAGGAGGATCAACTTTGCAAATTCAGTTGCAAGCATTCTGTGACAAGTGTTTAAAAAGTTATAGATGGCCAAAAAAGTGACCCTAATGAGGTTCTGCTGAAAATAAAAGGTCATAGCATGAGTTAGGAATCAAATCTGGTTCAAGAATCAAGTTGTCTACATACACACACACACACACGTATGCATATACAGATATAGAGAGAGAAAACGCCAACAAAAATTTGGCCCATATCCTGATGTTGGGGTAGAGAAACAATACCATGCTCAGTGGTGTGAAACCTAAATTTACTCATGTCGTATTAGATGTCACCAGCTAATCTAAATGGTCCACCACTCCAGCTTGGGGGAGCCTAGAGTTGTTGGTCATGTTCTAACAGCATCACTATATCACTGGAAATAAGAAAAGATTTTGCAAAAAATGTGGATCAGTTTTTAACCTATGAAAGAAAACTGCAATTTTAAGGGTTTCATTTAAACTGAAGATAAATACCGTATTTAGACCAGGGGTGAAATGCTACCGGTTCGGACTGGCTCGGGAGAACCGTTAGCGGACATGTGGCCTGGTTTGCTGAACCGGTAGCAACGGCTGGCTGACCATGCCCCCGAACCGGTCCCCCGGTCGCCGCTCGCTCACCCTGGAAGCGGATGTCCCGGGGCTCAGCAGAGGGCTGCACCGGGAGGAAAGCGAGGGCAGGGCGGGGAGAAACAGCATCTGCATCTGCATCTGCAGACTGGCTCCTTTGCTCAGGGTGATCAAATGCGGTGCGCATGTGCAGCAGCCAAGGGACATCCACTTGCTGTCCCGGAGCAGCGGCAGCACCGCTGCCGCCGCCACCCTCAGCCCTATAGCAGCAGCAGCAGAAGGTAAAGCCAACGCTGGCGGTGGGGGGGGGAGGAAGACCCGCTGTGCTTGTCCGAGGAGCCGCTTCGGAGGGACATGGCAAGGCTCGCTCAACTTTTGGGCAAGTCCGACGTGCATCCAGACTGCAGGACCATCCCAAAAACGAAGCTTGCTTCCCCTTTCTCGGACGTGGCAAAAGGGTCTGGGCTCGGCGATGTAATTTGAGCCGCCCACCTGCCCACGCACACGTGTGGAGCTTGGAGAAAGCAGCAGCGGTGGCGGCAGCGGCAATGGCAACTCGCCCTGAGGTGCCATGGCCAGGTCCTAGCGCTTGAGTGGCTCCATTCCACAGGCTGGACGCCCGTCGGACTCACCAAAGCCGCTTTTGCCTTGGACATTTTCTCTCCGGGACGCAGCAGGCAAGAGAAAAAGAGCAGGGTGGAGCCCGGGAGGCTGCCAAGCGAAGAGCCGGAGAGGCCCGGTGGGTTCCTCTGCGGGGCTGCACCCACCTGCGAGGCTTGTGGGGGGTGGGTTACCTTCTCGCGAGGCTGCTAGCCCCTAACCTGGGGAAACACCAGCTGATCGTCGTAACTTTTTAAAACTTTTTTTAGTTAAAAATGCTTAAAAAAAATTAGAATTGGCCATGCCCACCCAGTCACATGACCCCCACCAAGCCACGCCCACTAAGCCACGCCCACAGAACCAGTGGCAAAAAAAATTATATTTCACCACTGAATTAGACCAATAATATTAAATTTCCTTTTCCCTTCCATTCAATTAATCTCAGCAAAGTACCTAGTTATCAACTGAATTTTTAATCATATTCATCCCTCTATCACCTGAAATTAGTTCAATTTGATGTGTAAGTCAAGCTTACACTAATCAAACTGAATTAAACTCAGTCCAGGCAACTCAAGTAGGCTTACTTCACATTTTCTTCTCTTGTTTCCAAGACTGTCCAATGACATTAAGAGTGAAAAAAATCATTCAAAATTCAACAAATATCTGCCTCACTTTATACGCTTGGCTTCTGGCTTGCACTATGTTCTGTAACTCATAAATGGCACAAGCCACAGGTCACTGGAGTCTGCATGCATAGATGTAAATATATGAACTTGTATACAATTCATAATGGGAACATACAGTACTTGTGTTTAAAAATAATTGCATTAGCTCATTTCCTTAAACTTCTTATATAGCAATAGCAATAGCACTTAGACTTATATACCGCTTCACAGTGCTTTACAGCCCTCTCTAAGCGGTTTACAGAGTTAGCATATTGCCCCCAACAATCTGGGTCCTCATTTTACCCACCTCGGAAGGATGGAAGGCTGAGTCAACCTTGAGCTGGTGAGATTTGAACTGCCGAACTGCAGCTAGCAGTCAGCTGAAGTAGCCTGCAGTACTGCACTCTAACCACTGCGCCACCTCGGCTCTATATGTCTGTTACATAAATAATTCTCTTGCTGATCTATGCTATTAGGTTTGTTTCTTTGCTCTTGGCCTTATTAAGCATCTCCAGGGTGCAAAATGCAGACGTGTGGTCTTCGGCTGTCTTGAATTATGTTCCTGAAAGTAAATAAGTCATATTCCCTAACTAAGAAAAAATTCAATGCTCTTGGATTCAACTGAGAGAAGATGACTTCAGACAATTGAGGGCAGGGGGGAGGGGCAGGGAAGGGACATCATTTCCAAACAAAAGATGGGGAAAGGGAGCAAGCATTGCCCTTTATAACAAAGGTTTTAAAAACAAAGCAGTTAAGTGAATAGCCCTAATAAAAAATTTCATTGTATTCATTGTACTATTTTTCATTGTAGTGCCTTAAGCAATTTGACTTATATCATTCTTCAAAATTTCCTCAAATCTTGACACTCTCCCATAAAACAAAAGACATAACCATCAAGTCTATGGCCTCAAATTAAGAGGGTTTATGCCCTGGACAGAAATAGAGACAGTCAGTTAATACCACTTTCAAAGGAGTTTGGTCATAGACCTAATTATCTGTATATTAATATGCACCCAAATTAAAATTCTTATTTAGCATTTGTATGTATTAAACTATTCTCTCTCAAAACATGCATTTCTAAAAACATCAGGTAGTATCCAATGGTTCTGCTGGCACACAGAAATTCTGTGAATTTGTAATCATCAACTTCTTTGCATCCTTAAATGGTGTTCTGGAATACTGGAGAACTCTCTAAAGCAAATTTGAGGTCATGCATATTGGTAAGGAGGAGATTATTAGAAAGTTCCAGTTATAAAATTTGTCCCTGAATGAACACTTCCAAAATATAGACTTTTAATGTATTTTCATAAAATCCATGTGTCGGGATGTTCAAAAGTTTCAGAAGAATTAAGATCTGAAGCTTCTTGTACTGGTTTCATGTACTGGAATGTGAATCAGGTTCATGTATCTGTGTTGCTCAAACATCCCTTGTCAGGGTCTTCTAAAGTATTCATCAAAAAGCCCACCAAAAACACTCAAGGGTGAGCCACTGATCTCCCAGCTAATGGCCTTCAGAGGCAGCCTCCCTGCCATCCAGACTAAGAGCCATAATCCACAGGGACTAGGTAGGTAGGAGACTCAAAATCTCTTCGAACCCAGAGAGATTCCATAGTATCCATATATTTTTTTTTCTTTTTTTGTGGGTAATTTAAACTATTGTTGGTTGTAAAAGGGGGGCAAGGTATATTTTTTTGTCTCTTCCCATCAAGTTGTATGTCATAGATATTACAATCAAACTTTAGATCATTTCCTCAAATAAATCACTGCATTTTCTCTGGAGCCTTATGAAGTAAACTTTTTAATAGTTTCTCCATATCCTAACCCCCTACAGAGCATTCTGTTACGTACTGCCGTACGGAGTAAATTTGCATACTCGCCGCTGATTGGCTAATATAGCGGCGGGAGAATTAAACTGCTGTCAGTGGCTGGTACTTCAAAAAAATAAAGTATGAAATTGCAAAATCAAATATTACTTTCAGTTATAGTAAGGATGATACCATTCTGAGCCGAGGTGGCACAGTGGTTAGAGTGCAGTACTGCAGGCTACTTCAGCTGACTGTTAGCTGCAGTTCGGCGGTTCAAATCTCAGCGGCTCAAGGTTGACTCAGCCTTCCATCCTTCCGAGGTGGGTAAAATGAGGACCCAGATTGTTGGGGGCAATATGCTGACTCTGTGAACCACTTAGAGAGGGCTGTAAAGCACTGTAAAGCGGTATATAAGTCTAAGTGCTAAGTGCTATTGCTATTCTAGTTCCCTTCACACAAAAATTACAAAAGACTTTTCTTCCCAATGAAATTCCCAACAATTTCAGACTGTTCATTGGTACTTCTGAGCTGAGTTGTCTATAGGATTCCAGGTGAAGTCTGAGTCTTTTGTCATAAGATCAGCCTAACACAGTATTATAAAAGTGCTGGTAGGAACAGGAACAGGTCCATATGATTACGAAACTCACTGACCTCATAACCCAATTATTCTTGTGAAGTCAAGTGGGGAAGACTACATGCCATCTCACATTCCTTGGATGACAAACAATTTTTTTAATTTTTTCTTTTAGTTTTTTTTATTTAAATTTATTGATCGCCCTGGTCCAGTATAGCCTTATGTTTCTTCAGCAACCTTCTTTGACTGTTAATCAAACCACTCAATACATATATGACACAACTCAGATCCTAGCAAACAGCTGAACGATTTATAACATCCATTGTGCAGAATTCCTGGTATTTTGGACAACTCTAGCTGCAATTCACAAGAATCCAGATTTGCTTCTTCCAGCCTGTGGTTAATGGCAAATAAACTCTGTTTTTGTGTGCATGAAGAGGGCTAATTATTTCTGTGTATAACCCTAAATAATTAAATATACAATTACATGAAATCAATTGTATTTTTAATCAGCCCTGTAACTACAGCTTTCTACATTACATTGATAAAGATTTATGACTAAGTTCAACACATTTATAATATGCTAAGAAGTCTTTAGGTAGTTCTGTAATTATTCTTGGTTTGATGTCCAGCCTTGAGACTGAATTTCAGTCATAAGCAAAATAATGTCTCAAGCAATCTGTTTCTAAGTGCTATAATTTGGAATGATTTGCAGCAACCAATCTAGTGCCAAAACTGTGACAAATTTATTTTGCTGAACCCCAAATATGCAAAGATCATTATTGGTTATATATACTTCCTGAAAGCTTTACTACATCTATTCTAAATGTTCAGATAGTCATATTTTTTACACACACACCCAAAATACCCTGGCAGTTCTACAGTATAACAAGGCAGCTGGCATTTTAATTACTGTTACACATTTACGGGTTCAGTACTACACATGCTGTAGACCTGATTCAAACACAATAATTTCAGGAAAAAATGTAAATCTGTACTCTACAATGTGGGCTTTGTCATAAGAATTGTTTTATTATTATAGTCATATTTTAGACTCTGAGCCTAGATATTGTTCTTTTTCAGCAGTTGTTCTGAGAGATCAGAGATATTTTTTTAACAATCTCCTGCTAATTACAGCCTGCCATTTTTTCCACACTTCCTAGTTTTCAAGAGGCCAGTGTGTCTCCACATACCATCTGTTCACAATTCTGGTCTTTGCCCTCTTTCAGGTCTCCCTAGTCCTTAATTCATTTTTGTTGTCCATTATAGAGATATCTCTCCACAGACATACACATTCATGGGGTCATGTCCTTTCTATATCCCACAGCACATGCCACCATCCTGAGGGATTCAAAAGCAAGGCTAAAATTACATCTACGAAGCTCTCTCCATACCACCTCAGAATAAGAACAAAACTAAATTGCCTTTTATCTTATAGTCATGCCCATAATTTGCCCATGAAAGCATTAAATATATAAACATAAACACACACACACACACACACACCACACACACACACACACAGGCAAAATATAAGATGCAATAATTTAGTTTCCAAAAGGACTCCAAAACAATTCCAGAAGATTCAAATTAAAAACCTAGTGCCAGTGCAGGAACTCAGAGTAGCTTGGAGACCTGCTGGGCCAGCATCTCCTCTGCTTCAAGGCTTGAGCAGACCTCTCCAGCACTGCACTTGAGGGAATGTATGCGTCTGTCATTTGGTTGCATAGATATTCCTTTTATACAGGGGTGGGCTTCAAAAATTTTAGCAAGGGGTTCTCTCCCCGGTTTCTGGGTAGGTGTGGCCATGGTGGGTGTGGCCTAGTCGGCCTCCTACACCACGGCGGGGGGGCATTTTTAGGCCCATTTTCGCCCTCCCCAAGCCTCCATGCGCGCCCTGCACTTACCTGCATCCAAAACGGGCCGCGTGGGGACTCCTGGGAGGGGCGGGGTGGGGTGGGGGCCAGCCAGGAGTGGGATTTGGGGGTTCTCCGAACTGCACAGAATCTTAGCTAGAGGTTCTCCCGAACCCCTGCGAACCCCCGGCAGCCCACCCCTGCTTTTATATGTCAATGAATGTTAACATTTTCTGCTTCAATGTGCCTTGCCTTCTCCCACCTCAGAACCAATCAGCACGCAAGGTGTGCCCCTCCAGACGATTTGCAGTTGGGATTTGGGAGGTGTTTGCATCAGCCCATCTGAAGCCATTTGCAACCTCACAGCACAGGTATGGGGCAACAGGTATGGGCAGTTGTGGGCAGCTCTAAATGAGCTTCTGCCACCATTATGCTCCCTTCACCTTCACCACAGTCATCCTCACTCCCTTTCCTGCTTTGGCTACGAGGGGGAACAGGCATCCCAAAGTCTAAGCATCTTTCTTGATAATATTCTAATGTACTCTACATGAAGCAACTTTTAAGATTACCTAGAAATGGCAATTGCTGAAAAATGTAGCTGCCTACCTATTGGCAGTAACAGCCGCTTTAGCCCCACAAAACCTACAATGCAGGAAATAGCAGGGACTACTAATAGGCTTCCATGTGCACTTCCAAGTATTGTTTTTGACATTTAAGCATTATATGCTTAGCTTCTTCTTAGCTGCCACTTTAAAAAGATATCTCAGCTTCAGAAACACATGATGATGTGGTCATATCTGAATAGAACTGTTCTGTCTGGTGTCATAATTTAAGAGCCGTGGTGGCGCAGTGGTTAGAGTGCAGTACTGCAGGGCTAACTCACTGCTCACTCCAGGAGTTCAATTCTGAGCATCTCAAGGTTGACTCAGCCTTCTATCCTTCTGAGGTCAGTAAAATGAGGACCCAGATTGTTGGGGGCAATATGCTGACTCTGTAAACTGCTTAGAGAGGGCTGTAAAGCACTGTGAAGCAGTATATAGATCTAACTGCTATTGCTATAATCCCAGCTAGTAAGGTATCCATAGCACAGGAGATAATGACGGTCCTGGAGCAAAGCTTCTTAGTTATGGATCAGATGATTTCTATATATAGAAAATCAATATTATTTCTATTTCTATATTATATATAAAAAGCAAACACAAGTGGGAATTGTCAATATCCATTGCTGCACTTCTCAAAAAAAACCAGACATGCAGGCATGTGAACTTCCACACCTTCCATATAATATGGGTGAGATAAAGATATAAGAATGCACAACTAAAAAAAAAAAAAAGAATGCACAACTATTATATGAATTCCTTCGCTGAAAACATAGGAAAATCATAAGGTTACAGCAGATATATTCTGACTAAACAGAATTATATTTTTTTCTCATACAGGTTTTTCAGCAGATTTAGCTTCTAAAATATATGTATGCATATATTACGTTTCCTTTTATATAATGCATGTCAGAGAAGATTGTTTAAGGACTGAACCTCTATTGTGCAACTTTGTACAATATCCAGATCTTCAAAACAGCAACATTTTCCAGTTGTCAAGATTGGTCAAGTAGAAAACAGCTCTCTTATTTTGTAGAGGAGATCCAGCTGGAAGGTCATAAATCAAACTACAGCATCCAGCTGAAAGATCTCTGACAAGGGGCACTGATCCTTCTTTTAAAGGCTGAATTATTCCACAGGGATTAGTGGTGGGAAAACTCCTTTTATATTAAAATTAATTTTATTCCTGCTGTATTTCTCATTTACCATCAACATCTTGGTTTCGACCAGGGATCTCCAAACTTTTCAGTCTGAGGGTCACATTTGACATTTTGAGGGCCAGGGGGGGAAAAATCAATTTTATAAATGACTTTTAACTTTTTTTAACTTTAACTTTTATTTGTATTTCTATGCCGCCCAACTCCCAAGGGACTCTGGGTGGCTTACAGCAAATATAAAACTTATTAAAATATAATAAGTTAAAATATATTAAAATAAAATGAGTGAATAAAAATGTAATTGAATAAATGTGTTTTATTTTGCTCAATGTGATATGATTCACCACAAGAAGCAAAAAAGAAATGTGACAATTACAACTTACGAAGAAACAATGCTGTGCTTGGAAGGACAAATTATATAAGAAAAATGTCAAGCATTGGCAAACACTCTGAAGAAATAATAAATTAATAACTGTGGATGAGAAAATAAAGCTATTCTTTTCTTTCAATAAATTTTATTTACTTAAAATTTTACAATTTTACATTAAATGAGAATCTGCCCAATTTTGTGGTGCAGAATACAAATAATAAACACACCCCAAAAAGAACTCCAATAAAACAAAGCAAAGAAATTCTGACAATTGCAGGTTTTAATCAGCATGAAGCACAAGATTAATGGGAAATATGAAGCTGATTTTTTTTTTATTACAAACTACATCACTGAACTGAGGTTTCAAGCTTGAGGAGCCAATGATCAGAATAGACTTCAAATGCTCATCACATAACTTTGCTTGATAGTTGACTTGATTTGCTTGTGGATTGGCATCAGTTTTAGGCACAACATACCTGTGTGAACAATCATTTTCAAAGATGAAATAAGTCAGATCCAAATATCCCAAAGTCCAAAATTTCAAGTTCAGAAACTGCTCAGGGGCAAATTTTTTATAGAATTGGATTTGTTTGGAGATCAATAATCAATCATCTCCAATTGAAATTGACTTGGGAGCTTTTCAGCACAGCAGTCAACCCTCCAGCCAGCTTCCTATTCCGTGTCCGGCTGGCCCTGAGCCAGGGGTGAAATCCAGCAGGTTCTGACAGGTTCTGGAGAACTGGTAGCAGAAATTTTGAGTAGTTTGGAGAACCGGCAAATACCACCTCTGGCTGGGCCCAGAGCAGGGTGGGAATGGAGATTTCCTTCCCCCAGGAGTTGGGGTGGGAATGGAGATTTTGCAGTATCCTTCCCCCAGGAGTGGGGTGGGAATGGAGATTTTGCAGTATCTTTCCCCTGGAGTGGGGTGGGAATGGAGATTTTTCAGTATCCTTCCCCTGCCACGCCCACCGAGCCACACCCACCAAGCCACACCACACCCACCAAGCCACGCCCACAGAACCAATAGTTAAAAAATTGGATTTTACCACTGCCCTGAGCCAGTTCAGATGGGGCTTTCTTTGTGCAGGGAGGGGGGACAATCCAAGGGACCCCCTTGGATCCACCCCCCCCCCAGCAAAGGAAGCAACCCTCCAGCAGGCTCATACACACACCCATCAGAATAATTGAGGGAATCCTAGTACCTTCCTTTCCAATCAGCTGTTCTGTTTGGAAAGGATTGGAGCACAGCACATGGGATGAGCCGGTGGGCCGGAAGGAACCTTCTGGAGAGTCAGATGTAGCCTGTGGGCCTTAGTTTGGAGACCCCTGGTTTAGACAAACAAACAAAAGGCTTTATGGTCTTTATATAGTCCATAAGCATCTATACCAGGGGTCAGCAACCTTAAACACTCAAAGAGCCATTTGGACCCGTTTCCCACAGAAAACAAAACACCGGGAGCCGCAAAACCTGGGTGGGCGTGGCCAACTCGATGTCACTCACTCACACCAAGTCACATGACCCCCAGCCACGCCTACCTAGGTTTTGTGGCTCTCTTATGTTTTCTTTTCTATGGGAAACAGGTATCTCTCTCTCTCTCTCTTTCTCTCTCTCTCTCTCCCTCTCCCCATCTTTCTCCCTCTTTCCCTCTCCCATCTCTCTCTTTCTCCATCCCCCTCCCATCTCTTTCTCTTTCTTTCTTTCTCTCTCTCTCCCTCTCTCCCTCCCTCTCCCTCCTCTCTCTCCCACTTCCCATCTCTTTCTCCCTCTCTATCTCCCTCTCTCCCTTCCTCCCCCTCTCTCATCTCTTTCTCTCTCCCTCTCCCCCATCTCTCTCTTTCTCCCTCTCTCTCCACTCTCTCTCTCTCTGCTGAGGAATTATTGCCATCCGTGGTGGAGGCTTCCCTTCAGGCGATCCTCCTCCCCCTCTCGCGACCCCCTGGCCAGCTTTGGGGGGGCCAGGAGGGTGTGCCCGCACGGGGAGACCCTGAAGCAAGCGCCAAAGCACAGCATAGGCACACGGGGCGGGTGGCAGCTCGCTTAAAGAGGGTCTTAACAGGATGCAAAAGAACACGGCTTCTCTCCTGCACAAAGGCTCCGGCCATCACCTTGCCATGTCATTCCCCCCCCCGGCAGCTCTTTGGCCGAGTGCAGAGGGCGCGAGCTCCAGCCCGAAGTGGCAGGAAGCGAAGTCTGCGTTACGTGCAAATGTGCCGCGAAGGCAGATACAGGGCCACTTCTCTCCTGCACTAAGGCTCCAGCCATCGCCTTGCCATGTCCTGTCCCCCCTGCATGAGAGGAGAAGGAGGGGGAGGGTCGCCAGAGCCTTAGTGCAGGAGCGGGCTGGAGCTCGCGCCCTCTGTGCTCAGCCGAAAAGCTGCTGGGGGGTGGGACATGGCAAGGCAATGACCAGAGCCTTTGTGCAGGAGAGAAGCCATGTCCTTTTGCATCCTGTTAAGACGCCTCCTTAAGCGAGCGCCCACCCACCCCACGTGAGCCTTTGCTTGTGCTTTGGCGCTCGCTTGAGGGTCTCCCCGTGAGTGCGCACCCTCCCGGCCCCACCAAAGCCTGCCAGGGGGTTGTGGCTGGGCGCTGCTGGCCCATCCCCCTTTCTGACGTCCCCTCCTCCTGGATCCCATTCCCACCCCACCAGCCCTTGTGTTAGTGAGGCGGCGTCAGTCGCAGCTGGGCCAGGCCAGTGTCTCGGGGCAGAGAGCAGGTTGCGCGTCTCCCCAAGCGACCGAGGCACGCCCAGCACCAACAAGGGCCGGAAGAAGCTCCACAAGAGTGAGGCACCGGAGAATCAGCCCCAGCCACTTCTCCATCCCCCGCCGTCGCCCTTACCTTCTCAAGCCAGACGAGGGAGGGGAGGGCGAGGGGTGGGGCAGCCAGTGATGAGACAGGGAGCCTCAGCAGAGGGCTCAAAGAGCCGCATGCGGCTCCGGAGCCGCAGGTTGCTGACCCCTGATCTATATGGTCTATGTGCATGTGTCCTAGGAAATATTATGATGTGATGCACTGCCATGGAACATTTCTTAAATACAGCAACAACTTACTTTTCACTTGATTCTGCTTTCTTAACTTCATCAAGTCTACTCGTTAGGATTGATTGTATCATCATAACATTGTTTTGGTATGAATTGAAAATGAAATGTTTAGACCTGAGTGTGTGCTATGTGTTTTGTGTCATCGTTTATATTTCAAAGTTTTTAATCCTTTATGAACCGCCCACAGACATTGTGAGATAAATTATATAAATAAAAATGAATAAATTTTATCAGAATACTGAATTGTCTTGATTGCAATGTCTTTTCAAAAATGAGACTTACCAAGTTGATCAGACTTGCTCCCAGCTAAATGGATATAAAGTTGTGCAGTCATGCATTTTATGCAGGTTTACAAAATGCATTATTGAGGACAACCCATTATTTATGCTTCAGTAACGTGAAATGATTGCAGAATAATATAAAATGGAATTCCTCTATCATTATGCACATGTATCGATGACTGAATAATTTTATTCCACTTTGCTCAAGGCAGCTAACAAATATACCAATTTTTTTAAAAAAAACTTTGAATGTTTCCCGCAGTCCTTTTCAATTTCCTGAATGCCTACTTCATCTTGAATCTTTCTGACCCTATATTTTTACAGGCATCCACTTTTATATAGACTATAACATCAGGATTTTCCACCCGCGCATACAACCTTTTAAATAGCACAGTGTCACTTATAAACTATTGCTGGCAGGTTACAAGCAGTAAGCTGCTTTGCAGTCTGGACAACATAGCATATTTCCTTTTTTCTTTCTTTCTTTCTTTCTGCATCTCTATTTTGGATGGAATGCACATTTTAGCATATTCACGCTGCATGTTGTTCCTTCCTTAGCAAATATTAGTTACTCACCAAGACTGCAGTTGTCCAATTTTCATTTCACGCTTATTCAATCAGCACTGGTAAGCACCTGAAATCATTTGCAATCTGCTCTAGCTGTGGACAAAACAAAGGGGTGGGTTTAGAATAGTTTACAGATTAAATGCACTGTGCCATGTCAGGTTAGTTATATAGTTTCTGTAGTAGTGGATAGACGCAAGGAAACCTTATTGGTTTGCAAATTTGGTGTATACCTGGGCAGGAAAAAAGGCAAGTCACATGCATCTTGACTTCATTGGCAATAATGTGTACCATATAATTACCCAGATACATTGACACCAGTGTCAAACTCAAGGCCCACGGACCAGATCCATCCCATGGGGTGCTTAGATCTGGCCCGCGGGGCCACCCTGGAAACAGCAAAGGACCAACCCGCTGTGCCTCTGCCAGCGAAAACGGAGAAATGTTTCCCCTTTTGCATTTGAGCATACAAGAAGGGACAGGAAAGGTGAAAGGGAAAGAGGAAAGACAAAGAAAAAGAAAAAGAAGGAAAGATGGGAAGAGAGCAAGGAAGGAAAAATAAGGAAAGAGGGGAAGGAAGAAGAAAGGAGAATGAAGAGGGAAGGAAAAAGAAAAGGAAGGAAGGAAGGAGATTATAATGAGAGGCAGGGAGGGTCTGAGGGAAGTCGAAGGTTATAATGAGAGTGAGGGAGGGTCTGAAGGCAGTCCTGCCTTAGCACTTGGCTACCACAGGTACCCCTGACATGAGTGACCTCGAGCTGGCCATGCCTACCCTGGCCATACCTAACCTGGCCATGCCCCCACACACACTCACCCTGAGGTCAAACATAACCTGATGCAGCCCACAATGAAATCGAGTTTGACACCCCTGCATTACACAATTCAGATCACTTGAGCAATTACATTAGGACACCTGTGGCTTCTACCAGTTCCCTACATCTAAAAAAACCTCCCCTCCCTCCATGGGTATAAGAGGAATTTTAAAAAAATCTACAAATAGATGTAAAGTGAATGAAATAAAATGAAGGACAGAGACTCACAACTAGGGATAGAACCCATAGCCTTTTCTATCTACATAATCTATACCCGTGATGGCGAACCTATGGCACGCGTGCCACAGATGGCACGCAGAGCCCTCTCTGCGGGCAAGTGAGCCGTCGCCCAATTCAGCTCCACTGCGCATGCATGCGCACCTCCCGCCAGCCAGCTGATTTTTGGGTATCTGCCACGCATGTGTGGAGGGTGGGCCGCATGCGGGAGACGCGCGCGCATGCACTCATGCACACATGCACGGAGATGGGGGGAGCATGGGGGATACGGCGCCCCCCTGTGGCCCATTTTTGGTCCCAGGAGGCTGCAGGGAGGCCTGCTAGGCCCAAAACAGGGTGGGGGTAGGTTGCGCTTGCATGTGCGGGGGGGTGCACAGGGGGGTGTCATGCACACATTGCATTATGGGTGCCGGCACGTGCGCGGGCGCGTGCACTTTCAGCACACAACGAGAAAAAGGTTAGCCATCACTGATCTATACAATAAGAAGATACACTAAAGGGAAAGGTAATTGTTGAAAACAGCCTACTGAATAATTTCCAGATCAAAAAGTTATTTTTCTCACCCCAGTTCTGGTAAGACAAGTGGAAATACAATATTCGGGATCATGAATGTCATGGGGAGCTCTCTTTTCCATTTGACAAGTAATTTCTTCCAGAAATAGGGCAGGAAAACAATTGTGCAGATGATTGTGTGTCAAGCTCAACTGCGAGAATCAACGTTCAAAACCACATCCAGTAACAAACTCCTCTCAGCAGGTAGGATAGCTCTGCAGCTTATAATTCTGGCCTATTCACACTGTTAACAAAGCTGAACAGTCCTATGAATTCCTTGGGGACAGAAAAGCAATAAATATCAAATAATCTTTATGGTGAACAATATGGATGTTCCCTGGGAAAACAAAGAGTAGGATATGATTGCTTCAGTATAATATTTCTTATTTAGTGAAACTATCTACTAAAAAAAAAGTCATTGATTTTGTGGCAATAAATGAAGATTTAGAAGATGTAGACTTAAAGGATAGTACCACTTCAGTTCCCTGTAGTACACTAATACAAATTCTGGACACATGAGTTGTTCTTTGATGACTTACTTTATTAGGTTTCCAAATCATGCTGATGCCCAAAGGGCATGAATAGAATGGAATTCATTCTACATTGTTACAGGAAACATGGAAAGGGCCTGTTTTATGAAGTAGAAGCTGTTGCTAAAATAATATCTAACAGATGGTCACTTTTTGCTGCCCATTATAGTAGATGCTATTTCGTATTGAGCACTGGGAATTCATTGTGTGTTGTAGCCCAAAATATATCGGCGGCATCTCTTTAATTTGTTGACAATATTTGTCACTGTAGAAAAATTGTAGAGAAAAGAATGATATGCTTTAATACTAACGAATTACTGAAACATGAGCACATTGATACAATTCCCTTAGAATCCTGCATGTATTCCTCCAACAAGGAGGAATTTCTGTTTTCCACCATTTACAAATACTCTTATTGCACAGCTTATTAAAATTCTTACATTTTAATACACACAGAACCTTGTTTCATAATATTTAGGCTCTTGCTGTTTTCTAATGGTTTGTCATTTTCTTCATAGATATTAAACCATGCCATTACACAGGCAATAGATACATGCACAACTTTGAAATGCATTACAGGTCTCTTATTCTGACAGCCATACTTGTCAGGGGGGATAATAGTTAAGATCTGCCATATCAGGAAATATGTTAAAGATTTAGAGATGGACTTGTATATATTGTAGAATATTTATCATGTTAAAAAGCCAAAATCCATGGACCCTACATATTATTAAAGCACAATTTCAGACAATAGGTGCTACATGCTATTTCTGAACCAGTCTTATAATATCGAGTACTGCGGAAAGGTTTTGAAGGCCAAGGGGGGTTACACCAAACATTGATTTGATTTGGATTTCTCTTCTGTTCATTTGCCCATTCATTGGCAAATTATGGAAATAACTATAATGACTATAAGGCAAAAGGCCATTTAGTTTTGTTCTTATTCAGAGGAGGCATGGAGGGAGCTTAGTAGATGTAATTTTAGCATTTTTAGCCTTGCTTTTGAATCCATCAGGATTTTGGCACATTCATTTACTTTCCATTTTGTTAATTGATAAAAATAAACTATTAATACTGTGTTTTCCTGAAAATAAGACCCTGTCTTATATTTTTTTGAACCCTGAAATAAGCGCTTGGCCTTATTTATATAAGCACTGAGCCAAGGTGGCGCAGTGGTTAGAGTGCAGTACTGCAGGCTACTTCAGCTGACTGCTAGCTGCAGTTCGGCAGTTCAAATCTCACCGGCTCAAGGTTGACTCAGCCTTCCATCCTTCCGAGGTCAGTAAAATGAGGACCCAGATTGTTGGGGGCAATATGCTGACTCTGTGAACCACTTAGAGAGGGCTGTAAAGCACTGTAAAGCAGTATATAAGTCTAAGTGCTATTGCTATTGCTATTATTGCCATGCACTCAAAAGCCCGATTGGGCTTATTATCAGGGGATGTCTTATTTTGGGGGAAACAGGGTAGTTCTATTTTTGAAAGTACTTTTAATTTACAGAATTTTTGGCACAACTGCCTAAAACCATTGCACAGTACTGTATAAGTGTATATTATAATTATATGTACAACTGCCAGAAAGCAGAAGTAAACCTGCTTGATGTATGTGAAGCCAATTGCAATCTCTGCCTGAGATTTAGCAAAATCTCAGTAAACATGTAGGTTAATTTTGGTGCTGGAATACAATATTAACTGTTAAGGTAATACATCACAGAAAATAAGAGTTTTGTGGATTATTAGCAAGAACCAGACTCATTTTAATCCTCCAAAGAGACCCACCAGAAGGAAGACAACAAAACAATATCCACAGGTAAATATTGCATTTGTTATTTTTTCCCACACTTTAGAACGGTGTTTCACAACCTCGAGAATGGTAGAGAGATCATTTTCACTGCTCCTATCATGCAGGATGGAATAGAGGTAATGTTAAAGTGTTCCAAATGTTTTGGGATTACACGCAAGTTGCCTATTACTATTGATATAATCTTAGCTTTATTTTGCCACAGTTGTTCCATTTCTCCAGGTATTTCTCTTCTATTTTGTTGTTTTTCTGGTAATGCCTTGTCCACTATCCAGATTGTTTTGTCTTTCTTATTGACAATTGTTAAGTTTGGAGTGTCATGGAACAGATGCTTCTCCGTTTGAATTCTAAAACCCCAGAGCATTTTACCGGGATGGCGGGAGGATGCGGCAGGGGGGAGGCGATGGTTTTGCACATGCAACCTCATTCCGTTCATGTGCAAATGGAGCTTTGCACGCTCACCCGCTGCTTGTTTAGACCAGGGGTTGGACCCCCTGACGTAGAGCTCTCAATATAGGCATAATGTTACTCAGCCGCTCTTAACAACTAGCATGCAGGCCGTTCTATCTGGAATCAGCTGCAGGTTGTCAGTAGTCTCTAAGGGCAGCCTTATGTAGAGAGTGTTAGTAATCCAACTGTGAAGTACTGAAGGCATGGATGACAGTCACCAGGGCCTCATGTTTTATAAAGGGACAGAGCTTATAAACCAATCAAGGCCTGGCAAAAGTCTCCTGGCCACCAACTCCACTGTTATTCCTGTAGGACTCATGAATCCAAATTATTCTTTTAAGGGTGGTATGAGACTATTGGAGCCAGTGTGGCAGCCCACTGAGAATCAGATGATTTATAGACAAATAACCAATTCATCTTTCAGCTTCAGTTTAATACAATCTATGCAATCTCTTATGGCTTTCAGGCATTAAGACATACAGTATATCGTATCTCCAGTAGAGTGTAGGATCCAGGGTATAGATATACAATTGGGTATTATCCACATATTGATGCTACCTGACCTAGAACCAATGAATGACCTTTCCCAGAATTTCATGTAGATATTAACATCTATTTATTATTTTCATTAATTACCCTGTTTCCCCAAAAATAAGACATCCCCTGATAATAAGCCCAATCAGGCTTTTGAGTGCATGGCAATAAGGCCAAGCGCTTATTTCAGGGTTCAAAAAAATATAAGACAGGGTCTTATTTTGGGGAAAACACGGTATGATGAAAAGAGGTTGCTGTCATATGTACCACATTTTAAGTGACATATATGTAATGTATGTGGGAAAGATCTTGGAAGAATGGGCCAAAAAATGCTACCTAGAGAACAATCAGAAAAGAGACAGCATAGCCCACAGTTAGATAGTGGGTAGGGCAAGAGACTCATACGAGACCCTCCATAGTTTCTTGGACTGTAAAAGTGACAGTGGGAGAACTGTACTGTCATACATGCAAGATTCTATTAATGGAGCTTTACAATAAAGTAGAATTAGCTCATCTGGTTGTTTCCTGTATGGTCTACCTGGTAGGACTGATGTTGGGAAGCACCCAGCCTAGCAAGGAGGAAGGAACAAGCACAGACCTATCCTGGAGTTGCTGCACAACCACAAAAGGACTAGGGCCACACACATTCCATTTCCTTGGAGCCTTATCTAACTGTACCAGGTGTAGGCTGCCAGCCTGGAGAGATTCCCATATTATATGCAGGACATAATAAAGTAGCTACCTCAAACTCTGTACATGTGGGTCCAATTGTTCATGCCTGACAGCTTACATTAGAGTCTGGCATTAGTTTTAGTTATGGGAAGGTTGAAAGCCATGCTTGAGCATCCTATCTTTTACTGCACACTCATCTATGTGGTGTACAGCAGTCTCCATGCCTGGCCACATAGTTGCTCCAGCAAATGCTACCAAGCAGCAGCAGCAGGGTCTGGGTCTGCATAGCTGTGACCAGAGGTGGGCTGCACATACTTTAACAACCGGTTCGCCGAAAATGTGAGCGCGTGCGCACACCGGCTTCGCGCGTGCGCTATGCATGCGCACCTTCCTCACTTGCGCGCAACACCTAAAACAAGGCTTTTTTGATGGGGGCGGCTTCCTGCACACCTGCTAGGTCAGCCACGGTTAGTAGAACAGGAGAGGTGCGCAAATCAGCTTGGCTGCGGGGTGGGGCAAGCGAGCCGGAAAGTGAGATATCTACAACCGGATAGCGTCGGGGCGGGGAGGCGGGGCCAACCAGTGCTCGGAACTACCGGTTCGGGCGAACCGGTCCGAACCGGCAGCAGCCCACCACTGACTGTGACTGCAAGGTGTGTGTGTGTGTGTGTATATATAGAGAGAGAGAGGTTTTCGCGGGTATTTGTATGTAGGTCTGTGGTTATTCGGGTTTTCTCCCACGTGAAGTTGGAGATGTCATTGCGACGTTTCGACGAAGTCTCATTCGTCATCATCAGGCTGGTTATCAGGCTTGTGTCTTCGGCCTCGTGCTTCTAGGAGCAATGTGAGAATTGCAGCTGTTTCTTCCTTTTAACTGCCAGTGGGGTTTGAACTGATAGGGTGGGGGCTTGGCTGTGTTCTGATTGGGTGGAGGTGTGTTGGGATTGGTTGGGGGCTTGGCTGTGTTCTAATTGGATGGGGGTCAGTTTGCTTCCTGTATGGAGTAGAGGGGGTTGGAGTGGTTAATGATGCAGCTGCGGTCTGGCTTCTGGTGTGTGGTCGTGACTCAGTTGTATGGGTTTGGGTTTGTTTTTTGCGTGGGTGTTTGGTAGTGGTATCCTGTGTGGTTTTCTTGAGTGTGGGTCTGGTGTCATTCTTTGTGTTGGGGACACGTTTGTCAGTAAGTGCGGGTTTCCAAATGGCTGGTAGGCGGGAGGTGTCATCTCGTTTATTCATGCTATGTGGGCGTTTTTCTATCTCTATGGCTTCTCTGATTATTCTGTTGTAAAAGTGTTCTGTTTTGGCGATAGTTCTGGTTTCTTTAAAGTTGATGTTGTTCCTGTGGCTTTGAGATGTTGGACCAGGGAAGAAGCTGGTTCCTCTTTTTTGATTGAATTCTTATGTTCTTCAATGCATGCACTTATTATATGAAGAACATAAGAATTCAATCAAAAAAGAGGAACCAACTTCTTCCCTAGTCCAACATCTCAAAGCCACATATATATAATTAATATAGTTGCTTCTAGGAGCAACTATATATATATTGCTCCTAGAAGCACGAGGCCGAAGACACAAGCCTGATAACCAGCCTGATGATGACGAATGAGACTTCGTCGAAACGTCGCAACCACATCTCCAACTTCTCGTGGGAGAAAACCCAAATAACCATAGACCTACATACAAATACCCGCGAAAACCTCAAAAAACATATATATACATACATACATACATACATACATACATACATACATACATACATACATACATACATACATACATATATATATATATATATATATA
>QLTV01003121.1:2861922-2878583 GCA_003457575.1 Thermophis baileyi
TAGTATAGATCTATTTCAAGCTATTTAGCTCTCATCAGCTAGCCACACCCTTATGGGATTAGAACCCGGGCCCCTTGCCTAACAAGGCAAGTGATTAAACCTCTGAGCCACAGGATTCTTCTCCCTATCTGCATGTTCCAGGGACAAGGATGTATATATGTTTTTTTTTCTCTGTTAAATCACCTGGTATACCCAAATATGGGAGAAAGCATACTGCTTCCTTTTTGCCTTTCGGCCCCTCCAGGGGCCATCCAGACAGTTATTTACAAACGACAGTCCGTTTCTATATGTTATATTTTTTACATAAATAAAGGGAGACTAGTATAGATCTATTTCAAGCTATTTAGCTCTCATCATATATATATATTTCAAAGAAAGAAAACACCCACTCTAATAATTCAGTTACAGGAAAGTTGATGTCTGGTTGCATCTTGACTTTCCTTCAACAAGGCTCTTCCCAATGTTGTGCAATCTTCCTTTTTGGCCTTAAAGGAAAAGCTATAAAGAATCAGGAGGATTTATGGAGATACCTACATTACTGTGAATGTGTGGCGTGTTTACCCCAAAAAAATCTTCCTCATTCATGTTTATATGAGGTTAACTCCCTATCAACCATTTTTTTCTCTAGATCTATAAATTAACTACCTGAGGTTTTTTAAAAAAACAGGGTCAAAATGTATGACGAAAAACAGTCAATAAAATGGATTGGATTTACCCCATCGGCCCACCTAAAAGGTACGCGCATCTCACTCATGTTCAAAAAGGCAGTTTTCTTACAAAATAGCTCCCTCGAAGCCTAATAAGCAGTCAGAGCCATCATCCAGTCACTGGATGACCCAAACCTCATTCACTGCCCAGCTGGAGCTAATTGCTGCTTCGGTTAAGGAAGCTCAGTTGCATTTCATGGCCTGACACCAATTTTCCCTTGATCTAATTTAATGAGAATATGTTTTCTGAGGGCACTGTAAATGTTTCATTAGAATAAAAATAATGGCTTCCTGGGCTCTTTTTTCCCTTCTTCCAATTTAAAGATAAAATTCTGATTTAGCTAAAGGAATATAATAGAGACTTTGATAGACTTGTTTGCTTGACCGCAGTATGTTGAATGAATTACAGATGTCTGAGTTTGCACATGAAGGTGACCATGAATTACAGGCCACAGTGAATGGCCTGCCACCAATGTTCCCTGTAAGAGTAGAAAACGCCGCGCGGCAGTTAGAAACTGCCGCGCGGTGCTCTCTTTTCAAGTGCGCAGGCGCGCAGCTTCTGCCATTAGAAAACGCCGCATGGAAGTTGGAAACTACTGCGCGGCATTCTCTCATTACGTGCGCGGCCGCGCAGCCGCGCACCTTAGAGGGAACAGTGCCTGCCACCCAACATCCCTCCCCCAACAGGCCACATCCTGGCTTAGGGTGGTATATCAACCCAGCCTTGTATATTTAGGTTCTTGATATGAGAAGAAAAAAGAAGAAATCAATAGCTCAATCCCACACTATTACAATTCCCCACAAGAAGAAAAAAGAAGATATCAATAGCTCAATCTCTCACTATTACAATTCCCCACAAGAAGAAAAAAGAAGATATCAATAGCTCAATCCCTCACTATCACAATTCCCTACAGGTGAGTCATGCTACAAAAGATCTGGGGAGATCTCTTCACAGACAAGTGCATCCCAAGGCAGACATTTTTAAGAAGATGCTCAGGAAAATAATAGTTTTTCTAACTTAGGTGGATTTCCCATGTTGCTAGATGAAGTTATGAAAAATACCAGTAATTTCCTGAATACAGATCCTTTTCTCTTACAATCAAACATCCTTCTTATGCCAATATCACCTGCATAGGAGAAACTATGAAGGAATATCTAAGCTCAGCTAGTGTATTTTATGTAACATGGTATTGTGATGGGACTGTGTCAGTTTAAGGAAGAAGTTAATAGTGGTAGACAGAAGAGAATGGCCAGAGCTAGGTCAAGGCCAGTATTATAGGGCAATTGAAATGGCAAAACCTTCCCAATGGTGTTGTAAATAACTGATGAAAAACACACACCCTTTGATTTGCTATCTCTGCAATTATTTTTAAAAAAATCATTTTCTGCCCTTAAGCAGACCAGCAAATTTATGTTCAGGTATTTTATTAAAAATTCAAACATAAATCTGCCACCCTGAAGTTTGCCCTACAAAGCAGGCAATAGGGCAGATCAGATTTACACCAATCCAAACATCCCTACTGGGGACAGACCCTTATTAGACAGACGGCACAGAATGTAGGATAAAGTTCACATTTAATGTGTTAAATGTTTTTCAGTAATGTCCTGCCTTCTCACCTGGGTATTATGTCTTCGGCTACCCCATGGTCTTTTGTTGCAAACACAGGCTCAGCATTCTCTACCAGTTTAGCAGTTCCGCCCACATGTTAATAAAGTATACTGTTCTATGAATTCATATGTGTATTTAACTAATTCTAACAAAGGGACAGGAGTGGTTCTACTATGGATGTGAATGGCACTCAGATTCAGTGCTGAATACTTTGGGTTCGCTAAGTTAATGACATCTAAGCCTCTACATGTGATTCTAGCTCTTCTACATATTTCCAGTCCACAGCTTCGGAAGTCCTTTGTTCATAGGGACCCAAGAAGGAAATTGGAAGTACAATAAATATTCAATAATCTTACAAAAAAGAACTCTAATGTGGCAAAATTGTAGGAACGGTAATAACTATCTTCTGCTATGATTTTACAATTTAACATGCAATAATGCTCTCGGGCATCAAATAAGTATTAAAGTAATTCATTATTTATATCCCTTTTTGTTATTTTTTATAAATAACTCAAAGTGGTACACATACACAATAGTCCTTCCACAACAACCCTGTGAGGTGAGTTGGGCTGATTCATTCTATCAGCCCAATGACTAGCTCAAAGTTAGCCAGCCAGTTTTCATGTCTAAAGCAAGACTAGAATTTAAAGTCTCCTTGCCTGTAGCCTGGTGCCTTAGCCACTAGACCAAACTGGTTCTCAATAATTTCAATTTTTATATTAATTTAATTAATTATTATAAAATAATAATTGTCAATAATATATTGAGAATCAACTGTGTTTGAGACAATGCAACCAGCCAATCTGGGTTTAACCCTATGCAAGTAAGTATGTGTGCTTACTTGGGATCAAATACTAATTAGGCTTCTAAATAAAAAACATTTAGGTCTTATTGTAGCACTTTCCTTTAAGTCCAAACTGAGAGCATAGAATTCTGAGAGCAGAATTCCCCAGCTGGCTGGAGAATTCTGGGAGTTGAAGTCCACAAGTCTTAAAGTTGCCAAGTTTGAAGACCTCTGGCATAGAAAGTTGGAAGGACGGCCTTTCTCATCTGTTCCCCCTGTGTTCAGCCTATGCAACACCCTAACTCAGGGGTGAAATTCAAAATTTTTCCCTACAGGTTCTGTGGGGGTGGCTTGGTGGGCGTGGCAGAGGAAGGATACTGCAAAATCTCCATTCCCATCCCACTCTGGGGCCAGCCAGAGGTGGTATTTGCCGGTTCTCTACTCAAAATTTCCGCTACCGGTTCTCCAGAACCTGTCAGAACCTGCTGAATTTCACCCCTGCCCTAACTCCAACCCTAACCCTACCCAACACCTACATTTACCTGGCACTTCTGACCCCAGCTGCCATTCTGCTTTACTGTAAAATCAGTTAAATCAGTTGCTACTGCAGTTAAGTTATTTTGCCATTTGTCTGTTTGCATTAGGCAAATGAATGAATGTGGGAGGAAAGCAAAGGGTTCTAATCCACTCATTGGCTGTTCCTTGTGGAGCCTTTATTTCTCTGAACTTGACATCTTGGTGCTTCAGTTCTGACTGGCTGCCCAGATCAGCAGCATGTAATCATCACCAATCCCTGAAGTTAGAAACTTCATGGACCTCAAAAGACACTTTCAGAATGTATTTTCTCTTCATATCCATAACCAATAGCATCAAGGATTTTGAATGTTTGCAACTCCTACCAGTAACTGTTTTAGGAAATATGTATTTTAGACATCAGAGCAGTTCTGTACCAGACCTTTTCCTAGTCAAATCTCTGGGTCGGATGGCAGAGATTGGTTCCTGCTAACGAAGGCAGATTTCCAACAGGAAAAGGGAGGGGGGGGAAATGCCTACAGAAGTGACTATCATTTTACCTTCCAATATCTAGCACATTCATCCATTAGAACTACACTGTAAAACTTTTCTTTTCCTTCAAGTCAGACTCAACTCCTGGCAGCTACATAGACAAGTCCGACAGCATTTTCTGAAGTGGCATTTACTATTGCCACTGTAATTTTAGGAGTGGCAATCTCATCATGGTGGTGAACACCGTTTCAAAAATCTAAGTCCTATGGGGCGGTATATAAGCCTAAATGCTATTGCTATCTATACTAAAACATGGTTGTCCAGCTTTTCTTGAACACGTTGAACAAATGGGAGCCCGCCACATCTCTAGTTTAAAGTGTTCTGTTTCCATGTTAAGTTCAATAACAAGTAGTCCCAAAAGGATAGCACTCTGCATGGAGTACAAGCAACTTCTGCTTCTCTTCTCACCCACCAGCGTCATTGGCCAAAGGCTACCCAGTTGTATGAATCCAAAGTACAGAAACCAATGGCATAAAGAGAATCTGCATAAAACTAATCATGACAACTGAGCAAATTGCAGGATGTCACTCCAGCCTCTAAGTTCTGCATGCTAGAAATTTATATAGCATGTTTCAGCCTTTGAGGTCACAGGAGGATAGACAACATGCACTATGTAGCTACAGGCTAAGGAAAACTAAAGAACTTTAAACAAGCCTTAGACATGCTGATTAGGAATTGCGGAAATTGAAGTTCAACACATTTTGGGTCAAGAAAAATGGCATATTTATACACTGATGTAACGATAGAACAAATGCTTACCAGCTACTTCAAATGGTATTTGCAAAGCAGGACTATTGTGTAAAAAAAAAATGTTTCGAATTATGGAGGTAAATATTAATCACACACCAGTGGGCATCAGTTAGAGCTGAGGGGCTGTAATTTTGACCAAAATACACTCAGGCATCATCCTTGAAAAGTTGAATTCAAATGAAAGTGACAGGAATGCACTTTTGACATCATATTTCCCTTCGTCCACCTAAGCCTGAGGAAAAATCTAATACTTCAATTTTATAGTTCAGTAATTTTAAATTAAAAAATGCTTTAGCCCTTTGTTCAATAGCATTAACATAAAATTCTGGCATTGCTGCCAAATTAGCATCCTCCATAATCAGCAGCTTAAGGCCAGCTACTCAAAAGGTCTCAGCAGAGCACTCTGGCTTTTTCCACTTAAGTTTATCATAATTGTCCAGCCTTTGTGTAAAAAGAGAGGGGGAAAGATTGGTCATATTACTATCAGTTTCCTTAGACAGAAATACTATTTTTAAAAAAGCAATCACAATAATTCCTCATGAAAAGAGAAAACATTTTATTACCACAAAAGCAGAACAGCATAGCAAATGAATTCAGCATAAAGACACACTTTGCCATTTGGCACATTTGTGAAGAGGTAAAATATAATCACTTACTAATGATAGGAGTTTTCAGAGCATGGATTAGTATCCTTATAAAAAAAAACGCAACCCTCTCTTAAGCACAAGTGGCAATCTGAGTTGAAAATTTTCATTAAATTATAAACTAAATATTCTTTTTAAAAATAAACCTGGCAATGACACCTATAGCTAATAATGTCTATTTTTTTCTGTTACAAATTGTTGTCTTGTCATCCCAAAACATACCCTGCTAAAATGGAACAGGTCCACAACTCATAGTCATGCACCCAGGTATCATTTATTTGTGACTGTTGAACATGTGACATCTCTGACTGTTTCTTCCATACTTTGCAGTGCTCCTTCTATCTGCAGAAAAGTTTTGGATTCACGTTATCATCCTAACAGACAAAGGAAGTGGGCCAATTCTCCTTTTTCCCTTTGGCCCAGAACTTCTCATTTCTGGATGGTCTCTGCAAGAAGGAAAGGGAAAGGGAAAGGGAAAGGGAAAGGGAAAGGGAAAGGGAAAGGGAAAGGGAAAGGGAAAGGGAAAGGGAAAGGAAAAAGGAAAAGGAAAGGAAAGGAGAGGGGGAAAGGAAAAGGAAAAGGAAAGGGAAAGGGAAAGGGAAAGGGAAAGGGAAAGGGAAAGGGAAAGGGAAAGGGAAAGGGAAAGGGAAAGGGAAAGGGAAAGGGAAAGGGAAAGGGAAAGGGAAAGGGAAAGGGAAAGGGAAAGGGAAAGGGAAAGGGAAAGGGAAAGGGAAAGGAAAGGAAAGGAAAGGAAAGGAAAGGAACGGAAAGGAAAGGAAAGGAAAGAGCCAGCACTGGCAGTAAAACACCAGCATCATTAAAGAAAAACAGCCATTGTTACCTGGAAGCAAGCACACCATGTTCAGTTTCCAAGGAGGAATGGGCAGAAAAAGAAGTGGAATCTGAGGAATAAGATAAGAGATAAACAAATAAGAGACAAACAAATGAGTGGCAATTAATCCATCATTCAGAGTGAGTTCCTGCTTAGCAGTACAAAACAAGAGGAAGTATTAACTGAATGTTTTTTATTATAATTGCTTGCTTGCTTGTTTGTTTGTTTATATTTCACATTTCTGAACTGCCCATTTCCCTACAAGAGAGATTCTCTGGGACTGGACTTGGCTAACTCAAGTTAAAGGAAAAGTGAGTGCAAGTATAATGTATGTGCACCTTTCTTGTTAAGTCAATAATGCTTTATTTTTGCTAGACTTTAATTTTCTTCTTATTTGTTGCTAACTCATGAAGTAGTGTGTGCATGTTTTCTCTGAATAAATTCCCTCTGCTGACCAAGGCTGTGTACCAAATGATCTCAAAAGAACTAATCTCAGTAGTTTGTAAGCTGTAGATCAAAACAAGCAGGAATTATTTGGAAAAGCCAGTTTGGTGAAGAGGTTAAGGCAGCGGTTCTCAACCTGTGGGTTGCAACCCCTTTGGGGGTCGAACAACCATTTCACAGGGGTCGCCGCACGCACTAGCCCGCCATCTTGGTGCCACCATCACGCAGGGGTGAAATGCTCCCAGTTTGGCTGTGCCTGCGGGTCGCCGGACAGCCGGTAGCGATGGAAGCGGGAGACCGCCCACCCGCCTGGATGCCACCATTTGTGTTCTTTTACCCTCTGCGCATGCGCAGAACGCTTTGCGCATGCGCAAAGGATAAAAGAACCCAAATGGCGGCGTCCGGGCGGTGGGCGAAGTCTCCTTGCTACCTTGGCAACCGGCTCTACAGGTAAGAGCGAACCGGGAGCATTTCACCCCGATATAAGGTTGCAGTTTGATATCTTAGAGTCAATAAAACAGAGATCTTCAAAGTCTTCAAAAATAATTTACTTGCTTAAACTAACAATGTCCAAAACAAAACATATTAACACGAAGATAAGAATTTAGCACTTAGCTATTAATCTTTAGCAGATAAATCTTCTACTGAAATATAATAGAAGAATCCTTGAATGTCTGTAGTTTGTTCTGTAGTTCTATCAGGAACATGAGCAGAAACGAACTCTCTTTAGTTAATCAGGGAGTCAGGCAGTCAGTCAGTAGGTCAGTCAGTCAGTGAGCCGGTCAGTCAATGAGTCAGTCGATCTGACTCATGCTAGCCTGTTCTCCTTATATAGCAGTTAACAAGCTTACAATACATTTAAAGCAATATCAACAAACATAGAATAATGGTCTAAGTATACATTAGTAAACCCAATCACTTTATACATGATTCTAACACAGTAGAAAGGTTGAGAACCACTGGGTTAAGGCATCAAATTAGAAATTGGGAGACTGTGAGTTATAGTTCCTTTTTAGACACAAAGCTAGCTGGGTTATTTTGGTCCAGTCACTCTCTCTCAACCAGAGGTGGGTTCCTCCCGGTTCGCACTGGTTCTATAGAACCGGTAGTAAACCGGTGGTGATGTCACAGAGCCGGTTCTGTCGGTGCCAGTCCGTGGATGCCGCCATCTTTTTTTTGGCTTTTTTTGGGATTTTTTTTGGGGGGGGTTGCAGGTTTTTGCTTCTGTGCATGCGCAGAAGCTGAGTTTTTGGCACTGCGCAATGCGCCCACAGCCACGCAGTGCAGGACAAAGCGAACTGGTGGTGAGGTAAGTTAGAACCCACCCCTGCTCTCAAACCTACCAGTAGGAATGAGCAATGGCAAACCATTTTCAAAATCTTGCCAAGAAAAATTCAGGGACTAATGCAAGCAGTCCCTGGGTATCAAAAATGACTCAAAGGCATAAAAAACAAAACAAATAAGCAGAACTTGGAAGTCCATGTTTCAACAGGAAGCATATCAACCCTTCAAGGTAGGTAAGGTCAGGAAACAAACACAGGCTATAATGAAAGAATCTTGAAAACGTGGAATAATTTCTTGAGTTTCTTTCTTGCACTTTCTTGTTTTCTCAGGATAAACTCATGTTTTGCTAATGATTGCTGCATACTTTCTCCAAGGTCATCTCTGAGCCCCTCTATAACCAGGAAGAATGATTGACTAAGAAGATATCTAAAAAGGGGGGGGGGAGAATTAAATGTTGAGCCTTTGTAACATTCCCCTGTCCACTGGATCAATTTTTAATGGGCACAAAGAGCTTCAAGGAAAATGCAAATGTGTGAAATATGAGGCTGGAGAAATTCTCCCAACTTATGAGTAATAAGGTTTGGCCACACTAATCCAATCATGTTCAGGGTCTGGGACAGGGATGGGTTACTGGTGTTTTCAAGATTGCAAAGGAGACCACCCTCCCAAATAAAGTCATTCTTGCTCAAATGACAAATATGGCTTTACCCACTTCCGCTCTGACTCCCTCTTTATCCTCTCACACAGATGCACAAAAGATTACACACTTCTGACTTTTTGTTCTTTTGAAACTGATATTGTTCTCTGAGACATAGCTAATAATCACTGTCAAAAGTGCTGTAATATTTTGCTCTTCTGCAAAGCCTCCACCTTTGCACAGGCTTTGTACCAAAGCATGAAGTGTCTTGGTATCAGAGGCTGTTCCATGCCTCCTAACCGGTTTGAGGAATTCATAATCATCTTCATCTTGTTTTAGTTTAGGTGCATTGGTTACCATCTGGTTTGCAGGTTATCAACTGATTTGCAAGATTTGAATATTTTTTTTAAATATTCACATATCAAGAATATGGCCTGATTCACTTGTTAAAATCTGGTTAGTAGGATTTGCTGTCAATGTCACATTTGCAGTACATAATAACAGAGTGAGAAGCCATCTAGAAGGGCCTTATCTGGTTTAATTATTTAATTCAGTTTCAAGGCCAACCAACTCAACTTCTCTGAGCTTACCCTTAAAAGTAAACAGCCTATATCAAAAAAAGAAATAGAATACAGCCAATCAAAAGACCAACTCTGTAAAACAAAAACAAAAATGGAAAGGACTCAACCATTGTGCTGTCCCAGTGTCTATGACTTGAACATCTCTTAAACAATAGAGGGTAATACAGCTTTTTCTTAAATATGTTTTCAAAGGGCTGCATAATCTGTCTTTGGAAACGTACATAGCTTCTTAATGCAATTGGAATTTTCGCCCTCATGTTCCTTGGTTTATTTTTCACATTTGGAAATTTGATGGGTTCGGCAGCATATTGCCAGTCTGAATTATTCTGCCAGTACATAGAATAGTTATATGATTAAAAATGAACACTCTAAATGAAAATTTCAACTTGGTTAGCATATTATTATAGTTTTTGTAGTTAGTCTATTAAGTTTAGTGGGTTTTTTGGCTAACAGCTGGCATTCTAAGAAAAACTCACTAAAAAGAAAATAGCATTCCTAACCTGAAAGCAATTTTTATTTGCATTGCCTATGAACCAACAGTTTTCTCAGTGACAACAAATATATCATCATTTTTCTATTGCAAGGCCTCTAGCTATTTTCTTTCCTGATACAAACAACTTTTAATATAGCCTTTCATATGTTAGTAATATATTTCCACAGATTTATCATAAAATCAAAACTAAAGGTATTTTTTTCTGTCAGAAGACTAATGGCTACAATCAATTCTTGCTCTAAGATGAAAACATGAAAGGGGAGAAATGCTTCTCATCATCAATTTCCTATATTATTATGCAATGTCTTTTGTTCAGTTAAGGTGGATAGTTATCCAGTTTCAGTGAATCAAAATATACTCTTTACTACAAGGGAAGACTAACTCCTCCAACAAACAGGTACACGTTTCATAGTCAATTCTTCACCATTAATGATGGGGTTGACGTTGACTGCCCTTAATGATAGCTTCAAGCCCTTACTGAAATCCAGCTTAAAATGGGAATACTGGGTGAATGAATGATGGTTAGATTTACTACAGGCTTCAGCCTTTGCTGAAAGTAATTGAAGGAGATTAAGTGCCAAGATATTTAAGCTTGCCACTTTGTTATACAGACCAATAACCTATGGAACGATGATCTTATTTACTGGTTAACTTCAAAAGCCATCTACTTACCTCTTGCAAGCATGATCAGGCCTTTCCCATGAATAGCTGCATCCATTACAAGCCACAATACCATTACAAGGCACAATACCATTACAAGGCACACTACATCAAAATACTCCTAGATTCTTAGGGATTCCTATTTAAAGTAGGATTCTAGCCTACTTTGAAGGGCTGACATGAATTAATATAGGAGAAGGTAATATATAAATCTCAGGTTTCAAAGGGTAAACAGCATCTGAAGGACTTGTGATCATTCACTAATTTGAATGTATCACATATCAAGCATCCAGCAACTTCATGTATGAAGCAGCAAGGAAGAAATTGTACTTTACCCGTTGCACACAACTACACGTCCAGTTGTAGGGCACAGTTAGTGCAAGTTCAAATAATGTGATATTCAATTTAGTGTTAATTATAAATTGATACTAGATCACATTTAATGCAACCCAGAGTTCAATAAATGTGAGCCTTCTGTGTGCACAACTGAGCTAGCACATGTGCAATTGCAGTTGGGATTTTAGATGCTGCTAATCTTCATGTCTGCAAAATGAAGAAAAGGAAGATTCTGTCAGAATTAAACAGTATAAATTTTAAAAAGAAGAGGATTATTATTACATTAGATCAAAAATCTGATGTAATTGAATGACATGAAAGTGGTGAGAACAGTGCTAAACTGGGACAAGATTTGCAGTGCCTGACTCTGTAGTAATTTTTTGTGATTTTACTTTGCTTTTTATAACTATCCCATGATTTTATTAACTATAAATTTAAATTATATATTCTTTTCATCCTTTATTGTAATAGTTCATTAATATGCAGAAAACAAGTGATGTTTAAAAAGTTTCATTGCCTATTACCATTGAGCTGGAACCAATTACTATATTTTCCATAGAAATAGCACTTCAAATAGTGCAAATTCAAACAATGCAATCATTTAATAGGATTCATTAACAGCATTAATCAATATCTACCTGTGTATTGCACATTACTTAGCCACTAAGAAAGCTACAATTTTGTCACTATGACATGATATATATCTGTTAAATCAGATGTTACTTGAAACATGTGACAGCCTTTGGAGAAATATCTAAATGTATTATGATTTCATAAAGACGTCTTACACCAGATTCTGTCTCCAGATACCTTTCCAGACACAAAGACAAGTCTTTTAGGCTTATTGAAAGACCATTACTTTCTGCAGAATAAAATAAAAACCAGGCTTCAGTATTGAAATTTATATCTCAATTATATGCTGACACTTTGAAATTCAAATACTAACTGAATATGTGTTTCTGCTATTGAGCAAATGTGTTTTGCAAGATGAAGATTTCCATCTCTATAAACCATAATAATATCTAACATTGTTTAATGTACATACTAAGTATTACAATATTGTTTTGCCATTATGTTTTTGAATGTGCTGTATTCACAGTAACGGGTAAATAATACTAATTTAATTTGTTTCCTCATATCAGAGAGAGAATGAGAGAATAAACCATGTTCCCAATAGAGTAATTGGTTAGTTATTACTTTAGAGAATCTTTTAATCAATATATACACCTGGGGCCCAAGCTGATCCTGCATTCTGTTTTGTTCTGCACTACACTACAAAAAAAATTAAAGAAAAAGAAACTCTCAACACATAGCATGCAGTATTCTACTAATTTCATTAGGAATGCTTGCTTGACGTTAGCTGAAAAACAGATTCCATTCATAGCATAAAATGCATTGTATATAAAAAGCTGCTTCAGTGATAAACAATACTGTGCTAGTATTGAAGAATTTAGCATATTTTTGCTTGGAAAATGACACATAAAATTCCATAATATAATTAGCATAATATTCTAACAGTTTTGATTCATGTCTAACCAAAAAGCTAGGAAATTGTACTGGATAATTAATAAATTATCTTAAGAGGATGTTGAGAGTGCATAAAACCTAGATAATATCAGCAGTTTTACCCACCCACTCCCCATAAACTTAAACTTTAAAAAATTAAAAAGCTGAAATGTCATCTCTCTCATATGTTTACAGTATTTATGCATGTGAGCACATGTGATCCTATATTCTCACCCAAAATCTAAGGACGTTTGTGTGTGCATGTGTAGACAAAAGCTCAGAGACATTATTGCCAAAATATCACACATTTCAGCATTTGCATCTAGTACTTGATTTCAACCCCTGGACTCAGGGGTGGGTTCCGAAAATTTCCGCTACCAAGCGTGGCTTAGGGTTACATGCGCGTGCTCCCCCGGTGCAATTCTGTGTTTGCGCATGCTCAGTGACTATAATCTGCCCGAAACACAGCTGAGGAGCTGATCAGCTGGGCTTCGGGCGAAGAATAGAGGACAGCCTTCACCCGTGGGCGGGTGGGAGGGCCCTTTCCAAAGCAGCAGCAGAGCACAAACAGCCCAAAATGAAAAAAAGGCGCCAAAAATTCCCGGACAATAATGGCGGCGCCAACGGACCGGCACCGACCAAGGCGGTTCCACGACGCCATCATGACATCACCAGCGCCTCGCTACTGGTTCAGGCAACCCAGTATGAACCGGGGAGGAACCCACCCCTGCCTGGACTAGAGAAAACATTATGAAGCCCAGAGGAAGAGAATTACATGTGTGTTGTGCAGCTGCACACAATTGTCCAAACTAACTCTAGCTCCATGGTTCCCAAGTCTACTTGGTAAAGACTAACTTCTCTGCCTCATGCAGCTAATCTTAAAGAAGAAAGAGTACAGTTTTTATAGCCCTGCAAACTTATTTCTAGCTCAGGTTAAAAGTCAAGCAAATTGTTCATCTGAATTATTACAGGGATAAAGCTGAAGTACAAAAGCTCAGGAATACTAAAGTACAAACTTCCCCATGTAACCTTTTTCCAAGCTCGTCTAAATCTGCTCCCAAATTTGGAATGGATTCATCATCAGTGAAACCATGGCAGTGCTGGGAAATTCTGGGAATTGAAGTCCACAAGTCTTAAAGTTGCCAATTTTAACCCTGGTCTAAGATCAAAGAGGGAGCTTCATTCCAGAAGACAGACACTGCTACAATGAAGGCACGCTGGTGTATGGTGGAAGCTTTCAGGATCAACTATTTCTAATAAACCCCCTATTTTGTGTACTAAAACAGATGTAGGTGGCGCAGTGGTTAGAGTGCAGCACTGCAGGCTACTTCAGCTGACTGCTAGCTGCAGTTCGGCGGTTCAAATCTCACCGGCTCAAGGTTGACTCAGCCTTCCATCCTTCCGAGGTGGGTAAAATGAGGACCCAGATTGTTGGGGGCAATATGCTGACTCTGTAAACCGCTTAGAGAGGGCTGTAAAGCACTATGAAGTGGTATATAAGTCTAAGTGCTATTGCTATTGCTATTGCTATGTAGAAACCACAGGACCTTACTTTCCCCTATAGTCATAGGGCCCATAATGAATTGAGAGGGAGAGGTGTCTAATTCTTCATTCATACATGTACCCCCCCCACACACACACCAGGGGTGAAATTCAAAATTTTTCCCTACCGGTTCTGTGGGCGTGACTTGGTGGGCGTGGCAGGGGAAGGATACTGCAAAATCCCCATTCCCTCCCCATTCCTGGGGAAAGGATATTGCAAAATCTCCATTCCCACCTCACTCTGGGGCCTGCCAGAGGTGGTATTTGCCGGTTCTCCGAACTACTCAAAATTTCTGCTACCGGTTCTCCAGAACCTGTCAGAACCTGCTGAATTTCACCCCCCCACACACCCATTTTCAAACCTTCTTCACATTGCATTCTCCCCTTATTTTGATTTTGCTCCAGTATTTGAGGGGCTACCACAAAGAAGAGGGGATTAACCTATTTTCCAAAGAAAGCAAGAAAAAAAACAAGGAGAAAAGCAACCTAGAACTAAGGAAAAATTTCCTAACACTGAGAAAAATTAACCAGTGGAATGGCTTTCTTCAAAAGTTGTGGTGCTTCAACACTGGATGCTTTTAAGAAGAGTCTGGACAGCCACTTGTATGAAATGGTATAGGGTCTCCTGCTTGAGCACAGGATTGGACTAGATGACCTCCAAAATCCCTTCCAACTCTATTAATCTGTTCTGTTCTCTGTTCCCAAGAGTGACCCAAATTAAAGCCACAGACAACCTTAACCATCACTGTTTCTAACTGTCAAACCTTAGGAATGGGACTAAAATGGCTGAAGGTGAAGAAACAATGTCTTGTGATATTTTCTCTAATGTATCAATTCAAAATGAAGGGAGATGCATTAAAATGGACCAACTCAAACCCAAATTAACCAATTTTGGGTGCATTCATTCTGAACTGAGCCCATAGAAATTTTCTAATCATTTTGAGCAGAAGCTGGAAATTTGGGCCTAAGACACAATACACACCAAATAATTGAGATATATTTGTTGTTATCTGTGCAGCAATACAGAAAGTTTTTCAAATGTTCTAGTGTTGTCCATTTTAATGTTGTTCTAGCATTAAAGTCCAGCCTTAACATGGTGTTCAGAGACTTAAAAGCAGATAGAAACTAAATCATAATTAAAGTTTACATAAGAACACTCCCTTTTAATGAAGAATGGGAGTGCAAGTTTCTCATAATATAGAAATGTTATAATATAGTGAAAGAGATTCATGAGAAATATATGCAAAACAAATTCATACTAGAATAGAAGCAATTTAACTTTAGCTTGTTCTTTGACTCTTGGACCTTGAAGAGATTAAGATGGCCTAATTCTAATTTGTCATATTACGGTTCAGTGATTTTTACAAACACTATAAATGAAGATCCACAGCTTTAAAATTTCCAGCTCACACTTGTTTGGGAACCTAACAAGTTTTGCCTCTATATTTCCTCTCTACTCAGATCACTATGTCCCTAGAACTTTTACCACAAAATCTGTTGAAAGGCTGATAAATGGTGCTAGGAATATATTAATATCATTGCTGTTGTGGTTAATTTCCTTAATATTCCAGACACAATACACATTCTCCAGCCACTCAAATATTGCCAATGTCCTTTTATAACACGTGCAAGCTTTAGGAAGCTCTTGTGATGTTGTAATGCCACCATCTGGTTGGGGAATAAAAACATATGGTTGAGAAGGTGAAAAAAATGAGCATTATGCATTTTTAAGATGTGGAAGGAAAATGTTCATTGAAATATTCAGTGACATGCCAGCAACAAAGTCTTGCAAATATACAACATGTAGACGTAGATGACGTAAAGACTTCAGGAAGCCAGAATATAGAGAAAACAGTTAAAAGGAGGTGAATATGCTTTGGCTTGCTGTTACACTGTTATTCCAAGGAGCTGTGTCATTAATATTAATCCTGCATGAAGATCTGTTCCCCAGTTTCCTGAAAATTCACTTTCCCTGAAAAAGAGTCTTCTCTTTTTGATTTATTCCAAAGGCAAGAGTTTCCTTTTTTTTATTACTTTCTCAGTTGTCCAGTTTTTTATCTGAAAAAGCAACCTGTGGGTTTCAAAAATTTTTACTACCGGTTCTGTGGGCGTGGCTTGGTGGGTGTGGCGTGGCTTGGTGGGCGTGGCAGGGGAAGGATACTGCAAAATCTCCATTTCCTCCCGATGAGCTGGGACTCGGGAGGCAGAGAATAGATGGAGGCGGGGCCAGACAGAGGTGGTATTTACAGGTTCTCCGAACTACTCAAAATTTCCGCTACCGGTTCTCCAGAACTGCTCAGAACCTGCTGAAACCCACTATGTGGGAGATATTCTTCATGAAGTCTCACTTTGGGATTTAATTAAATCATGCAAAGCCAGACAGATTTCTGGTCATGAAACCGGTGATCTATAATGAAAGAGGAGACATTTGCTTGCAGAGCAAAAAGGTATGCTTGCCTTTCTTTTTGAAGACATGGGGTTTGAATAATAAGGGAAATATAGGGACAGGAAACAGGAAAGCAACTCCTATTGCAATAGTAATATCTCTAGAGCAGTGCTTCTCAACTTTGGAAACTTGAAGATTTGTGTGGACTTCAATTCCCACAATTTCCCAGCCAGCTTGCTGGTTGGGGGATTCTGGGAGTTGAAGTGCATACATCTTCCACTTGTTTAGGCTGAGAAACACTGCTCTAGAGGAGTTACCTGTTCCATTCCCCTAACAGCAAAATATTATTTAAGGAATGAATGTATACGTTGATTGTATTCATAGGAATCAACTATATGAGT
>QLTV01003121.1:2878660-2888900 GCA_003457575.1 Thermophis baileyi
CTAGATGGCCCCTGGATCTGGGAGGGGGGAGGCGAAAGGCAAAAAGGAAGCAGTATGCTCCCTCCCATATTTGGGTATACCAGGTGATTCGACAGAAAAAACATAGATAGATAGATAGATAGATAGATAGATAGATAGATAGACAGACAGACAGACAGACAGACAGACAGACAGACAGACAGACAGACAGACAGACAGACAGACACACACACACACACACACACACACACAGTTTCAAACAAATCAAAGTTTGTTATTGATACATGGATCAGGTTAAAAAAAAACCTAACTGTTCACTTTCAGGTATGAAAATGAATATGAATTATTCATGGTTTAGTGTGTTGCTATATGTAAATGCCAATTTGTCCAATCATAGCCTTGTTAACAAGCCAGGTTGTGAATCCAGTTTGATAATTAGCTTATATATATAGGGCTGTGCAACATTTTGGATTCAGTTTCCAAAAGGTGTTTTGAAACAGTTGTGAGTGAAAATACAGTACCAGATTGTAAAAACCTTAAACATCTGTGCCTCTTCCCAACAACTGTGGTATATCCAGGGCAGTTATGTTATCTCAGGGAAAGAAACATCTGATTTTAGTTGTTATATTCATGCTCCTGTCATTCGAAAGCACCTTTTGGAGTTTGAATCATTGCACACTATTAAAATATAATATGGAATATAATGTGTTATGCCCACCCCAATGACTCATTCCTTATTGAGTCTGGATGCAAGCTACAAATTGTTTGATCCCTCATTTGTTTATCAATATTACATACTGCTTTTCTTCAGTAAAACACACAAAGCAATATTTAAAAGTTAAGGTTTTAAGCAGAAGAACCCTTTATTCACATTCAAGGTTTCTCTCTGAACCATTAATGTGATACTATAAAGAAAGAAACAACTTTTCATAGTTTGGGCTAGCTTTGTATGAACGTTTACACACTGTATATGAAAATAAATGTGTATATACAAGCACATGCATATACACACATACACAGATTGATTCTTGGCAGATAATACTCACAATAACTTTACCTCAATCATATGGGCTAAATTTTGAGTGTCTTTGGGGAATGTTCTTTACATATATTGAACTTACTATAAAGATTATAGGTTTTAATTTTTCTATCTTTCTTTACAGATGCAATAGGTGACTATACTTCCACGTTCTTGCAGCTGGCTAATGAATTTTAGAGGCATAATAGCTGGAGGTGTAAAGAAAAGAGGTCACATGCAGCCAACAGATAATCCATCAGTCCTTTAAAACTTACTTACTACCTTAGCTAGGCAGCAAAAAGTCCAGATAATCATGAAATAGGTAAAGGTAAAGGTTCCCCCGCACATGCATGCTAGTCGTTTCTGGCTCTAGGGGCGGTGCTTATCTCCGTTTCTAAGCCGAAGAGCCAGCGCTGTCCAAAGACATCTCCATGGTCATGTGGCCGGCATGACTAAATGCCGAAGGCACACGGAACGCTGTTACCTTCCCACCAAAGTGGTCCCTGTTAGATAGGGTGAACGGATGAGGTAGACATCAGGTTCAGTGACAATAACAGCTCTCTATTCAGGCAACTATGTACAATCCAACAGCTCTCTGTCTGACAGCTTCCCTTTATATAGGGAGCTGTCAGACTGATCAGCCAATTGGCTTCAAGTATTTTCCCGCCGGAATGGAGGACCTGACTGGAGCCTTAATGCTCTAGTCCCAATATGTAACAGTCCCTATTTTTTCTACTTACATTTTTTACATGCTTTCGAACTGCTAGGTTGGCAGAAGGTGGGACAAGTAATGGGAGCTCACTCCGTTACGCAGCGCTAGGGATTCGAACCGCTGAACTGCCGACCTTCTAATCGACAAGCTCAGCATCTTAGCCACTGAGCCACCGCATCCCTGAATCATGAAATAGAAGCCCACAATAAGAGTACTGTCTCGGTTACTTCCACCTAGTGATCATGTGGATTTTTTAGTTCAGACATGGTAACCTTATTTAAAGTTTTGTCACTAACTTTTCCATTATATAGCTTTTGTTGTCTCTCAGCCTATAACTACTACGAAGGATATGGCTTTGTAGCATTTGTACTTCCTCAAAATAACCCTGTGGGAGGCCTGGGAGCTATCAGACGAAGAGATCTCTAGTAAAACACTGCTACAGAATCATCATGGATGGAGAACAATGATCATTGATAATCATTCTAGATCAACAATATAAATAATAATTGGGAAGTTGGTGGAATCTTGGCAGATACACCCGCCTTGAAGATGTAAAAAAGCTACACTGGGCAAGTTTCACCTACACCTCTGCAAAAGATAAAACTTTCCTTCTTGCTTTCTAATCACCCTATTTGCAGGAGAAGCAGTCTGACCTATACTAGCTCATGAAATGATTGACTGAAAACATAATGCCTGATGGGGCACCTAATAAATGAGGGAAAGAGGAGGGGGTCCAAAACTACAAATGTTTTATTTCTGTACTAGAATTCTCACACGGCTTATCTGGGAGTGAATGTCATCGCTTTGAAATGAAAAGCTTGGCTAAATTAGTTAACAGCACTGCTGCCTCAAAACAATGAAGGGAGCAGATGCGTTGTCACATGACCTGGAGACCTTTTCCACTTAAAGGTCAGAAATCTGTGCCTCTGCACAAAAGGGAGTCATTTGAGAATTCAGTTTTACATATATTTGTCATGTTGCTCAATAAGAAAGGTATGACAACATCTAACTGGTCCACGTCCGCCAGGGTCAGTCCAAACATGGCAGAATCCTCAAGGTCACCTTAATGGTTCCACTTTACAATTCATACCAATGTCTGAATGTGCTGGGGCAAGCCGTTTCAGTATTAAGCTTTTGATGTTTATTTTTTCACTAATCACTTCTTTTGACCTCGTGGTTAACCAACCACTTTTGATCAGAAAATTATCCTTTGGAATTGGATCCTTGTGGCAGGGCATCAGCTGTCTAATAGTTATAGAAGTGTCCCATCAATCAATACTTTGGATAATATTGGATCCTCCACCTTCTGACAGAAACAGAATGGATTGAGAATAAAGTAATTTTAAAAATGCAGGTGTAAATGTGGATATTTTATAGGAAATGGTTTTATTTTTACCAGAAAAGAGAAGTTTAAAGAGCATAGTTAATTTTTCAAGTAATTGGGTGGGTACGCATATCTTTGAATCAGTACTGACAGCCTGGATTAGTCCCTGCAATTTTTGGAAGTGGTTTGGTACTGCCTTCCCTTTGGGGCTGAGAGAGAAGGCTAACCCAAGGCCACCCTTCTGGCTTGGGTACCCAATGCAAAATAACACAGGGCAGTCCTATATATATCTACTCTGAAATAAATCCCACTAAATTCAAGAGAACTTACTTCTAACAGAATAAGTCTCCTCAAACTCAGTGGCCCTTTCTTCTGAGCTTTATGCATTGAAGATTCTGTTTCACCCACCCTGTTTCCCACACCATATAGAGTTCCCACCCTGCTTGAGCAGAGGGTTGGACTAGAAGCAGAGGTGGGTTTCAGCAGGTTCTGACCAGTTCTGGAGAACCGGTAGCGGAAATTTTAAGTAGTTCAGAGAACCGGTAGTGGAAATTTTGAGTAGTTCGGAGAACCAGTAAATACCACCTCTGACTGGCCGCACCCCCATCTATTCTCTGCCTCCCGAGTCCCAGTTGATCAGGAGGAAATGGGGATTTTGCAGTAACCTTCCCCTGGAGTGGGGAGGGAATGGAGATTTTGCGGTATCCTTCCCCTGCCACGCCCACCAAGCCACACCCACCAAGCCATGCCACGCCCACCAAGCCATGCCCACCACTGACTAGAAGACCTCCAAGGTCCCTTCCAACTCTGATGTTCTATATTCTACATTCTTCTGGTCTGGGGGGAAATCAAGCCTGGGTACTATATGGAAGATGGTAAAAGGGATAGAAAAAAAAGAAGAAAATACAGACATTTCACTGTCTGAAAAGCTTCCCTCAGGGCTCTCTGGCTTCTTTCCAAATCTTTGAATTGAATTGTATCATATCACTTCCATTGATCTACTGATAGTTTTATGGCCATTAGTTACATTTCAATAAGTAATTAGGTACCTACACAGGATTAGAGATGCAGGCTAAACTGGGGGGGGTGTGGTGCAGGGGGGGAGGAGGGAATAAAGCTCATTAAAGTTTAAGTCAAAAGACTGACAACCATTTTACAAGTCCAAGAAATCCCCCTCCCTCCCCCTCTCTCTCTGTCTCTCTCTCGTAAAACTGAATCTACGGAATTGGTGGCTTCTCATATTTTCCTCATATACACACCCCAGTCACTGTGGGCTCTACCTACTGTTCCTCAGAAGAATCTAGATGCTGTAGACATCACTATGTGCAGTTTCTCAATCTTGGCAAGTCTAGCTAGATTTCCTTATCATAATCTCAATATTACAAACTAAAGCAAGAATTTCTGTGGCGTAGCTATTATTCCTGAATAGTAATGAAAGAAATGACAGGTCAACAAAAACTGAGGAAAATATTTTGAGGTTGCAACAATGACCTCCAATTCCAACAACAAAAGATGAATTAAGGAGGTATATGATTGCTCCTTCAAGGACAGTTCAAGTCCATTCTTGGGGTTTGGAGATAAGGTTAGGTAGGAGAGAAAACTCATGTCACGACATCATTCCACAAACATCACAACTTATACACCTATGTGACACATCAGGACCAGGGGTGGTATTCACTTACCTTCCCTACCGGTTCGCAAATGTGAGCGTGCGCCTTCCACGCATGCGCACTGTCTCAAAAACGTGGCTAAATGGGATGTGATTACGTCCAGGCGGGTGGGCGGGGCCACCCACAGTCAGAGCTACCAGTTCACCCGAACCAGATAGAACCGGCTGAATACCACTGGACTCAAGGACTCAACTGCATAATTGCATCATTTGTGCAAAGCCATATGACACATGATATCATTTTGAGATCATTTTGGCTTGTAACAGACACCTATTAATCCAAATTAATTTTTTACCTACTTCTAAAGACCAATCACTTCAAAGAGCCTCTGTCATATCAGGATTCAGCCTTCATTTAGCAATCCTCATTCAGCCCATTATACCATTTGTACCATCTAGACAAATCAAACCTGCACATTTATACCTGACTATATTAAATAATTATACCAAGAAGAGGAAGATCTCTAATGACTTCACCCAGAAATTTCATATAAGTATTAAATAATACAGAGAAAGCCACTGTGAAGGATATACAGTACTATTATTATCCTAGTACAGAAATTATAATAAGACTGCTGTAAACAGTTATTATCCAGCTACAGACAGCTATAGAAACTTCAATTGTTCTGCCTATCATGGGTGGAAGAAAAGAGTTCAGTTTCAGAAAGTAGTGTTCAGTTTCAGTTCATTTTATTGTTAATTAATTAGTCAAATAACCAAAAAAAATTGGACAAATCAATTTGGTTTCGGTCACAAGTCAGAGTTTCAGAAAACAGTCCATTCAGTTCCATATTGATTTGGCATCTTCTCAATTAAACTCTAAGCCTGAGCTTGAATCACCATTTCAAATTCTAGATATACATATTTTCCACTGAATTGTGGTTAATCATCAGTAAACACCATCCCTTCTTTCATTTTTGACAAAATCAAGTGACCTGTTCAAAAATAGTAGTACTTCTTTTGGGTGATGATTAGACCAAAATACAAAGAATGCTAGATTTGCAGGGTTTTTTTTAATTTTTTGATAAAATTTAATAGCTGAGTTAACATTTCTGAGGGAATTGTGTTTGCCAAAGATTTCCATGCAGTACAACCTCCCCAACTGGGAACATGCTAGTCATCCATATTTTGCATAAACAGGTTTCTGGAAAAGATATCTGTAGGTTCTGCAGAAATTGGCAGATGTGATCTCAGAACCACTGAACCATATCTTTCAAAGATCCTGGAGCAGTGGGAAACTACCAGATGACTGGAAAAGGGCTGATGTAGTTCCCATATTCAAAAAAGGGGGGAAAATGGATCCAAAAAACTACAGACCTTTCAGTCTGACCTCAACACCTGGAAAGATTCGAAGCAATGGATCTACAAACACCTAGAAGGAAACAAAGTCATAACCAGAAGCTAACATGGGTTTGTCAAAAACAAATCATGCCAATTAAGCAACTAAGACAATTAGGGGACTGGAGGCTAAAACATCCAATATCTAGGGGACTCCCACAAAGAAGAGGGAGTCAATCTATTCTCCAAAGCACTTGAAGGCAGAACAAGAAGCAATTGATGGAAACTAATCAAGGAAAGAAGCAACCTAGAACTAAGGAGAAATTTCCTGACAGTGAGAACAATTAATCAGAGGAATGACTTGCATCCAGAAGTTGTGGGTGTTCCAACACTGGAGGTTTTTAAGAAGAGATTGGACAACCATTTGTCTGAAATGGTATAGGGCAGTGATGGCTAACCTTTTTGTCATCGTGTGCCAAAAGTGTGAGTGCACATGCGCGACAGCGCACGTGCATCCCGGCACCCATAATGCAATGCGCGCACGCCCTGTGCATATCTGCACGCCCCCCCATGCCCCCCCATGCATGCACACCTGTGCATGCAAAAAAACCCTCTTCCAAGCGCACAAGCCGGGAGCAGCCAATGCGTAGAGAAGCAGGACACCCGACGTTCAGCTGTGCAGCCCCACAGCCTTTGCAGAGGCAGCGGCGCCGGCAAAGTTATGTAGGCAAGCCATGCAGCCTGCCGGCGCAGGCCATGCCGGAAATCTCCCGACCAGCTTCGCAGGGCTGCACAGCTGAGCGTTGGGCATCCCGCTTCTCTTGCACTGACCGCCGCCATGCACACAGCTGATCGGCGCTCCAACAGGGCTTCTCTGGAGCGTGGCTGCAGTCGCTGGCACTATGGATGTTCCCACCACCACCGGGACCTTTCTCCCCCCTGTTAAGGCAAACCTCAAGGTTTCACAGCAAGGCTGGCAGGAGGAGAAGGGGGAGGAGCCACCGCTGCCTCTGCTTTGCTGGCGCGAACGGCCTCCAACGTGGATCCCGGGCAGTGCAGCTTTGGGGGCTTTCCTGACTGCGGTGGCGAGGCAGGCAGGCAGGCAGGTGCAGGGGAGCAACTGGCAGCAGCATTCCTGGCTGGCAAGGGGGTGGATGTCCCGGGGCTGCATGCGGGTGTCGATGGCATGGCTGGTGCACGCACGCGCTGAGAGGAGCTGCCCAGTGGGCATGCGCTTGCCGGGAAATGAACTTCCGGTTTCCGGTGCATGCATGTGCACCAGCCAGCTAGTCTTCTGGTTACTGGCGCGCATGCGTGCGCGACAATCAGCTGGCCGGCTGATCTTCCGGTTTCTGGTACTGCCGCAAGCATGAAGGCCAGCTGATCGTCGTGCACGCATGCATGCCAGTAACCAGAAGATTAGCTGGCCGGTGTGCATGCATGCACCGGAAACTTGGAAGAGGAATGGGCGACGCTGCATGTGCCAGGCAACATGGCTGTGCATGCCACATCTGGCACACATGCCATAGGTTCGCCATCACGGGTATAGGGTTTCCCACTTTAGCAGGAGGTTGGACTAGAAGACCTCCAAGGTGCCTTCCAACTCTGTTATTCTGTTAGAGCACTGGCTTTTTCTGAATGTTCAAAACTATATATGGGAATAATATAAATCAAACGATGTGAAACAAAGCATATTCATTTGTCAAATACCCGTACAAGGAATATTTATTGGGGAAAAAAGAACATAACAGTAATAGGCTGTTGTAGAAAATTAAGGAGACTAAGAAAAAGAAAAGTAAGCTGTCTTCACAGGCTCACCTGGATTTAATATTGAGGGAGTTTTATGGGATTTAATTGTATTCTATATTTCTAAACCCCCACTATTTTGGAAAAGTAGTATTAAATAAGTGATAATCAAATTAATCAGAATACTAATCAGTAAATATATCTTAAGCTCCACTCTACTGTAGCACTTCCATTAGTCAACCTATGATTTCTACATCGTTGGCCTCTCTTCCCCAATACTTCCATTTCACTTTTTTGCTATCAATTCCCAGTTTTGTATTTTCCTCCTTAATACAATACATAGACTCTTACAGTATATAGAATGTCAGTATTTGATTCAATATTACTAAACATCTAACTATAGAAACCACTATCCGCAAATGTTATAAAAAGATCCATCATGCTAATTAGGATGTTGTTCAGAGGTCATAACATTTAAACATAGCTTGGAGCATAAGCATGAGAAAAAGAATACCACTAAAGACACACTAACTATGTGCTCTCTAACATTACTTTGAATAAATTAGCTGGCGTTGTCCAAATTAGATGTCATATAAAACAGCACTGAACCCTACATAAATATAAATAGGAAAGTTTATAATTATTTTATTTATCTACTAATTTAAATTTTGACAAATCCATGCTTTCCAGTGCAAGGCTGGAATTAAGACTAGGTCGACATTCTATATAATTTTCAAAACCATAAAAAAGTGAAAATTAGAATATTTTGGACATGTGATGTGACACCCAGAAAAATACTGCATACTCTCGCTTAATCCTCCAAGGAAAGATTGAAGGCAAACGAGGTCCAGGCAGAAGAAGAAAATCATGGCTTTAAAATCTAAGGGACTGATTTGGACAAAAGTCAACAGCACTTTTTCGTGCGGCTGTTGATAAAAATAGGATCGCCAACATCCGATGATGGATATGGCACAAGAAGAAGAAGGTGATAATTTTCCTTTAATCCATGGGGCAGCTCTCAGTTAATTCAACTGTGTCTTTATTTTTGTACAGGGTTTATTTTATTTCCTTTTTTTCTATGTGCACTATGAAGAGTTATTTTTGATTGTTGCAGCATAAAAATATGTTTAATAAATAAATAAACTCATACAAAATATGGTTACATGCTTAATCCGTTTAGCTCTACATATTAGTATGATGTAGGAGACTGTGGGGAAATTCATGCCTATCACAAAGCCAACAGACAAAATCAGCTCATTAATCTATCCTGACAGATTAATTTCATTCCATTTCTAACTTGTCAGTTCAAAACATGGAACAAATAATCAAAAAGCCTTTAAATCAAATATACAAAATCAAAACTAATTGAATATATTTTGTGTGAGCTGATAATTTGATCCATTTTTCAAAGCCATGATAAGAATGCTTGTTAAAGTGTAAAAATATAAGCCTATTGAGGTTTATAGGGAAAGAAAGGTATTGTGATGGGAAATTGACTTTGGGGTGATTAATTCTTGATGAAATGTGGGAAAACCATATGCGACATACATAAGAATATGAAATAAAGCTTGCATGTTATTTATGTTTTAAACATTGCTTGAAATAGATAATGTTACTCAGTAAATAGAAATTAAGAATGATGCTTTATCAGAAGAGAGGAATATTTTCATTAGGATATATAGTTGTACAAACAGAGTGACTTAACTCTTTATTCCCCCCCTCCCTCCAGGAATAAGATGCAATTTTTCTCACAAGTCTCCCTTTTGCAGTAATTGAATACTTCAGTTTTTGTGACTGAATTTTTCTAATTTTTCCCATCATGGGGGTGGGGGGGTGGATCGGGAATATTCATTAAACCCATTCTAGCACCATATCAAAATGCTACAATCTGAACAACGGGTACTACCAGACTCCTACATGTACCGTGAAATTATGCTCAGCACAAAAGTATGTGTCCAATATTGGAAATTTGCATATAAATCCTCTCATCCATTCCCACCCTACCCCTTTTTCTTGACTTCAGAAATATTTTGTTATTGCGATGTGACACCAGTGGAACTTGTATCTTTCATTGATCTATTGCAGGGGTGTCAAACTCAAGGCCCGGGGGCCGGATCCAGCCCACAGGGTGCTTAGATCTGGCCCGCGAGGCCGCCCTGGAAACAGTGAAGGACTGGCCCGCAGTGCCTCAGGAGCCCGTTTTCATTGGCAGAGCGCTCGGTCCACCACAGGCGCCCCCGACACGAGTGACATCAAGCTGGCCACACCCACCCCAGCCCCCCAAGATCAAACACAACCCTGATGCGGCCCTCAATGAAATTGAATTTGACACCCCTGATCTATTGCAAAGCATTCAAAAATAGAATAGAATAGAATAGAATAGAATAGAATAGAATAGAATAGAATAGAATAGAATAGAATAGAATAGAATAGAATAGAATAGAATAGAATAGAATAGAATAGAATAGAATAGAATAGAACAGAACAGAACAGAACAGAACAGAATAGAATAGA
>QLTV01003121.1:2898179-2909237 GCA_003457575.1 Thermophis baileyi
ATAAAAGACTTCCTTTCCTTTGTTTGGACTTATGCCGACTGCTAATGAGAATTATTAGCAATAGTTACAAATAAAAAAGGTTTGTGAGACGCCGTTTGTGCTGTGTTATTTAATCAGGAAGCCTAGGTCAGAACAGACAGCCTGCGAGGTTAACAAGTCCTTAACTGCCTGGAAAGCCTTGGCTTCAGGTGGACCCCAGTGCCAGGCAGCCTTTGCGTCCAAAAGCCTGTGTAATGGCTCAGCCACAGAAGCCTTATAAGGCAAGAAGATAGCATAGAAATTGAGCAGGCCCAAGAAAGCCTGCAGCTGAGCCCTAGACACAGGGGTAGGAGCATTCTTAATAGCCTCCACTTTGGACAGGGTTGGACAGATGCCAGAGGCATCAATTAGGAACCCCAGAAATTCAACCCTGCGTACCCCAATCTTACACTTATCCTTGCATAGTTTAAGGCCAGCTTGTCTAAAGCAGAGGAGAACAGCCCTTAATTTAGAGAGGAGGTCGGCCTGAGAGGTGGCAGAGATGAGTACATCATCGAAGTAAGGCACCACCCCCTGCAACCCTTGGAGCAGTCGTTCCATGAGGCACTGGAAGATGCCAGGGGCCACGCTAACTCCAAACTGGAGACACTTGCACTTAAAAGCGCCCCGGTGGGTGACGATGATTTGGGCCATGGCAGTGGCCTCATCCACCGGAAGCTGCTGATAAGCTTGGGCAAGATCCAGTTTAGTAAATACAGACCCCTGGCCCAAGGAATGCAGGAGGTGCTGCACCACTGGCACCGGGTATGGGTTTGCCTGAAGGGCCTTATTGAGAGTTGCCTTGTAATCCGCAAGATCCTGATAGACCCATCCTGTTTCAGGGGTATAACGATGGGGGTCTCCCATTTGGAATGGTCCACTGCTTCTAATACCCCCTGGGAAATCAGCTTATCTAATTCTAAATCAACCTTGGGGTGGAGGGCTAAGGGTACCCGCCTAGGTTTTAATCTAATTGGGGCCACCTGGGGGTCTAAATTAAAGGAAATGGGGCTCCCTGTATAGTTAGCAATAGCAATAGCAATAGCACTTAGACTTATATACCGCTTTACAGTGCTTTACAGCACTCTCTAAGCGGTTCACAGAGTCAGCATATTGCCCCCAACAATCTGGGTTCTCATTTTACCCACCTCAGAAGGATGGAAGGCTGAGTCAACCTTGAGCCGGTGAGATTTGAACCGCTGAACTGCTGAACAGTCAGCTGAAGTAGCCTGCAGTACTGCACTCTAACCACTGCGCCACCTCGGCTCCTTTACCGAGTTACCAAGGCTGCCGTCAAACACGTCTGCGAATTCGGTAGCAAGGTTGTCAAATGTGTTGGGGGTGGTCGAGTGGATGCCAGACACTGTGAGACCTAGGGCAGAGAACCAGTCGAGGCCCAGCAGCGTTGGTAACTGTCCATTCACCACGATGAGTGGCAGGTAGCCTGAGAAGGCCTTGTGAGAGACCTGGAATTACCCGCAGCCGACAACTGGAATCAATTTGCCCTGATAGTCCTTGAGAACGATGGGGCAAGGTTGGAGAATTTGCTTGTTGAAGTGTGGCATCAGTTGGTTTATTGTGGCCCAAGAAATTAGGGATTTGGAGGATCCGGTGTCAACCTCCATTTTGCAGGGCTTGCCTTCAATCTTCACCGTGAGGTACAGTTTACGAGAGGAGGTGGTTGCAGAGGCTTGGCTGACTGCCATTGTGGGAGGACTGTCAGCTCTAGTGACTGAGAAACAGTCTTCCCTGCAGTTTGGTGGCTTACGATAGGGTTTACGTTGGTAGGCAGGTTCAGGTGGCCCTTCCATGACTGGCATGGATGCTCTGCACACTCTGGATAGGTGCCCCTTCTTACCACATTGACAGCATGTGGCAGTGCGGAACCTACAATCAGCTCTGTTGTGGTTCCCCCCACAGCCTAGGCAAGAGGTCTGAGGTGATTTTGTAGTTGGAGTTTTCTTCCTAGCTGTCTTGAGGCGGCTTACTTCTTCCTCCTCATCTGAAGGGACATCCAGGTCTGTGTCCTCATGGTGGACAGCTTGGCTTCTGCTGGGCAGTGAGCTTGAGGGTAGGTGCCTCTGGATTTCAGTGGCAGACCTCTCAGAGAGTGCAGATGCCCTGGCTTCATCCAGGGCAGTCTTTAGGTTCAGCTCTGTGCGGGCTAATAGTCGACGCTGGAGCCTGAGGTCTCTAACTTCACAGACCAATTGATCCAGCAATAGATCACCCAGGTCTGTAAACTCACAGTTTAGGGCAGCAGTGCGAAGGGCAGCCATATATTTGTTTACAGACTCCCCTTCTCTTTGACACCTCTGGCGAAAGGCATGCTGCCTCGCGATGCAAGATGGTGCTGGAGAATAGTGGTTTTTTAGCTTTTCCAGGAGCATCTCCCACAGCACTGTGTAGACTGGCTGAAGGGCTGTCAAAGCTCTCGCTGTGGCAAACATTTCACGGCCACAGGAGCTTAACAAATAGCCCAGCTTTCTGGTGCTGGATAGCTCCGTGAAGTCAGTTGCTCTGAGAATGCATTCAAAACATGTGAGGTAATCGTCCCACGTCTCAGTAGCTGGCTCAAAAAGAGCAAATGCCGGTAGGGTGGCCATCCTGACAAGGACGGATTTGGGTGGCAGGTGCCCTATGACCTCTCATCGCCCCAGCTAGTGACTTAGCTTTGCGTGCTTCAGCTCAGAAGTGACTCGGCTCTGAAGTGCTTCAGCTCAGAAATGTTTCAGCTCAAAAGTCTGTCAGCACCGTGGGGGCTGCCAGACGTTCCATCAGAAATCCCATCCTCGTCGCCAGTGTTTCATCTGGGAAAACCTGGACTGACAGGAACGGAGGCGAGACGAGGTTCTTCAAACAGCAACACGCTTTATTTCAATTCAGCACCACAGGCCACAACAGGAGAAAGAGAACAGCAACATGACAGCTCCTTTTATACTCGAGCTGTCAAGCTGGCAACCAATCAGGACGCCCCATTTTCCTGCTTGCTGGCTGCTCGCGTCTTAGCCAATCAGTCTCGGCTTGCAGTCGGCTCGGGTTTTGGCGGCGGCGTAAGTCCGAGGACTTTACAGACAGTATATAAGTAAAGTCAATCAAGCAAGCAAGCAATGAGGAGCAAAGATTCCAAGTTCAGCTTAACTCTTACATACATGACGTTTTCTTGAAATAATATGGTAGTGGTTTCCTGTTGCCATTTGCCATCATGTTTTCTTGTGATTTCCCAATCTAGCCTAGAATTCTGGTATCTCCCAGTTTTCTCCTATCAAAATTCAAACCAGGTCTTTTTTGCATTCAAGCTCAAAGACAGACATCTTCACTCCAATCAAAGTTCTTCTTTGCCTTGGCATATGCAAAATGTTTTTCTAACATCTAAATAGGTGAAGAATAGCAGCTCTGGAGCTACTTATAGCAAGAACGCTTTAAGTAAGCAATAAATAAATAAATAAATAAATAAAACTTCTGCACCTTTAATAGTTTCCACAAAAATCATTTCTCATATTCTATGAATGTATGGACTGGGAAAGCATTTTTTTAGAAACTGAAGATTCCTAAGCTGAATACAGGTCTTGAAGCTATTTCTGTAGACTTTTGAAATCTACATTTGTCAAAGTGCAAAAAAGAGAGTGAAGACAAAGTGAGGAAAAATTCAAACTGTGAATGGCAAAGGATTCACACTCAAGTATTATATCTTTCATTATTTGAGCGTGATGAGAAAAGAAGTCCTCACCTGCATATGGAACTCACTCATTCTTTTTTGCAGTGTATTGTGAGAAATAGAAAAACTAATAAGTAAATGAATGTTTTCTTGGGTTAGTGTTGAATCTCTCTATTGTTCCATGTAGCTCGTATTTCACTCTTAGTGCTAAACAAATATAAAGAAAAAACAAGTGGCACTGGCATTTTAATACAAGATTGATAATACAGTTGCAATTCCTATTACAATTCCTTATTCCTATTCCTATTAGAATCTTGCATAAGAAAAGAGTATTCTTTTTTGACTGATAGACTAAAACAGAAAAAGATTCAATTTCAGTGGGATAAATTAGAGGTTATGATGTTTACTTTTAAACAGCAGATTTTGTGCACCAATTGCGACCCTACTTGGATCAAGAGGCTCTCCTCACAGTCACTCATGCCCTTGTCATCTCACGGTTAGATTACTGCAATGCGCTCTACATGGGGCTACCCTTGAAGAGTGTTCGGAGACTACAATTGGTCCAGAATGTGGCTGCGCGAGCTGTCGTGGGTGCACCTAGGTACACCCATATTACACCTATACTCCGCGAGCTGCACTGGCTTCCTATTGGTCTCCGGGCACAATTCAAGGTGTTGGTTATTACCTTTAAAGCCCTATATGGCTCAGGGCCAGGTTATCTTCGAGACTGCCTTCTACCACATAGTTCCCAGCGACCAGTAAGATCCCACAGGGTTGGGCTCCTCCGGGTCCCGTCAGCTAAACAGTGCCGGCTGGTGGGCCCGTGGGGGAGGGCCTTCTCTGTGGCTGCCCCGGCTCTCTGGAACCAGCTACCCCCTGAGATCCAGACCACCCCCACCCTGCTGGCCTTCAGGAAAGCAGTGAAGAACTGGCTCTTCCGGCAGGCTTGGGGCCATTGATCACGCCTCTGTAATTAATGATGATGATGATGTTTCGACTGAATTCTGTTCAGATGGGGAGGGAATTTGATGGGAAATTTTTAAAGAGGAGTTGGAGGAGTTGCAAATGGAGGTATCAGATTAGACTGCACAAAAACTTCAACAGATGCAACAGGAAACTGAAAGGAATGATACTGAACTAAGCATTACAGCTTTCTACTTTTTAAAATTTGGGGCTTAATTATGGATTACAAATGCTTAATGTGGAATGTAAATTAAGCAAATGTCCTTCCAAGGAGAAAAAAAAATATTTCAGGAAATTAAAGCAAGATATTATTTGCCTACAAGGGACAAATATTAGAAAAAAGGATATACAATATTTATTTAAAAAATTGGATGAAAAATTTATTTCAGCAGAAAGTAAAAAAAATAAATGGAGTTGTTTTGTATATAAATTCCCTACTAAAACCAGAACTTATATTGACTTATGAGCAGTGGTGGGTTGCTACTGGTTCGACCCGGTACGGCGAACTGGTAGTGGCGGCAGTGGGAGGCTCCGCCCACCCACCCAGACGTCATCAAAAAACGCTCTGCGCATGTGCAGAAGCATTGCACGCACGCAAAGCGTGCCCACGTGCCCGCACCCTCCCATTCCCGAACCGGTAGCAAAAGTAAGTAGAACCCACTACTACTTATGAGCATGGTAGATTTGTTGGTGGAAGTTAATTTGCATGGGACTAAGAGTTTGATATCAGGAATTTATGCCCAAATGAGGACAAGTTCTATAAAAGTCTTATGGAGAGATTAATAGTTTCTCTTATGAAAATTGATATTTGATGGGAAATTGGAATTGAGTGATTTCCCCACAACAGGACAGAACTTTTGAGAAAAGTATTAAAATCACTCAAGGCAAATTACCAAAACGTTTCTTTGATTTGATGAACAATTTAGGGCTTCTGGACACATGGAAACAGAAAAATGGCAATTCAAGAGAACACACCTACTTTTTCTGAAAAACTAGACCCTGTCTGAGAATAGCTATTATTACTAATGAGAAAACTAAAAGAATTTGGTGCATTAGCAAGCTTTAAGATCAATAAACAGAAGACAATGTTAACAAAAAACCATGAAAATAGAAGATCAGACAGATTTCCAGACTATTGATTGGTATGCACTGGAAGTGCCCCCAGCTACAACTTGTATAGAAAGCTGTAGTCCCATTAAATCTGGAGAGCATCAGGTTGGTGAAGACTGATATAAACGAAATGTTGATGTGATATTGTTTTATCAATCTTTAGCTGAACAGATACATTTAAACAAGTGTGCCCTTGTTTATAACAAGAGATTAGTTTATTGGGAAATAAGCTCCAATGAATACACTGAATTTATTTCTGAGCATCTACAGTATGTAGGGAGCCGCACTATTTAGAAAAATAATGTATTCTTTTTTCCATGCAAAATTAAGTAATACCAAATGAACCATAAGAAATATGTATTTGAAAATGTGAAGATTGTTTTTTAAAAAAAGGTGGCATGTAGCATGTACCTCAGATAAAAATTTAGAGCACATACAATCCATAACAGCTGACATAAAATACACAGACACGCATACATGATGGGCAATTTCCCACTAGCTGTTTATCTTTTACCATTGTTTTTCTCTGGTCTTAACCTGCCATAACAAGGAGAATCCATGGGCACAATATTGTATAGAGCTTGCTTTTATTCTACCACACCCTTTCCCCCCACCCTATTCATTTTGGTGATAAAATTTGAAAGCTAATAAAGTCAGACATATTACAGCTGCATTGATGAATAGCCCTGTCTGGCTTTTCTGTCTGGATACCAAAGCAGACAGTGTCTGGAGGAGGAGGTGAAGGAGGACAGAAAAATGGGGTGGGGAGGTGAGAGAGAGAGAGAGAGAGAGAGAGAGAGAGAGAGAGAGAGAGAGAGAGGGGAGAGGGAGGGAGGGGGGGGGGGGGGGGGGAGAGAGAGAGAGAGAGAGAGAGAGAGAGAGAGAGAGAGAGAGAGAGAGAGAGAGAGAGAGAGAGAGAAGCATTGAGTAAATTGATTATATCTCTCATTGTTACCGTAATACCGATTTGTATAAGGAAATACTAAAAATGTTTAGGATTTCTCTCTTTACATTGCAATCACCCCTCTCAACCTATTTAAGATTTAAATGCTTTTGTTCCTATTATTGATAGAAACTATCATGATGACCAAGATGAGGTTCTGTATGAAATATAGTAGATATAATATTGGGACAAGAACATTGTGCTGTTTAAATTAGACTATATTAACTCAGATGCTATGCATTTTCTTAATCAAGGAAGCCTAAAAATTAATATGCCTTGTATTTTTAGAACAAGCTTTCACTTTATTTAAATGGTTTTTACACTGGAATTTAAAAAAAACCAGAAAGACAAATCTATATAGGTACACAGATGTAAAGGAAAGCAGGATGGTAAACTTCATTAGTTACATTGATTTTAATCAATATTTTTATCCTCCATTTTTTATAATATGTCCATCTATATATTTTAATCTTTCCCAGCTTGGTGAGAAAGTGCTGTTAATATAACATCCATTGTATCTAGGAAGCACAAGATAGTGCAGGTTAGGAAAAATATGTCTTCTGTGTTTGACTGAGAGCCAATAGAGAGAAGATTTATGCAGTGATCAAAATGAAAATAGGAGTGGAAGAATAAAGCAATGAAGTTAACACCTAGGATTATTATTTAAAGAACAAGTATTTTGCAAACACACATGCACACAACCTATTACTCTTTGAGTAACTGTGAGGGACAAATATTCTACCACAACCGATCATTTATTTGAACATCCAAGACCCCATTCAAGACTTCTTATTCATTCTGTTTAGCAATTTTTAATTCCATGTAATGATTAGCAACTTTAATATGAATTAGTTTAATTTGACATGTTCTGGGGTGAAACAAAGATGAGGGGACATTTCCGTACTTTACGGAGTTTTGTGTTTGATAAAATTGTATCTAAAATGTGCACACTGAAGAAAATGATCTGCAGCAGTTTTGTACGGAAGGAAATTGCTTGCAAAATAATATGCATGCATTAGGAGAAACAGCATGTAGCACAGAAATGCTGATATGCACATTTTATTCATTTATTTTCCTAATATATTATCTTTGCCCCTCAGTACAAATATTTAGCAAGAGAATAAAAAAATATGGAGCAATAAATGTGCTTCAGAACTTTATAAAGAAGGATTTATTCATCCTTCTGTCTACTGAAGGACCTTCTTGTCCTATGAACTCTTCAGAAAGTCTTGCTAAGATGGACTAAGTGCTGATAGGATGATCTACATTTGGGTATCTAGGTTCCAAGCATAATTTGAAACTTGTATAAAGAAAACCCTCTCACTGCCTTTAAGGACATGACAGAATGAGTTCTGTAACATCTATATTGCAAATTGTGTTAGAATTAAGACTCAAGAATCACAGCTCTGGTATATAAGTCATATAAAAATGTGTCCACAACTAATAAATGTAAAAACACACAACTCAGTCTATGCCTGATTTATCTGTAGGAACAGTAGAACAGCCTTTTTGAGAAGGGGGTGGGTTTACTTTTTCTTTTTATCAAGGTCCCAAGAGTCTCTGATGTAAATGATATGCTGCGATTTTCTGCCCTTTTCTTTTCTATAGGTGCATTCAGTCTATTGGATATGTAACACTCCTTCATAGAAATGAATAGAAAATATATAGTGGAAAAAAGTGGAAAAATCTGTGAGTTCAATTCCTGGTAGAAGGAATTCTATAGAATTCCTTAGACAAACTTCTGCCTACCCAATAAGAATGATTCTGGTCACATGGGGCCTTTTAAATATAATAAAAAGCCATGGCACTATTATTTGCTTTTTGTAACTACAGTATATTTTCAGCCTAAAATTTTGATGGGCTTGGAGAGCACGAGTAGCCTGTAGCAGTGGTGGGTTGCTGCCGGTTCAGACCGGTTCTTTAGAACCGGTAGCTCTGACTCCAAGCCAAGAGAGATTCTCTCCAAGCCAATTCTCTGTATCCGTGAAAGTGGGCCTGCCCGCCCGCCCCTGGGTTTTACTGACCTTTATCTCTGCTTCCAAAGCCCAGCTGATCAGGGACTGCAGATTGAATTGCCGCTCCGCAGCTGTTTTCCATGCTCCTTGCCTAGTTTGCAACGCGGAAGTTCTATTTCCTCTGAACTGCGCACACACGAGCAGCGAAGCACGCAGCGAAGCACGCACTCAGCGAACCGGTTGTAAAGCTGGTAGCAACCCACCACTGGCCTGTAGGCCATGAGTTCCCTATACAGAATTGATGGATTCACAAACAGAATTATTCCCCAACTTTCTGAGATTCCTTCAGTAGGATATACTGTTCATTTCCAATCTTATTTTTAAAAAGTTCCTGTTGATAATTAACTTCCATTTTTATTTTTATTTTAAAGCAAAACATTCAATTTAAGATTATCTACTTAATCACGTTCAAGGAAGGTTTAAAATATTACATTTTTTGCATTTCTAAACAAATATTAAATAACTTCGAAATTAACCCTTAATCAATTGACTGTCTTCAAGGAAGTCAAACTTTTTGAATTTTGTTGGTGAACTTTTAATGGGAATGGGAGAAAGAATCAAACCTGCAAAAAAAAAAAAAGACTTTCTTCTCTTTCTCATTCCATTCTCTTCACCCTCAGCACATATAATGTTACTCTTAAGCTTTTATTATGCCATAATCTGATTGCTCTGTACTGATGATAAATCACTCTATCCTTATTGCATTTCATCTCATTCTGCTTTCATTTTATTCAGTGCAACAAATTCAGCGTTTTTCCTCTACCAAATTCAAGTATGGATGTGCAGGAATAATTACAAAAAGACAACTGGGGTTATAAAACACAGAAGAAGGTACTTGCTGACATGAATATTTTGGAATAGCTTTAGTGATGTGAATGGAATTTGTTTTAATAACCTTGAAATGCCCAACAATATATTAATGCTGTCAAAGGATATTACATTTTTTTCCTTAACTTTGATGCAATATGGGAATTAACTTCCAGGATCTTCCTTTTTTGGATCTTCCTTTCTCTATTTATATAACAAGGCTTTCAAAATATCTTTTCAGAAACACTAAACCCTGTTTCTCTATCCAGCCTCATTAAGCATTAACCACAATCCCAGATGCACAAAAGTATAGATTTGTTAAGGGTTCTCTCTTGGTAGTTAGTATAGTTCTAGCAGACAGTGATGTGATTTTATTAAAACTGTAGAACATGATTACTCTCCAAGGTCCTATTGCCATAATACATTTGAGTTAAAATCTATTGGCCTTCTAAATATCCAGTGTGCTCAAAGGAGGCGAAGGGAGAATCCCTGAAAAATAAATTAATCTAAGATGTTATTACTGAGAAATGTTTCAAATATACTAAAGGCTGAGCTGAATTTGTTGCATTTTTCTATTTCAGTTTTCGCTGAGATATTTTTTGATCATTTTTCAGCAGCCCTTTCCAATGCATACTACCTAGGAATGCAAAATTACTTTGTCACAGATCTGACTGACAGTAAATGTTTTCATTTTCAGTAGTTCCCTGGTGGTATGAATGCCGACTATAATGGTCTGTCAAGCATTCATCTTGGATAATCCCAATTTAAAAATAGCAAACATGTGTGTTTGTAGGTGTGTGCAGATGTGTGCTTACGTATTTCAGCAGAAAAAAATATATTAATAGCAATAGCAATAGCAGTTAGACTTATATACCGCTTCACAGTGCTTTACAGCCCTCTCTAAGCGGTTTACAGAGTTAGCATATTGCCCCCAACAATCTGGGTCCTCATTTTACCCACCTCAGAAGGATGGAAGGCTGAGTCAACACTCAATATTAACACTCTAGACCAGTTTATTGCTAATGATTTCTTCAAAACATTTTACACTGCAAAAAGAATTTGGCCTAAAACTGCAAAATGGCAATATATTCAATTAAAAAAAAGTCTTTTGATTTCTCAGTTTCGGCATGATGTTTGAGCAGCTTTTAAAACTCCCAAATTATTTATTCTGTTGGGAAGTGCTTTGGAAGATCACCAGCCTGCCATTTATTTCTATAGGATGCTCAAAAAATTATTAGCATTTGCAAGAATGTAGAATATAGAATTAGAATATTCTATCGCAAATCAATGATCTTATATTTTAATGAATGTTATACTGTATATGTTTCTTATGATATTAACAGAAGATTCAAGAGATTCTTTTTTCATGAATCAGTGGATTTTTAAGAAAGGATGAGTGTCAACTTTCTCAGAGCTGAGTTGGATTGCCAAAGACCCATTGTTTTACTATGCTTTAACGAAATCTGCTATATTGTATTGATTATTCTTTTCTTTTAGTTACTTGTCATGAGTTCAGACACTGTCTAAATCAGTGGTTCTCAACC
>QLTV01003121.1:2917036-2971019 GCA_003457575.1 Thermophis baileyi
GCCCCATGCCCCCACTTCATCCCATGCCCCCCCAGGCCATGCCCCCAGCCCCCAAACACAACCCTGATGCAGCCCTTAATGAAATCGACTTTGACACCCCTGCTCCAGGGGGTTGTGCAATGTAGTGAGCCTTGTGTCTTTGGCTATTCTAATGGTGGTGAGCAGAGGTGGGTTCCTCCCAGTTCGGACCGGTTCTATAGAACCGGTAGTAACTTGGCAGCCTGGGTCGCTAGAACCAGCAGTGACCCAGGCCTGCCACGCCCCCGAACCGGTTCTTTCGGCGGCGCCATAGGTGCCGCCATCTTGTTTTTTGCTTCTGCGCATGTGCAGAAGCTTTTCTTAAGCACTGTGCATGCACAAAGCACGCCACGCCCGCACAGCGCGTCACTGAGTGAACCGGCAGCGAAGAAAAGCAGAACCCACCCCTGGTGGTGAGTAAATCCTATTATGTCCTAAAGATCATGTCCTGTCCTTAGAATTTGGGTGGGGGAATGTAAATTCTTAATCCGATCATCTCCAGCCTTCTGTAGTATCTGTGGCTGAAGGCATTTGTTTATGAATAGATTGGACCAGTCTTTCTGAATGGATATAAATTTTGCATTCCTAAAGGCCAGCCTCTTTGAGTTTCTCAGTTTGAAGCTGTTTTCCTATGGCAGGAAGACATAGGGCTGCTTTCTGCCTTTGTGAAGATTTTTCTCAATTTCTTCTTTGGGGAAATATAATATTCTGCCTCTTTTTAATATTAAGAATAAAGAATATTCTGGGAATAATTGGGGGTGGGGAGGCTACCTACAAGCCTTATATCATGTGATTACTACTTTTTTTCTTCTTTTTTATTTGGGTTTAAAATGTTTTCCTTCTGCAACTAGAAATTCTAAAAGTATTAAAAGGTGATCAAACAATGAGATACAGATATACGAAGATAATAGGTTTTGGTAAACAAATAAGCAAACTTTGTGTCTTCTTATATTACGATGCAAATGAGAGTTGATGCTACTGGATAATAATCTTAGCATACATACAGCAAATATTGGGAGATTAAGCTTTGTTTCTTTTGATGTAAGGAATTTAGCAAGTTTTCTCAACTTGATACATTTGAATGTAACACTCAATTTGACATAAATGAAAGACCTACACAGATGGTCTTGTATTCCTTGAAATATTTAGGCTAAAATAAATGTGATTAAAATGAATTACTGCAAGATTGATTTACATTTCAAGAGGATTTCTGGGTTTTTTTAAATCCCTTTATGCTATTTCAAGATAATTTATAGGATATTAAATAACTGTCTCTGCTAGATGCATTCCTCAAGGTTTTCATTATTTAAATTTCAGTCAGCTGGTAAGAAAGGTGGGATTAATTTTCGTCATTTTCAAGTTATTATTATTCCACATCATTATTTGGGACTTGGGTAATAAAATTTGTTTGCTTCTTTGTTCTATTTGTATGGCTTTCCATATCAGCAAAAGATATGGGTGGCAAACAGTCTTAAAATAAATCAAAGACAACATCTCATAAAAAAAATACCCACAAAAATTAAAAGATACAGCAGCTGAGGAAGAAATCACTATTGTTTTTAAAAGTTCTAAAGAACTTAAAATAGAGTTTGCATTACAGAGCTTTATGGTGATTTATTTAATTTAAGCACTTATTTGGGATATTTCATCCAGAAACTGCTAGCTCTAAAGTTCCACAGTCTCATATAGTGATGGTAAAGCTTTTGGGCTGGGTGTGTCAAAAAACAGGAAAATGTCCAACTTGACTCTGCTGGCATTCACACACACACCTCTGAACAAAAGAGAAATAATTCTTTAGATATTCATTTATTTTAAATGGATTTGGATGAAGGGATAGATGGGGAACTCATCAAATTTGCAGATGACACCAAGCTGGAAGAAATAGCCTATCCAGAAGACAGGCTTAAAGTACAGAAGGATCTTGATCAGACTTGAACATTGGACGCTATCTACAAAATGAAATTCAATGGTGAAACAAGTAAGGCTCTACATTTAGGCAAGAAAAACCAAATGCACAGGTACAGTATAGGTGGTACATCGCTCAATAGTAATAACTGTGAGAGGGATCTTGGAATCCTAGTGGACAATCACTTAAATATGAGCTAGCAGTGTGCTGTAGGCTGCCAAAAAAAGCCAACACAGTTCTAGGCTGCATTAACAGAGGAATAGAATCAAGATCACGTGAAGTGTTAATACCACTTTATAGTGTATTGGTAAGGCCACACTTGGAATACTGGATTCAGTTTTGGTTGCCACAATGTAAAAAAGATGTTGAGCCTCTAGAAAGAGTGCAGAGAAGAGCAACAAAGGTGATTAGGAGACTGGAGGCTAAAAGATATAAAGAACGGATGCTGGATTTGGGTATATCTAGTTTAATGAAAAGAAGGACTAGGAGTGACATAATAGCAGTATTCCAATATCTCAGGGTTTGCTACAAAGAAGAGGGAATCAAGCTATTCTCCAAAGCACCTGAGGGTGGGACAAGAAGCAATGGATGGAAACTAATCAAGAAGAGAAGCAACCTAGAACTAAGAAGAAATTTCCTGACAGTTAGAACAATTAATTAGTGGAACAACTTGCTCAAGAAGTTGTGAATGCTCCAACACTGGAAGTTTTTAAGAAGAGATTAGACAACCATTTCTCTGAAATGGTATAGGATTTTCTGCCTGGCAGGGGTTGGACTAGAAGACCTCCAAGATCCCTTCCAACTCTGTTATTCTATTCTATTCTTAAAAAATACAGACAAGTTGAGGCAGCTCCTGGTCACATGAGATTTTTAAATGCTCTTCCATGGCCTCTGAAGCCTCTGAAAACCCATTCTTGAGTGACTTTTGGAGATTGTGTAAAGCATGGCCCTCTCATGCAGTTTCCAGAGGGTCCAGAGGCTATGTGAGAGAACATCCCATTCTAGTGCAACCTCATCACATGAGAACATGGTGTGGTTTTGAGAATAGTTGTTGTCAGATGTTGGTGAATGCTATTGTGTCAACCAAAACATTGTGGCATGTCACCTTTGTCACAGGGGTGGGTTCCTCCCGGTTTGGACCAGTTCTCCTGAACTGGTAGCGGCCCGCTGGTGATGTCACGATGATGTTACCGAACCGGATCAGTCAATGTCGGCCCATGGGGGCCGCCATCTTTTTGGGGGGGGGGGAATTTTTTTTATATTTTTTTTTTTGAATTTTTATTTTATTTTATTTTTTCCCTTCTGAGCATGCGCAGAAGCCAACTTCTGGCACTGTGCATGCGGTTGCCATCTTTTTTTTGGCTTTGTTTTTTGGGGGGGTCGGATTTTTTGTTACTGCGCATGCGCGCGAAGCACGCGCGCGCCCACGAGGCATGGCCACGCGGCACGGGAGGGAGCGAACCGGCAGCGAGGTAAGTTGGAACCCACCCCTGCTTCGACACATATGTCGTAGGATCGCCATCACTGATTTAGAGGAAGATTGTGAATTTAATATTAATTATTTATTTAAACTTTGGAACAAAAACTACGGGCTACTTCTTCCCTGTATTTTTTGCAAAGTAAGGGAAATGACTGACAAGCCATTTTTGGAAAGCTAACATCCATTGAAAGATGTTAACGTTTCAGACTTTCCAGAGTCTAGGCATGCATTAAAAATACCGAGGTGTATCAATCCAGCAAATTTCTTTTATGCTACGCTAAATAGCTTTTCTTGCAGAAGCTCTTGGACAAAGATGTAATGAATTTTAATTGCAGGTAGAAGATGCACTGAATTCTAAGTACAAATGTCGCATGCTGTGCCAGCTACTTCCACAATGCTTACCTAGGCCTTACATTTCATTTTGATCACTTTTTAAAGGAAAGCTCATATGCACAGAGGGAATCATTTTTCTTTTAAATTATTAATTAAAAGATTAATGCACACCTTCCACTCTCCCTTAAGAGCCATGTGCAAGAAAATGAAGCGGCTTTTAATGAGGTGTTCAAGAGAAATAAAACACAATGGTAGTTTGGAGCGGTATTTCTTTTGTTATTAAGAAATTGTGTTCCCTTTCTCTGCTGAAGCTCACAGCTAGTGTGCTTGCTCTCCCACAGAAAATCCAGACTTTGACTTGGTTTGAGTAAAAACCAAATCCATGCTGTAAATTGCCAGCAGATCATTTTGCTGGTGTCACTCCCATAGAACTGAACATTTTGTTATTAAGGACAATAATTAAATCAATAATTTGGCTATCCAAGTTTTCCCATCAGAAAATGAAAGTTCTACTAAAATTCAAGTGTGTCATAATTAATCTATATTAGGGGTGTCAAACTCACATCATCACGGTGGCATCATGTGACTTTTTCCCCCTTCGCTAAACCGGGGGGGGGGACGGGAAACGTGGCAAGCACGTGATGCATCCGGCCCGCGGGCCGGGAGTTTAACAGCCCTGATATATATGATGAAGTAGGTAAGTGTAAGTAAAGCTTTTTAAAGGCTTGAGCACACAGAAAGATAGGAGAGACTGGCAATGCTGCTTTTGTAGAGGGGCTTGACTACAAAGGCTGTACAACAGCTGTATGATTACACACACACACACACACACACACACACGGTAGGTTTGTTTCATCTAATCCAGCATGAGCTCAACTACATGTTTCTGAAGAAAAGAAATGCCATAACATTTAGATCAATTCATTTTTCTTTGGATTTTAAATTATTTTCTATGTGATCCCATGTCACATGGTATGTTTCTTTTAAAAAGTAATTATACCCTCACAAGCATGCTTTGAAATAGGCCCAGATTGACCTAAAGTGCCTCATTTGCTTCATCCCTGCTGAGAAACATCCAGCCAGGCAGGGGGAAGCCTCGGGTCTGTTGGAAGAAAAATCCAGTCCGGTTCCAAGCCGGGAGAAAGGTGCTGGAAATAAAACGGAGACTGATTGGAAAGAAGGACTCTGTTTATTGATGAGCAGAACCTACAACAACATGTAGTTCTGGGACAGCTGACAAATTGGTTTGATGAGTACATGGATTTTTATAGGGTTCTGAGATGCTGCTAGGGGGTTGTGTGATGTCTGAAATGCTCCTAGGGGGTTGTGCAATGTAGTAAGCCTTGTGTCTTTGGCTATTCTAGTGGTGATGGGTTAATCCTATTATGTCCTAGAGGTCATGTTCTGTTCTTAGAATTTGGGTGGGGGAAATATAAATTCTTAATCCTATCAGCTGGAGTTGAAGGTATTTTGTTTATTAATAGATTGGCCCAGTCTTTCTTAATAGGCACAAAATATCCCTCTCTAAAGACTTCAGGCATCTGCTGGAGGCTGTTTCCTATAGCAGGAAGACTGGGGCTGCTTTCTGCCTTTAAGAGCATGTTTCTCCATTTCTCCTTTGGGGAAATATAATATTCTGCCTCTTTTAATATTCCCCAAAATATTTCATTCTCTAGGAGGGGAGTTGATTACTTCTTACAGGTCCTTGCACAGATACAAAAGATCCAGAAGTTACCTCCTCACCTCCTTCTTAAGCTCCATAGAGCCTTATCTATCTATTCCCAGTCTGAACTAGCAGTCTGGGGAGATTCCTGTATAAAAGGCAGAATATAATGAAGTAGCAATCTTAAAACCACTAGAATATAAAAACAGAGCACAAAGCCACTCCCTTCTAGCGTTGATGATGTTACCTAGTTTGGTAATAAAGCATCTGCAAGAAAACAATCAAGCTCAGAGAGTAGCATGGACCTCTCATGCTTGAATTCTACACATGTGGATCTGGCTGATGGTGTTTGACAATCTCAAAGGAATGACTTAAACCTCCACCGCCTAGAAGGCACTGTATATCCACTAGTTGTCAAATTTGTTGTTATTTATAATAACTCCTACCAAAAAGACATACATTTTATTTTTATACCTCACTCAGGGTCCATTTTTTCATATTCCTGAGAATTGATCCATTGGTTGTGACAGGAATTGACTGACTGGCTTGTCACCTAAGCTTGATGTCACAGGCCGGGAGAGAATGACTGGCCCAAAGTCACTGAGCAGACTTTTATGTCTAAAGCCGTCACAAAGACATACCAGTACATTGTATATTATAATGAGTTATGACCACAACTGAGCCCAAAATGTCTGTTGCTAAGCAAGGCAGTTGTTGAGTGAGTTTTGCTCCATTTTGTGACATTTTTTGCTACAGTTGTTAAGCAAATCACTACAGTTAGGAAGTGAATTATGCAGTCATTAAGCAAATCTGGCTTCCCACTTTGACTCTGCTTGTCAGAAGCTGGCTGGAAAAGTTAAAAATGGTGATCACATGACCTTGGGACAGTGCATCTGTCATAAGTATATTTCAGTTGATCATGTGACCATGGGGATGCTGCAACAGTCATAAGTGTGAAAACCGGTGATAGGTCACTTTTTTCAGTGCTGTTGTAACTTCAAATGGTCACTAAATGAATGTTTTACGTTAAGGACTATCTATATAATTTTTTTCATTTTATTCGTGGACTAACTTTCAACTAATCAAAATCTCATACAGAAAACTACGTGTGGAATTTCAGCAACACAGATAGATTAGAGGCCACAAAGAAGGCACTATCAAGATAGCTGAGCTGGGAATAGTAAACAAACAACCATTTTATACAACATAATATGTACCAGGCATTTCAGACCCCTTTGAGCAATTTTTGGCTTCAATCTTTATTCTACTTAGTGCAAAACAACCTTATAAAACAGCTATCTAGTTCTTTGCCAGCACCGATTTGCAATGAAAAGGAAATTACAATTAGCTCACCACTAAGATGACATAAAGGTACCATAAGATAATTTGAAAGAACTCTTGATTTCAATCTACCCCTTGCAACTATTTTATTAGAATAAGCTATCGGAGGAAAGGAAATTGTACAAAGCTTTTCATGATGCTAAGTCCTCGCATTTATTCTGTCTCCCGTTATTCTTTTTTGGCTTGCAAGATATCGAAAAATGGCTAAGACCTGATCAGCTTTGGGACGAACTGAGAGAAGTTAATGATAGGAATGGTAGGCGAATGTCTCTATCTTCCACTCTTTCTCACCTTTAAAATGGAAAAAAAAATAATACTTTCTGGATACAGCAAACCTCAAACAAAATGTATTTGTGAAGTTTCACACAATTTGTGGATTGTACAGTGTCCATCCCTGTAGATTATAAATAATGCTGAGCAACCCAGACAAATTATGAGATTAGCATATTGCAGTTCCTATATAATTGGAACTAATGCAAAAACTATGCAGAAGCTTAAAAACTGTTGACTATTATATAAAAACAGGGGTCCATACATTCAAAGAACTGATGTGCAGGTAAGATTTTCTGAGTTACCAGCTAGGGGTTCTGTGTTCCTGGTCAAGAAAAAAACTTGCATATTCACCCTGGAGAATTTAGCAATAGCACTATAGCACTTAGACTTATATACCGCTTTACAGTGCTTTACAGCACTCTCTAAGCGGTTCACAGAGTCAGCATATTGCCCCCAACAATCTGGGTCCTCATTTTACCCACCTCGGAAGGATGGAAGGCTGAGTCAACCTTGAGCCAGTGAGATTTGAACCGCTGAACTGCTGAACAGTCAGCTGAAGTAGCCTGCAGTACTGCACTCTAACCACTGCGCCACCTCGGAATATCAGAACGCCTATCAGAATTTATCTGATACTTTCCTTCTGGAACAGAATGAAATATATGCACAGTTTGTCAGCAGGTCATCTGTCTCTTGCCAAGGTAGATTTTTCACTTTTTTAAAAAAAATTGTTTTTATTACACATTTTTTCTTTACACAGCTCTATCACATAATTAACAAGTCTGTGACATTATACATACAATTGAAATCAATAATCAGTACATTAAATACCTTCTAATTACAATCTATCTAACTCTATGTACATTTATAGTTCCTATTTCTATTGTCTATCCATACATACCAATCGTCCCATACCGCATAGTATTCTGAATCATCCTTATCCTTTAACTCTAATGTGAGTTTGTCCATCTCTGCACATTCAAATATTTTTTGAATCACTAGACCCTCTGGTGGGCTACTGTCTCTTTTCCAATATTACGCAAAGGCAATCCTTGCAGCCATTATTATGTGTAGCATCAAGTACTTTGATTTTCTGTTGTATTTCGTCCTAACTATCCCCAAGAGGAAAAGTTCGGGTTTAAATTCTATTTGACATTTAATTATGTCTTGCAGCCAATCCTGTATATTCTTCCAATACCTTTTTGCTTTTTGTCATAACCACCATGAATCAATATCTTTTCGCTTCAGGGCATAACCACCATGAATGAAAGAAGGTACCTTGTCCCTGTTTGCATTTCCAGCATTTTGGGTTTAGATTTGAGTACATCTTAGCCAATCTAGCGGGCGCCAAATGCCAACGATAAAACATTTTATATTGATTTTCCTTGTAGGCCACGGATTTAGTAATTCTGTAGTTTTTGTTCCAAATTTTTTCCCAATCTTCCAGTTCTATATTATGTCCGAAATTCTTGGCCCAGGCAATCATGGGTTCTTTTACCACCTCCTCTGCTTTGTGAAATTCTAGTAGATAGTTATATATTTTAGATATTAATTTTCCTTCTGGACCTACCAAAAGTTTATCTAGTTGTTTCAGTTCGGGTTCCAATCCATATTCCTCTACATCCTTCTTATATCTGGATTGTACCTGTAAATATGGCCACCAGTCAATGTATATTCCTTGTTCCTTTAGCTCTTGATTATCTTTAAGTTTCCTCTGGGAATCCAGAATTTCATTATATCTATATGTTCTAGAAATATCCAGTGTATTGGGATAAATCATTGCTTCCATGGTGGATAACCACCCTGGAATCCTCATATAATGTTTATTCCTAATATCTTCCCAAGTTTGTATCAACAAATCTCTTATTTTGTGTCTATAGAAATATGAGTGTGTTTTTCCCCCCTTATCCCACAAGAACGCATGCCACCCCTTTTGCAGATCATGTCCTTCTAGTGTTAGGATTCTTCTATTTTTTAAGTTTACCCAGTCTCTAATCCATACCAGTATTGCTGCTTTATAATATGCAGAAGCTTAAAAACTGTTAACTATTATATAAAAACAGGGGTCCATACATTCAAAGAACTGATGTGCAGGTAAGATTTTTCTGAGTTACCAGCTAGGGGTTCTGTGTTCCTGGTCAAGAAAAAAACTTGTCTTAGAATTGCTTTTTTCCATGCATATAAAGTAAGTCATAGTCTTCCATGTCTTTTTATATTTCTCTTTGTAGTCATGGCTCTCCTTGAGTGATTAATAATATACAGAAATATCTACATTTTATTTAAGGAGACAGAAATCATATTTGTCAGCTTGATCTTCTTCCCCCAATTGTTTTTTATGTTCTTATGCCACTGACATTTTACTGCAATTCTTCATAAACCCTGGAGAATTTATCTGATACTTTCCTTCTGGAACAGAATGAAATATATGCACAGTCTATCAGCAGGTCATCTGTCTCTTGCCAAGGTAGATTTTTCACTTTTTATCAGTGGATTTCAAGACAGAGAGATGACTTGCAGATTGACTAAAAGCTTGCTTTATTAACATAATATTAAAGTGATCGTTCCACTGAAGGGAGGCTTAAAACGCTGGCTACCAAAAGGCTACAAAGAAATTCACAATAGCGTTATTATTCATTCTGTGAGAATATAGAGTATATTTTAGGGAAACATTTAATCCAAATATGTGGAATTCTCAATATAAAATAGAGAATATACAGCAATTGCTTTCCACATGTGTTGGGATTGGAAATCCAAGAAAGCCCATCCAGCATGTAAATTCAATGTAAGAAATAAAACCTGCAAAGGCAAAAGCCAGCAGTTTCCCAGCTGAGAAATATCATGAAGTCGGATATCTTTTAAGACCATCAAGAGAGTGGTCATGTATCTGTTGACTCAAAAAGGTTTGAAGAAAATGCCTAGAATTTAAATTGTGAGGTGTAAACCTATGTAAAGTTATGTGTCATGCAGTGGGAAAATGTTCAGTGCATTTAGAGCTTTGGAAAAATTATTTGCATTTTTTATATTGCACTAAATCAGGGGTCCTCAAACTACGGCCCCTGGGCCGGATACGTGCAATGAACACTTGTGTTGCTGCAGAGAGTCTCCCCCTTCGGGATCTTTTTGTGCGGGGCAGAGGGGGGCAGAAATTCCGACTTGGGGTCTGCTTCAGCCTCCTGGTGTGCGGCTTTGGCCGAAGGCTGGAGGGATGCGCTGCTGGTGGAAAAGAGCCGGAGGGCCTTGTTCCAGTGGGACTGTATCATGGCCTGGAACTGGCTGACCATCTCAGCCTACTGAGCCTCCAGGTGCCGGTACCTGGCCTTGCACTCCCACAGGTCTTCCCTCTGCTTGGAAAGCCTATGCTCCTCGCCCTCCCGCAGGTCTGCCCTCTGCGTGGAAAGCCTATGCTCGTAGGCATAGTGAGGTGCTTCTGCTGAGCCTCCTTCTCGATCAGATCCAATTTTAACTGAGCCAGCTGTTTTTCCAACTCCTTCTCGTGATGGCTGCTTAGCTCCAACAACTGCTTCCTATTGGGGCCCTAAGGAGCCCGGGCAGGCAGGCGAGGAGTGGCTGAGAGGGGAGGGGCAAGTAGAGGCCGGCGAGGCGCCCCTCAATGTGAGTGACATCAAGTTGGCCACGCCCACAGTCACATGACCACCTAGCCACGCCCACCCAGCCAGTCATTAGGCAGATCATATTAGTGGTCCGTGGGATTTAAAATTATGAATTTTGTGGTCCCTGAGGTCCAAAAGGTTGGGGACCCCTGAACTAGAGAACCTGCTATTAAGGGAATTCTGGCTTATACTTAAGTGATAGTTCATTAGGAGCAAAGCTGGCTGAGGAACTCTGGGAGTTGAAGTCCACAAGTCTTAAAGTTGCCAAGGTTGGAGACCCCTGCATTAGGACACCAAGATCTTTTTCACAGTCACTACTGTTGAGGCAGGTACCTCCTATTCCATACCTTTTCCTTCCTAAGTGCAGGACCTTACTTTTCTCTCCTCTGAATTATATCTTGTGCTTTGGAGAAGTACAAAACAAGAATCCAGGTACAATTAAACTATTCCAGCACTAATAGATTATTGAGGCACCTCAATATGTGCTGCACCTCACAAGGCAGAATCTTCTTACATTCTTCTGGCCCCAATAGCTGAGGGAAGTACCAAATTTTTCATTCCTGTCTAAAAGTCACCAGGGTCATGAGAACTGTATTTATTATCAATTTATTTTATTTATATTCCACCTTTATTATTTTTATAAACCATTCAAGGCAGTGAACCTATCTAATACTCCTGCCGCCTCCTCTTTTCCCACAACCACCTTGTGAGGAAGTTTAGGTTGAGTACGAATAACTGACCTAAAGTCACCCAGCTGGCTTTCATGGTACTAAAAGGGTACTAGAATTCAGTCTCCTGGTTTCTAGTTGCTGCCTTAACTACTAAACCAAAATGGCTCTAATAGACTAAACTATTCCAGGGCAGGGGGGGGAAATCACTCCAGGGGGGAGCTACAACAGAAAAGGCATGTATTTTAGGTCTCTTCTAATGAGATTGCTTCAAGGAAGCAACTTGAAACAGGCCTATCCAATTACAGCATGTGGCACAGACAGAAACAATCGGAAAAGATGAGTCCTTGATCATCTAGTCCTCTATCATGTAGGGCTTTGTAAGTGATGACCAGCCCCCTCAACTGCATTTAGAACTGGGGCATGAGTTCTCACAAACAGGGTCTTCTGATTGCAAAATAGGTGCAGTTGAGCTGGTGTACAACTTGAGAACCCCCAAGTTGCATACCAACTCTGACAGGAAGAGGACACAACACCTGCTTCTTCCCACTCCAAATCCCCTGAGATGGTACAGAAGGATCCCCTGGTCAAGTCAAAATCCACCAAGATCAAGAAGGGCTAGGAAGGATTTAGTCCCCCCACACACATCCTTAGAATATCAAAGGCCCTCAGAAAGCATAATCTATGATGCCTCAGTATATATGCCCCTCAATCCAGGCTGAAAGGGATTCAGATAACGTCTTTCCTCCAGAGTCCTTGGAGCTGCAGGTGAATTTTGTTCTCAACTACCTTCACTAAAAAGGAAGATTGGAGACAGGATATAAATTATGTAATTCTGTTGCACGGGTCCAACTCATGCACTCCACCCCACCCACACAAACACATACTTCAGAAGCCATGCCCAACAGCAAGGGCATGAATCTACCACACAGATAGTTGTACTAACAGCACCTGTCCACTTTCTTAGGATTAACCGGATCAGACTTGTGACAGATAAATGAACAAGACCATGCTTCAATTATTTCCATAGGATCTGAGTAACTGATAGCAAATCTGAGCTACTTTATTCACTAAGTGCCATGAATAGTCCACATAATAATCTCCTCAGTATTGGTTCATCCCAGCAGTCAGATGATTCACCAAATTCTTGCCCCTCCAGTGATGGCAATGGAGTCCAGTAGAATAATGACAACCAGGAAAATATTGCTTCTGGTATGTGCACAATTGGTAGATAGCATATATACATACATTGTGTATCAACATAAGCAGCTGATTCTGTCTCTTCTTAATAACAGTATTTATGTGGAAATGTAGGTGGGTTTTTGCTTTTCCCATTGCCAATTACTACAGCCAACTTCATACCATTGACCTTGTTCGTGCAATTTGGCCTTTTGTTATCACCAGCAGAAAAATGATTTGTTTTTCAGCAGCTTAGTAATACCATCAATGTACCCAAAATGATTGTTTTTCCTGAAAATATTTGAAATTATCCCCAATAGGGTGTGCACTGATCAAAAGATGAAAGCACTTCTAAATAATATCACAGCAGCTTCACACTTCAAAATACTGTACGTAACTTGGGTAGAAAGCAAATTTCTTCCATCTTATCTCCATCGTTAACACCAGGGACTGTAGTTAAATGCTCCAGCAGGCCATGAAATCGGAATAAATGCTGAGTCTTATATAGACAGTAAGGGGTTTTGCTGTGTCTTTATTGTTAGTCAGAGCTCTTCAATTTTGGATAATACCTCTAACTGTTCATCTTTAGCCCTTTGCGCTATGAGAGTTAGTCAGTTTACTTTCATGTGAGGTATGTGTACATAATAATTTAAAACCTTTAGAAATTGTACAGTCCAGATTTCTAATAAGGCTGTTTGGGATACCTTGCTGCATATGAATTTTGAATTTAGAGACTATAATGATCCACCTGGAATCTAGGCTTCAGATAAGCCAGCTGTGGTTCAAGTTTCACTTTCCAGTAACTCCCTGGCTGTCACAATCCTTTTTGATGTGTTTTTTTTTCCTTGTTTTTGGAAAGCCAGAATTCAGAATTATCTATGCCAGTGCAACTTTTCAAATAAAAGTACAGGGAGACAAAATCTGGCAACAAATGTTTGACACAGATCTCCAAACAGAGCAAGGTGAATTGGTCAATCAGTACTGGCAGGACATAAAGGAAACTCTTCGCCCGGCAAATTACCTATTTGTATTATCTGACAAAGGCATTGTAGAGCTTTTTCTTTAGCCATTTTCATGTCTTGATCTCTGAGACCTTGGAAAGGAGGGATGGCAATACCTCTTTTACTCAGCAAACCTGCCCCTTTCATCAGGAGGAACCTAAGACTCTATCCCACATGTTCCTTTAATTTCATTTCTACTGCAACTTATGCCCTACCTGCATACCTCAGCTTGCTGATAAATGTTCCATCTTATCTGACGTTGATCTCCTTTGCTTTTGATGGACATACCAGAACCCAAACATTCCCAGAGAGTGGCAAAGATTTGGTTATGCTGCCATTGTACACCTCATAATTATAGAAATAAATGTTTCCCATGTTTTTATGACTTCTGTTATGTCTCAATATATATGAGATATGTATGGCATAGTGGTTAACGTGCTGGAGCAGAGAGACCTTTGGCTTGTTACTCTTTCTCAGCCTGAGAGTAGGAAGTGGAAAACATCTATCTACCAACCTCTGGCAGATTGCAATCCATACTCTTCAATGAATAGTTCCTTGTCCTGCAGTGAACTGATTTGCACTGATAATAATGACTACACACCATGTACCACAACATATATTCACTTAGTAGTCTTGTAACTCAGTATATTAGCTTCTCAGTATTTTATTCACTAAGTAGTTTTATAACTTAGTCAATGAGTTCTAATAGAAGAGAATATCAATGAGATTTAAATCTTTAGATTTTTTTTTTTACTCTTTTTTTCCTTTCGAGTTTATAGTGTTTGGTCGTGTAAACTATTTTATTGATTTCTATTAATCTTTCAGAAAATGTTTATGTATTTTAATCTGAGCTTTGTAACCTTTAAAAAATCTATAAAATGCTAGTCAGTGATAACAAAAGAGTTACCATGAGAATATAGAATATAGAATAACAAGATTGGAAGGGACCTTGGAGATCTTCTAGATCAGTGGTTCTCAACCTGTGGGTCACGACCCCTTTGGGGGTCGAACGACCCTTTCACAGGGGTTGGCCCCCGCGCTAGCCCGCCATCTTGGTGCCACCGTCAGCAGGGGTGAAATGCTCCCGGTTCGGCCGTGCCTGCGGGTCGCTGGACAGCCGGTAGCGACGGAAGTGGGAGACTTCGCCCACCCGCCCGGACGCTGCCATTTGGGTTCTTTTACCCTCTGTGCATGTGCAGAATGCTTTCCGCATACGCAGAGGGTAAAAAAACCCAAATGGCGGTGTCCGGGCGGGTGGGCGAAGCCTCGAGCTGCCGTCGCTACTGGCCCGCAGGCACACCCGAACCGGGAGCATTTCACCCCTGGTGCCACGCCCCCTTTGTCACCTCATTGTGCGCGGGGAGGGGGCGGTGTGGGGCGGGGGTTGCAGCGGCAGGGCGGGGGTCACGGGGGGGTCGCGGCATTAGGAAGGTTGAGAACCACTGTTCTAGACCAACAATAGCAATAGCAATAGCACTTAGACTTATATACCGCTTCATAGTGCTTTACAGCCCTCTCTAAGCAGTTTACAGAGTTAGCATATTGCCCCCAACAATCTGGGTCCTCATTTTACCCACCTCGGAAGGATGGAAGGCTGAGTCAACCTTGAGCCGGTGAGATTTGAACCGCCGAACTGCAGCTAGCAGTCAGCTGAAGTAGCCTGCACATGGCAGGAGTTCCTATACCATTCCCGATAAATGGTTGTCCAGTCTCTTTTTGAAAACCTTCAGTGAAGGGGCACCCACAACTTCTGGAGGCAAACCATTTCACTGATCAATTGTTCTCACTGTTAAGAAATTTCTCCTTAATTCTAGGTTGGGTCTGTCTTTAATATTTTTTCATCCATTACTTGCTTTCCTGTCCTCAGGTGCTTTGGAAAATAGGTCGACCCCCCTCTTCCCTGTGACCCCTAAAGTATTGGAAAACTGCTGTCATATCACCCTAGTTTTTTCTCTAATTTCAATAAATTAGATATTAGATACCCATTTCCTGCAACATTTATTGTATGGTTTAGCCTCCAGACCCATTATCATCTTTGTTGCTCTTCTCTACACTCTTTCTAGAGTCTCAGCATCTTTTTCATATTGTGGTGACCAGAACTGGACACAGTATTCCAAGTGTGGTTTTACCAGTCCAGCATAAAGCGGTATTATCATTTCATGTGATCTTGATACCATCCCTCTATTGATGCAGCCTAGGACTGTAGCTACAGCAACTGCTTCTTAAACTTAAATGCTAGCCTACTAGAACACCTAAATCACTTTCACAGTTGTTAATCTTGAGCCAGGTACCACCAATTCTGTACCTATGCATTTGGTTTTTCCTGTCTAAGTGTAAGACCATATTTTTCTGCCCACTGAATTGCATTTTGTTAGATAAGGCATAATATTCAGATACGTCAAGATCTTTCTCTATCTTAAGTTTATCTATTCCCCCCAGCTTGGTGTCATCTGCAAATTTGATGAGTTCCCCTTCTATCACTTCATGTAGATCATGTATGAAGATGCTGAAGACTACTGAGCCTAAGAAAGAACCTTGAGGTACCTCACTGCATGCTTTCCTCCATGTTGTGAATCCATCTGTTGGTGATACTGTCTATCCCACATTGTTCTATCTTACCAACAAGTAGGCTATAGTCTACTTTGTCAAATGCTTTACTGAAGTCTAAGTAAACTATGTCCACATTTTACTGGTCCAGTTTTTCAAAGAAGACAATATATTTATCTGGTATGATCTGTTTTTAACAAACTCATGTTGACTTCTAGTAATAGCCTTGCTCATTTCTATGTGTTCACAGATCCACAGCTTAACTTTTCCAGGATTTTCCCAGGTATTGATGTCAGGCTGACTTCCTGGATCCATTTTCCCCCCTTTTTGAAGCATGGATATACATCAGCTATTTTCCAGTCTTCTGGTTGTTCCCCAGTGGTCCAGGATGTTTGAAATATTTTGTTCATTGGTTCTGAGATCACATCGGCCAGCTTCTTCAGAACCCTGGGATGTAACCCATCTGGTTCTGGTGATTTGAACTCATCTAGAGTGAATAGGAGTTCTTTTATCATTTTATTGCCTATATTGACTTGTATTCCTATTCTGGCTTCTACAGTATTGCTTTTTATAGGTTGTATTATTATTTTTTCCTTTTGTATAAAGATGGATGCAAAGAATGAATTAAGCAGTTCCACTTTTTTCCTGCTTCCTGTCATCTCCTTGCCATCTGCTCCCATTAGTGTACCAATCATTTCCTTACTTTTTTCTTGTTTTTTACATATTGAAAAAAAAATATTATTATTTTGGCATTTGTTGCAAGTCTTAGTTCATTCTGAGTCTTAGCTTTCCTGACTTTGTCCTTGCAGATTCGGGCTATTTGCTGGTATTCTGTTTTAGTTATATGTCCCCTTTCCATTTTTTATTCTTATCCTTTTTGTGGATATGGGCATTTATAATCTGACTCGTCAGAGTTTCCCAAGCATCTTGAGTTGTTTTCCCCTTAAATCTTAAGATTTCCATCCATGAAATCCTTCCTAAGGTCTCTCTAAGTTTGTTGAAGTCAATACTCTTGAAGTCTAAGGCACTAGTTTGACTTGTTCAATCACTTGTGCCTGCAATACTCTCACCCCACTATGGAAGAACTGAAACTTAAATAACAGGGATGTACACTTTCTACAAACCATGACTTGGGTTTCACAGCTATGCAATGAAGGCTGCATTTGTGTTCTGTCGGAAATGGCTTCCAAATGGCTTCAATTAATTTATGCTGCTATGTCAAATACCTACATTTTTGGCTTTCCATTCTCAGTCATTTTGCCCTTTTCTTCAAGTCCTTTTCCCAAAAGGATAAGAATTTAAGAGTGATTTTCTGCATTACTTTTTTTCCCCCTGCAAAGAGAATTTGCTGTTGCATGTGCATGTACAGGGAGACAGCTGAGAGCAGCTTAACAAGCAGCTGTGAAAGCTAAAAAGCACTTTAATGGTTTAAATAAAGATGGTCCCCTGGCTGTTTCTTGTGTTAAGAACCATCTCTTTTAAAGGATTTTCCAGGTTCTAATGGAGAGGTCTTCAAACTTGTGGACTTCAACTCCCAGCTGGCTGGAGAATTCTGGGAGTTGAAATCCACAAGTCTTAAAGTTGCCAGGTTTGGGGATCCCTGTTCTAATGCTTTGTCTACTAGCCAAGAAAGCAAAGGATTTATTTTTATTTTTGGTCCAGATATAAGGAAAGTATCTGCCCTGCCTTCTGGGTAGATTTCTTCCACAGCAACATAGAAACAATTTCCTATTCATGTCCAACATATGGGCCACTTAGCCTGCCTATTCTTTGCATAGCAAGCCAACCCAGCCAGTCATAAAACTTAAAACCCTTAAAAGTAAAACTATTCGGTTGAAAACCAGACTTGAATTTATACCCTATCAAAAATCTAGCAGGATGGAATAGGACTGTCCAATCTGGTGTGCAACATACCCTATACAGTTTTGTTTCTCTACAGGAGGGAAGTTTTCAGATTTTAGACTGGGAAAAAATACCCCCATTTTTTCACTTCAGATTTATTTGGTTGGAGGGGGAGGGTTTCTATTCTCTCCACAACAAATTATCCACCAGGCTTCACATGCACTTCCAAAATGTTGACTAGTTTTCATCTTTCAAAACAACCTGACAAGTTGCAAACTTCAAGTGGAAGATAGGCAATGTTTCCTCTATGACAGGACATGTGTACACAGGACTCAGTGCTTGACATCTGTTCTTTAAGGCAGTCCTGGATGACAAGCTGGGAAATTGAACTCCAGTATTGACTAGCATTCTAATAGACAGGAACCATATGTCTTTATTTTTGTTTTTTAAAAAAGTTTATAATAAAATCTTCAGATAAAACCTCAGTGCCCTTTTCTTTTGGAAAATGAAAGCCCTTCAACTACTCATGTGAAATGCCACAGCATTATTTGACAACAACAAATATCTTTTAGTATAGGTGAACATGGTGTCTCTTTACATAGTGCAATATACTTTACGTACCTCTTTTAGAATGTCATTAACCTATATAGAAATGGTTTCAAATCAGATCAATCTTCATTGTGGTCATTAACCAGCACATTATAAATATACAGAAAAATATATTTAGATAAATGTATTTTTAGCTAAATAGAATAGAATAAAATAGAATTTTTTTATTGGCCAAGTGTGATTGGACACACAAGGAATTTGTCTTGGTGCATATGCTCTCAGTGTACATAAAAGAAAAGATACGTTCGTCAAGAATCATAAGGTACAACACTTAATGATAGTCTGGGTACAAATAAGCAATCAAATCATATTAGGAACCAGCATAATTGGAGCTCTGTGGGGCTTCTATTCCCTGACCATAGAGAAGGACAGGGTCCAATAGATTCTTCCTGCTCAAATTGGAATGGACATACAAACATTAGCATTGCATTGGGTCAAAAATCTATTAGTAATCTGACAACTAAAAATTTCTATTTCCAATAAAAGCATAATTATTTTGCTGCTATGAAAGGGATGTATGCATTTATATGGGAGAGTTGGTAAAATCAGATTGTATATTTATTTATTTTTAAAAAATTATATGGCCACCCAACTTAGTCAGTGACTCTGGATAGCTTAAAATGTACAAAAACTGTAATAAATCAATAACCCCCCCCCACCCCTCTGGTGGCAACAATCAGACCAGTCACTATACCAAGTATAGGGCTCTATACCAGTCTGGGGTCCCCAGGCCGATTGAGAGAACTATGTCTTCAGGTCCTTGAGAAAGAGTATCAAATGGGGGGGGCAATCTTATCTCTGCAGGGATGATGTTACACAGGGAGGGAGCCACAACAAAGAAGGCCCTTCTTCTTGGTCTCACTAGATAGACCTCTTTAAGCGAGGGGACACTTAACCTTCTCTTTTTCCCCACTCTGATGGGTTGGGTGACTGGGAAAAGATGGTCCCAAGCCATATAAGGTTTTGAAGGTGATAACCAGCACCTTGAATTAGATCTGGAAGCAAATTGGCAGCCAATGTAGCTCCCACAGGAGAAGTGACACATGTGTAAATCTAGGCTCACACATAACAATGTGGGCCATCATATTTTGAACCAATTGAAGCTTCTGGGTATTGTTCAAGGGCAGCCTCATGTAGAATGCATTGCAATAGTCAAGACTAGAGTGTGAGTAACTGTGAGCAGGGATTGTAATGCATAATTCTTCAAATATGGAAAGGAGTTAAAGGAAGATTGAAAGTGACCAGGCTGTATAAATCTTTGATTCAGAGATGGCATTCAAAGGCAATTTAGTAAAATCTCTGAATTAGATCGCCAGCTTTGATGGTCTCAAAATCCATCTCAATCAATTTGAAAGGGCTTTTGTGCATATAAAACAGCTTCTTTCATAAAATTTGGAGGGCCCTGAACAACCTTTCAGAAGGCTATGAATACCTGACTTTTCTGCCCAGGCCTGGAGTTGGAAAACTCCAATAGACGTTTATTGACAGTTTTATATAGTATTTGGTTTCTTTTTGTGCTGAATCATTTTTAATTATTTTTTTGTTTGGTTGTAGGAAATATCTCTCTACCCATACTCAAATAAAATATATTTTATATATCATAAACCTAAAAATCATAATTCCGTATAAGCACACATACACACAGATCAGCTACTCAAGTGAGGTATTTATAGATCACCTTTATATCAAGCATTGTATGTTGTGCCACTGAAAAACCAGAATTAGATTCTTCACCCCATGGTTTCATTCTACATTGTCCAGAATGTTTACCAGTTATTCACAGACGTTTATTTCTCTTTGGGCCTGAGATAGTATTTATAAAGAGGCAGAGATCATACATGGATGAGCAATGTATCTGAACTTAGATGGTTTCCAATAGCAATAGCAATAGCACTTAGACTTATATACCACTTTATAGTGCTTTACAGCCCTCTCTAAGCGGTTTACAGAGTCAGCATATTGCCCCCAACAATCTGGGTCCTCATTTTACCCACCTCAGAAGGATGGAAGGCTGAGTCAACCTTCCTACATGGAATTCCTACATGGAAGAACATTCATTCTTTCCTATTCTTTTCTATTTTCTTGAACCCCTCACTGATGATAAATATTTCCCTTTCTGTCTTTTTCTGCTATAAAAATTAGTATTTCCAGCTCTTTCTGTGATGCTTAAAAATGGAGCCACAAAGTATTTTGCTACTTCTGGATAAAACCAAAGAGAATAGAGAATAAGTCTTGCAATGAACCCTGCCATCTTAGTTTCCAGAAGGACTAATTTATGGGAAAGACCCTATTTAGAAAGCAACATTCTAGAAGATGAAATTTTGAATCTCCCTGCAAACAAGAAAAGAACTACAAATAAAAGAGAGAACAGTGAAGCCAGAAGACACTGGATAAGACATCACTTAAAGGAATAACTAGACAGCATAAAATTGGATCAATAATATAGTTGCTACTTAAAACATTTCTCCCTTCCATGCATTTAACATTTGAATTATCTATGACAGCTAAGAGTAATTTCTCATACCCTGATCTCTGTTCTCTTGTAATAAAAAGGAAGCTGCTGAGCCTCCATTGCATTTTCTGAAAAAAACAGCATAGAAGATGCTCAATCCCAGCATCACTTTAGCCTTGATCACTATTCTCAGCTGCAAATCTGTTATTTAGGAAATAACTTAATGCCTTAAATGCTAACAAAGACATTTCAAAGCAGTTGGTGAGTGTGTACTATTCTGTGTAACATGGGCACAATTAAAAACATCAACTCAGGCCTGCTCTGTTCCCTTGGTAGTTCTTCCAAGAAAATGCATACATTTATGGGGGGCTGTTTGACTGATGAAAGATTTTTATGACATGAAATCCTTGTTCAATGCATTTTTGTTCACTAGCAGTCCGTGAGGCAAATAATGTGTAGCCACATAAAAGGTTTCATTAGAGAAGGCAATGGAAATAGATTCAGGCATTCAGGGGGGGGGGGAAAAAGAAAGGAATGCCAGCACTATAAACAAAGACGACCTTTTGATTAATGAAAATTCCTTCCTTTCACCCACAAAAAGACCCTACCAATACAATACCTCAAATGAGCTTTCTAAAGCAATATACAGGACAACTTTTTATAAAGGATAGGCAAGACCAGATGTTTTCATTGTATGAGAATATATTAGAATACAGCTTCCTTTTAAATTATTTTTTGGAGGGGGACATATACCTTGACTAACACCAACATATAAAGTCAGGATGTTGATGGCACATGATCCCACAGCAGGGGCCACTATCATATTGGCACCTGACTTATATACCAGACTTTTAAAAGAAATATCATCCATTCATTTATTCATTGTCCACATATGATGTTTAGCAAACACATAGTTGCTGTTTGGTAGCATTTATACTAAAAATCATTTTTCTACTCCAAAACCTCAGTTAGTGTTAATGAAGGACTTCATATCACAGTAAACAAATAGCAATAATGTGGAGAAGAATAACAACAGCTATTAGCTTTGTGAAATGCATGTTCAGGTTTAATATTTTATTATGAGGTCATTATTTGTTTCTATACTTGTTGGTTTCTATATACCTCTTTGTTAGAAAACATTCTAATAATAAAAGTATTACAAAGCTTACAGATTTGTGTATCATTGGATTGTGTTAGCTTAGTGAAACTGAGATGGATCCAGAATTAGAGACTGATGCAATAAATGCATTTAAATGTGAATAGATATACTCTACAAAACAGTATGTACTTAATATACATCAAATTCTGTATTTGGTCACTAGTATTTCTAGATCAGTGAATCAGAGCAAGAATTCTGCACAAGATCCTTGGAGAGCCATTACCAGCAAAAATAGACAGTAATGGCCTTGAAGGATAAACTGTATGACTTCCTTTAAGACTAAGAGAATAACATTGTTCACTTCATGAGATTCAAAGACTCTATTACTGATTGCTGCAGATGAAACTCACTACTCTTCATTCATTTACTTTCTATTCTGTCAGTAAATCTGATGAACAATTGTGGTATAACAGACTGTAAAATAACCAATAGTCATTTAACAGAATTTAGTCAGACTGATGTGCCAATTATTATGATTGGTTGCACAGTCAGATGTTTAGACTGGATTTGACATTTTTATCTACCTACTGAATCATTCCCAAGGATCTAGAATAGGTAGATGTTCTTTGATGATATTAAAGGCATGTCACTAGGACAACTCGCCATGGCCGACTCATGATGGCCATCTCACCACAGCCATTTCACCATGGCCAACTCACTGCAGCCATTTCGTCACAGCCATTTCACCGTCGCCAACATGCACAGGACAACTTGTGACCAGAAAGAGACAATTTTCCACAGCCAACTTACCATGCCCAACTCACCACAGCCATCTCTCTGCAGCCAATTTGCTGGGGGACAACTCGCCACGGCCAACTCACTGCGGGACAACTCCATGCCAGATAACTCAATGCGATAAATGTTATCCACCACTGTTTCTTCAACAAAATTTCCCTTTTTGTCAATGGAAGTAATGTCAAAGAAATAATGGCAGATAACATTTATCATGTTGAGTTATCCAGCGTGGAATTGTCCCACAGCAGGTTGGCCATGGCGAGTTGTCCTCCAGCAAATTGGCTGCAGAGAGACAGCTGTGGCGAGTTGGCCATGACGAGTTGGCTGCGGCAAATTGTCTCTTTCTGGTCACAAGATGTAAACTGTTCCAAAGAAAACTGACTTTTGCAATTGATTACTGACAATTTTGTCAATACCCATAATGTTCAAGTGATGGTCCCAGATGATTTAGGATTGCACTCATGAGGCCTATTATTATTGATGCTATTTCTCCCCCCCCCCCCCATTATTCTACTTTTATTTGCAGGTGTTTGTATGTTGTGGGGTTTTTTTCTCCAGTTTTTTCTTTTCTATTCCATTGCCTCCAGGTACTTTTTTGTCTTTCTTATCAACAATTGTTAAGTCTGGAGTGTTATGTGACAGATGCTTGTCTGTTTGAATTCTCTGTTTGAAGTCCCATAGCTTCTATTACTATGTCTGTTTTGTAGTCCCACCAGTTCTTGCCTGTAGGCAAATGGTACAGTATTTCTTTTTATTATTATTGCCTTCAGGTCAAGTGTTGACTCCTGTTGACTGCCTGGACTAGTTCCTGCAGTTTCTTATAGGCAAAATTTCAAAAGTGGTTTGCCTCCTTCCTAGGGCAAGAGAGAGTAACTGGCCCCAAATACACCACAATGGCTCTCAATGTTTTATATTACCTGACATCCTATTTTATGTCTTTTTCCTACCAGATTTCTACCGTCTCTGCAGCTAATATCATTTAGGGCACCTCTATCTTAATGCTTTACAGCAGTTCAGAAGCAGTATGGGATTTGTCTGAACATATAACGTAAGTTATATTACAGCTGAACTTGAAGGATATTTTCTGACTTTTGATACGGTTGTTTGAAATTGGAATAAAGTTGGTATTTTCTTTGAAATTACAGTGACACTATGGCATAGTCTGTTTTCCCACAAGCACAAACCCATCTCTAGGTTTCTGCATTTTCTCTGTCCACCCTAGGCATTAAGTAACATTGTGTTTCATTTCACCAAACTTTAGCATTAATCAACAGTAGTCCTATAACAAAGCCACTACTTCTCCCTCTGTAGTTTTCTTGAAATATAGCTACAAATTCTTTGAAAAAATCCTGAAATACTGCTAATCTATCCCAGCCAATCTTCCTCCATAGCAGGGCTGTCAAACTCCCGGCCCATGGGCAGGATGCGTCACATGCTGCCCACATCCACGCCCAGTTTAGCGAAGGGGGAAAAAGTCCCGATATGTCATGTGACACTGCTGTGAGTTTGACACCCCTGCTCTATAGCTTCAGTTTGCAGAAATAATTTGGTTGTGATGAGTCAGCAGCATCTCATTACTGTAGATACTTGAGCATTGTGATAAACAAACACTAAAGTAAATAATCCAGTACCCCTGCTTGTCAAACAAAAAAAATACAAGAATATAAAGTACAGTGAAAGAAATGTGAAATTTGTGGCTTTGTTTCTTGCATCTTTATCCCACTCTATATTCTTCCAGCCTCTTCCAACTAAAAGACTCTTGAGATAAGCTAGCATAGAGTGACCTGTCCATGCCTGCCCAGTTTGACCCAGTCAGATGTCAAGTTTCCTAATTTCAATTATCCACAGTGATGGCGAACCTTTTTTTGCTCGGGTGCCAAAAGGGTGTGTGCGCGCGCGCGATAGCGCGTGCATGCCCACACCCATAATTCAATGCCCTCCCTCCCGTGCATGCGCGCACAACCCCCCCCATGCTGCCCCCCCCACATGCGCACAGGCCTCACTGAAGCTTCCGGACTCTGTGGATGGTGAAAAATGAGCCCAACGGGCCTACCGGAAGTTCGGAAATGAACTTCCAGTAGGCCCGTTAGGCCCGTTTTTCGCCATCCACAGGCTCCGGAGGCTTTCCTGAAGCCTGGGGAGGGCAAAAACTGCCTCCCCCTGCCCTCCGGAAGGCCAAAAATCAGCTGGCCAGCGCGCACATGCGCACTGGAGCTGACATAGGGCAATGCCTCGCGTGCCCTCAGATATGGCTCCGTGTGCCACCTGTGGCACGCGTGCCATAGGTTCGCCATCACGGCACTAGATTGTCCTCTATAGTTCTTCCCTAGGATTTGCACAGCACATCAAATTCCCTCTTATCCAACTCTGAACCGATATGTTCCTTTAACTTCCACAATGCATTTCTGCTGGAGCCAAAATGCCAAATAAATGTGAGCTACAATCACATGATTTAAATCTAGATTATAAGCTTATTAATAGATCCTTTCAATAATTATCAACAACAGCCACAAAAAAGATGGGTGGTGGGGAGAGAAACTATGGATATTAATTTAATTAGGTTAAGTGACCCTGCAATTATTCATCACTGGTGTAAAGCTACTCGGATATGTTGAATTACACCAAGGGTGAATTTTGCTTTGAGAGAGAACTTCCAAGAAATATGAAGCTGCTTGAAATAAGAGATCTCTGCTGACGTACAAATGGAAAAGCAGGGCAGAAACAACAAGACAAAGTCAAGGTGAAAAAAAACAAAGAGCAGAGTCATACCTATCAATTATCCAGGTAAAAGGAATTTACTCAGCAAGCAAAATAAGCCCTAATATTGGCCCAAGAACATTATGAAAAAGGTAGATTGGCAACAATGAATGAATTAACACGATGGAAGTGAAGTAAGCTGAACAGATGGGGAGGTAGCATTTTTAAAAAAAAATGGAAATCGTGATTTTTATTTGATGTCCTTATTAATAAACAAAGGGATGCCCCAAAATATAATCAGGTTGAAATGCTATAAATGAATATAAACAAGGGCTGGTTCTGGTAGTTTGGGATTACAAAAATATGTCTTGGAAATGTTTTCAATCATTTGTTTCCATTTTTTGGTGGTATTTCCTGTTCTCCTCACCCACAGGACTTGAATGTTTCCCCCTCCCTCTGAGTAGAATGGATTTGGAATCTCCAAATTAAAAATATTTTTTTAAAAAAGACTTAGTACAAGCAAAACAAATAGATATCTATCAGCCTGGTGATTTAACCACCATCAAACTATTACACCCCATAACATCAATGCAGCACACAAACCAAGTAAAGCCCTCCAAAACTGGAATGGGACAACTCACCCTGGCCAAGTCACCATGACCAACTCACCACGGGGACAGTTCAGCACAAGATAATTCTACAGTTCAATTTAATTATTTAAAATAATTTAAAAAATATTTTAATTTTTGTCATTCACATTTCATTTTGTTTCTCCTTTGGCATCCTTTCTTTAATGATTCTATTACACCATTTCTTTGATATTAGTGTAACTCTTGTCCTACGGCAAAGTGTCCCATGATGGGTTGGCCATGGCAAGTTGGCCTGTGGCGAGTTGGCCATGGTGAGTTGGCTGCAGTAAGTTGGGCATGCCAAGTTGTCCTGGACCCCTCCAAAACACCCTAAGTAAACCAAAAGACAAAATTAGACAACTGAACAGGATATCCCTCATAAACAAGGAGTTTTTCATTAATTTAGTAGTATCTAAAATTTTCTGAAGAGATAAAAGTATAACTAGATTATCTTGTACAACTAGATAAACAGCTTGGTCATAAATAATTTTCAGAGGAGGTATATTATTTTAAAAAATACTAGTTTCTTTCTTAATAAACTTTGATTTACTATCATAAATGTTGAATATTTTTTAAAAAAATCCTGATTTAGTAGATAAGGGTCATCATCTACTTTTCCTTTAACAACTTTAAGAGTTAAAATTATATTACCACTGATGCTACTTCCACTTACCTTATCTTTCTCCTCACCTCAGTATCTGTGTTATTCAGTGGATATCTGGTGCACAGAGAGAAATAGGTTCTTTTTTCCCTAAACCAAATATTTAGCAATGAAAAAAATTATAGAATAAAGTGAACAAATATTTGTAATAAATGCAAAAATACTAAACATGCCTTAACACTAATAATAACAACATATACACAAAATACTAAATAAATTGAACTGCCAGCAGCTCAAGAGAATTAGGTTATAATGCAGCAAGCGTAAAAACTTTTTTAGAGTTGGTAGAGATTGTCTTATAACCCTCTCACACATAGACAAAAAAGGTTGTCATCTTTATTGTCCACATTTTCCAGTACATAAATTTATAGCACTGTATATGTGTGAGGATTACATTTAGCTGAAATAGTATTACAATGTAACAAAAAATCTTTAAAAATCTAAAAGTGTATGCAAATTTTTAAGCACTCCTGGCAATATTCTAGATTTCACTGAAGCCATAAGTGAATATAAACTAATATAACTTTTCTTTTCTGCCTTCAAGTCAATGTGGACTCTGACAACTGCCTAGACAAGTCCCTGAAGTTTTCTTGGCCAGGTCTCAGAAGTGATTTCCCCTTGCCTTCTTCTTAAGACTGAGAGAGAATCAGAGGTGGGTTCCTGCCGGTTCAGACCGGCTCTATAGAACCGGTAGCGGGAATTTTCCCCCGCTCACCAAACCAGCAGCGATGACTGGCTGGACACGCCCCCGAACCGGCTCTCTCGGCGGCACTGTAGGCAGCGCCATCTTGTTTTTTGCTTCTGCGTACATGCAGAAGCTGTTTTTTGCTTCTGTGCATGCGCAGAAGGTTGGTTTTTAGCACTGCGCATGCGCTTGCGCTTGTGTGGTGCCCCCATGCGGCGCGCAAGGCATGCACACCCATGCAGCATGTGAGGAAGCGAACTGGCAGCGAGGTAAGTCAGAACTCACTCCTGGAGAGAATGAATGGCCCAAGGTCACCCAGCTGACTTTGGGCCTAAGGTGGGACTGGAACTCACAGTATCCTAGTTTGTAGCCTGATGGCTTAACCACTACACTAAACTGGTTTGTAATACAATCTATACGTGCTACAAAATTAAACACAGCATTTTTTTTGAAAATTAAATACTTTCTTACTATTTATATGTTTTAGGTGTTTATAGTTTCAAAATAAAAAAATAATTGAAAAGGCAGGTACAAATACAGTATCCAGTCAATGAAAATAAGAGGAAGACCAAGTTTCTAAATCATTGAAGGACATTTCTTGTCCTTGGTCCCCTTTTTTCCTTTTTTCCTGTTTTTCATTGCTGTATCCTTTTTTTCCCCCCTCTTGGAATATTAAAGCAATAATCATCATTGTCAGCCATTCATTCATGTCCCACCCTTGGCCACTGTTGATCGGAACTCTCCATACCCCTCTGTCTCACACCTCCTCCTTCAGATTTACCATGGTCACTCCCTTGTAGTGTCCAGCCAATGGGCCCCTTCTCCTTTTTCTGCTGATCACTCCCAGCAGAACTGACTTTTCGAATGAGTCAGCTTTCATAACATGACCAAAATATGATAGCCTCAGTTTATCAATCTTGTTTCAAGTGATATATTTGGTGAGGTCCAGTCTAGGACTTCTTTCTTTGTTATTTTTGCAGTTCATGAGATGCGTAATAGTCACCTCCAGCACCATAGTTCAAAGCATCCATCCTTCTCCTATCTGCCTTTTTCAGAGTCCACATTTTGCAGCCATAAGTAGCAACTGGAAAAAATATTGCATTAACTAATCTGCATTTGTTTGTGAGGCTGATTGCTTTACTCTTCCAGATGCAATTCATGCCGGACATTGCAATTCTTCCAAATGCTATATGCCTTCTGATCTCAGGGCTGCAGTTACCATTTTGGTCGATTTTAGATAACTTTAGATAACTTTACATAATAAATAAGATAATCTAAAAGAGCATGGCTGTCGTAACTAGTCAGGCCTTGAGAAATTGTTGGAGGGAATTTCAGAAAAACTCGTATAACTAAAAGGTAATGTTCTTATTTTTACCTATTAATGGAGGGCATAGGAGGTGACAGCACCCTGTTTATCCTTTGTACAAAGTCTGTCATTAAATCTACATTCTGCCTGGTTTTCTACTCTTCATCTAATTTCCAAAGAAAGACACAATGAGAAAATTCTGTCCACTGGGCTTTCTCATATTGAGAAATAGGCCCTTTGGAATGATGGGAAAATGTTCAACAGAAGACAGCATTCCAAGTAATAGTTCTTCAACATTTCCATCCAACAAGCACATAAACTCAAAAATACTAACAACAATTTGAAAGAAATTCACAAAGATTCTGAAACAAGGTAGAAAAACAGAAGCTTCTATCACAGGAACAGATTTAGAAATGAATCTTGAGAAATAATGTTTAGAATACTTACCTCAAGATGAGGTTTTCATGTCAGTATGATTATCCAACAAAATGGACAGAATAAGAGCAATTAGTGAATGAACAGGACTCCGGTTAGAGCGCCATTGAAAATCAATTCTTGCTAGCAATTCTTTCATCTCCATTTCATTCAACTTTTTCCTTCAGCACTTCCTGTTTCTACTTGCTTTCATCACCTTTTAAAGTGATAGCGAGTCCTTCCATCAATTGTTTGTCAGATCATCTGAAGATATGAAGGCCTATATTTCCACCACATCTTTTTATTTACAAATACGCAGCATGACCAAAGGAAGAAAAGATACAACTAGCATAAAACAGAGTTACTTTTGCAGAAAGACTCAATTACTGAATAGAATGTTCAAGCACCTGTTATAGTTCTTCAAAATTGCTCCTTCCCAACCAACTGAATAAATGGAGACGGATCTTGTATTCAAAATTGTCAAACTGTTTCTGTCAGCCTCTAACCAAGTGCATTTCATTTCCTGCCAACCAGTAGTCACAACCAACTGCCAAAGCAGTCAAGCAATATCTAAGAACATAAGAGGGTTTATAATATCTTTATTGATCACAGTGCCATAGTTTTCCCTTTAATATGGAAATGGGACCAGGACCCACTCCATAAAGCAAGATGCTGCCTTAGGTTGAAGTATATTCACCACATATATATGGCAAGTGTCTGAGATAGCTGACAGGGTATAAGTAACGCACACATAATGTACATTTTCCTTGGTACTTTCAGAATAGGTCTCAACGTTATAGCCAACAATAAATCAAGGCTCTCCTTTCCATTTTGGCACTTTTCTTAAGAGAACTGGGGAAATGGAGTAACCTTGCAACTTTTCAATCTCCAAATGTTATTTTGTTCTCCCACATCTCTGTACATTGCCTTCAGAATCTATCTCTCTAAATGGCTTCTGTTTGCAAGCGCATAAAAGATGGAGGTTAGTCAACATTTCCTAAAATACCAACATAAATTATTTTCTTGTCAAAGCACCCAGCAGCAGGAGGCAAAAATAAAACAAAAACAAAAACCCAGAACATTTTGTTTCTTCTTTGTAGAAGATGAATGATCTCCATCTGCCCAGGTAAAAAAAATAATATCTGTCTCTGAATTTCCCTTCTATAAAGCTATGCAGTTTGCCTTTGATCATCTGGGATGACAGAGAAACCTCTTACTGCATCACAGAAATGCCTACTGGCTTTATCCAAAGTGGTAAGTAATGTGCTGTGCTTCAGGTATTGTACACACCAGACAATTGGCTCTCATTATCTGTGATTCAATTCCCAAATCTATTTCTAGACAGACATCAGTTGACACTGTTATAAGTTGACTATAAGTTATTGGAGACTTTAACAAAAGAGAAATCCTGAACTGTGTTCTTTAAATCAATTTAATGTAGGTTCAAACTCAAATATTGTTTCTCCTAGCATACTGATAAAGGCATTATACAGGTATTGCTTGGGCTTAGGACTTGGGTTTATACAAAGCCAGAACATTGGTTTATCTAAGCTAGTATGATTTGTAAAAAGCCTTTTCCAAACTCAAATCCTCCAGAGGTTGGGATGAAAGTTCCAAATCTACTCTTCATGGCCAAAGCCATGTTTCCAGAGAAATCTTAACATATTATATATTCTTGTGGGACAAGATTAGGAAAGGCTAGTTTTAATAACAGGTGATTACTCTCAGATCAAATATTAGAAGGCAGCACTCTCAGATCAAATATTAGAAGGCAGCACTCTCAGATCAAATATTAGAAGAGAAAAATGGAAAAAGGGGAGGACTTATGAAAGAGATAGCAGAATTCTCTTACACGGGAATCATCCAGAAGGATCTGCATTGCAAGCAAGATCTGTTAACTAAAGGATATCTATAAACCAGGCAACCCAGTATGGACGTAAAAATGGTGATCACATGTGCCTCAGAAAGAGTGCCCGAAAAGGGACAACATAATGAAAACATATACGGTAAGTGATAAATGACAATGAAGAAGGAAGTATTGGAGAAATAGCATTCAGTGGGAAACAAAAAAAAATAGTGTTGTGGATTGGCAATAAAATATATAAAAAAAAAATCCATGAAATCACTTCATGGGAGAAGTTATAAAAATGGGGGAAGCTAACAATTATTTAAACAATATTCAGGGAATATTGCAATGAAAAATCATCATCATCATCAAAAATGTCTGGCAGTAAATGATAAAACTGCATATGGAATGTAGTTTTTAGAGAAATGGGACCAATACATACTCCATAAAAGATTTTCTTCTGCCAGGGTTTTGGATGGAGAAGAGGGCGATAGTTTAAGATCTGGCTTTGCTGTTCACATAATACAGAAATAACTTGTGGTTACTTCTCCAACAGCTTGTGGTTAGGGAATGGATGTTTAGAAACTAATATTACAATCTGTGAAAGAGTTTGTTTTGTACATGAACTGATCACAAATATCCAGATGTTGTTTTGGTAGCTCAAAAAGAGAAATGCTTTTACAAAGAATCTCAGGAGATATCTTTTTGATTAGTCATTCAAATTATTTTAACTATAATTGTCATTACAATTAATGCTTTATTCATATTTAGCCCCCAAATTGTAAGGCTCAGTTTGATTCATCAATCCAGAACTATGGAGAAATGTCTACTTCATTCTCAGTGTAGTGTAGTGTCTACTACATTCTCAGTTCATCCTTCCCATTTCAAAGGCAATTATTGGGAAGAAAGAGTCAATCTTCCTCCCAAGTAAAAACAATCTTTTAATACTCCTTTATTTTTATATCTTTAAAGTCTGATATTTCTTCTGATATTTCACTCTGTTTTAGGAACTGTGAGTGGAGTTCATTTCAGATGGAAAAGTGGGATACAAATTCAATGAAGAGATTGATGTCAATAGAAAACATATAGACCAGGGGTGGGTTCTAACTTACCTCGCCACCGGTTCACTTCCTCCTGTGCCGTGTGGCCGCGCCTCATGGGCGCATGCGCGCTTTGTGCGCACACGCATGCGCAGCGCCGAAAATTCAAAAAAAAATCCTCCCCAAAAAAAGCTGAAAATAAGATGGCAGCACATGCACAGTGCCGTCAACTCAGCTTCTGCGCATACGCAGAAGAAAAAAAAAATTCCAAAAAAAAATTCCAAAAAAAAGATGGCGGCGTCCACAGACCGGCACCGACCAAACCGGCTCCGTGACGTCACCAGCGGATTGCTACCAGTTTGGGCGAACCTGTCCAAATCAGGAGGAACCCACCTCTGATATAGACCTTGATAGAGTAGATACAGCTCTACTATGGCAAGTGTGCTATTTTAGCAAAGAAGGATTTGTTCTGACAACCTACAGTATTTTCAGCACTACTTTCAACTAATCTGTACCCTATATCACCTTTAAGGAAAAGGTAACAGTGATGGTTGCCAATAAGTTATGCCAGTTGAATGACCTCTCTCCTTGCACCTTGAGGCACATCCATAGAAATGTCCTTTCAGCAGATTGATCAGTGGTAATATTTCCAAGTTATACAGTACTTGTTTTATAAGGAAGTGTACAACTCATTCCTTTATGTTTTTGAATAAAGGCCTCATCCCATAGCCCCATTTCTGGCTTTTATAAGTGGAAAATAAAGATTACTATCAGGTAAAAACTGCAGGTCAGATAAAATCCTCATGTAAAATTCATTCCCGGCTCTAGAGAGCCATTAATGATGAAGCCATAGTGAGCTTGCTATTAAATAGGAAATAAATTTCTGACACTCTAATAACTAGAGGGTGGGCGAAATCAAGTTATTAGAAACACAGTGATTGACTCGTGTAGTGCCTTCCATACAATCATATCAAAGCAATAAGTTTATAAAATGTAAAAATTGGAAGAGCTCTCAAGAGACCAACCTTTTGCCTAATACAGGGCTACTACAACATCCTTTGTTTAAATAGCTCCAGCAAAGGAGAGTCCCCCAAACTTCAGAGACAATCTTTTCCATTCATGAACAATTCTTACAAATCAGTCTGTCATGCTTGAAGAATTGCCTCTGCCTTGTTTCAGTGGGGATGGAAAGATTCTCCTTGTTGTGATTGTGGTGCTGCTATGCAAACTATTAAATATATCGTGCAAGATTGCCCACAACATGCGTTCTCTGATTCCCTAGAAGATCTGCATGAAGCAGCACCAGAGGCGATGGCCTGGATAGCTGAACTGGGCATCCAGTTATGAGGCCGCTCCCATACCCCGCCCCAGAAGTTTTACATATAACTATGTGAACTGTGTATGTGAACTGCGTATATATGGTTACTTCTCTTCTCTTATGTTCTTATCGTAAGCTAAATAATATGTTTGTCATATCCAAATCAAATCTATTTTCATTCTAATCTGAGCCCATTTCTTTCTAATACTGCCTTCCGAAACAATTCTGTCCCGACTTCTACACCACAGCTCATCAGATACTTGCAGCCACCTATCATATCTCTCCACAAAGTATCCATTACCTCCAACCGATCCTCAGAATTGTTTTCTTCTGGGCCCATATTAATGTCAACTCGTAAAGCGTTCCTTTAATTCCTTTAATTCCAATAATTATCTTGGTTGCTGTTCTCTGGACACACTCAAGTTTATCAACATCTTTTCCTAAAATACAGATGGTACCTGTGTCTAAAGTTGGATACAGTATTCTAAGCACACTCTGATAATGCAGAATTGGCAACAACAACAATTTATTTATCCATACAAAGTGAGGATTTGTCCATATCTTTCCTTGCCTGGGAGAAAACCAGAATAGTTGACACATAGTGTTAGCATCTACAGTACCTGCAAACTCTCAGCCTTCTAAGAATATCCGCTCCAATACAATTCTGAATAGGATCTCCCTGCCTAATCAGGAGCTCAAGCTTAATAAAAGTGATGTAGCTACATTTTATTCACTCCTGTGTTACCAGGAATAACATTCCTAATCCACTCTACAGTACTATTATTATTATTCATTCGCATCTTATTGACATTTTGATTGTTGATGTTTTAATTTGTTGCTCACCGCTTTTTCTGAGAAAGAAAATTGAGATTTGAAATAAATCAGTGAAGATTGAGAAATACTGCATCTGCTTATATGACTTTAAAGCTGTTCTGTGGGGTGTTGTCAAGATTTCAGAGTTCTGTCTAATAACAAATGATAGCAGGGCAGTGTGTGTGTGTGTGTGTGTGTGTGTGTGTGTGTGTGTGTGTGTGTGTGCATCTGTCTATCACCTGCAATAATGTCTTGATCGTATATATTTTAAATAGTGATTTCCATAATGCAAGGTCTCTGTAGGAACTGCCATTGGAAAAATGTAACATTTATTGGCCAATGACCAAAATAAATTACGATGACAACATAGGAAAAGAAGGGTATTGCAACCTGATAATTGTAGGAAAAAGAGGCAAACCTGGTGCTTAACATTATCAGGCCTGAATGTCCTCTTCCATCCAGGAGATCAAATCTGTACTTTGGTTTACTAGGAAACTTAGTACAGGACTGAACGTAGAGAAATCCTTGGTCTGGATCATGCTGAACACAGAGTGGTGCCCTTTGTAAAAGCTATCTGAAATCCTATTCTGTGACAATGAACCATGAAAAGGATTTCATTCTTTAATGCCACTGCTATCAAAGGTGTACTAGCAGGTGTTGTCATCATTGTCTGCAAAGTTATGCCTCAACTTGGACTGCAGGATTGGGGCAGGTCATTAAGAAGCAATCTTGGCAACCATTTGTTCAACCACTGTTTTTTTTTTCATAAAGAGAACAGTAACAGGATGTACAGTGAGATGAGATCACCGCCTCGTTACTACACTATAGCCTCCTAGCTTATTAAATTGGTCAGATTAATAAGATCATAGAATCATAGGTCAGGAAGGGACCTTGAAAGGCTTCTAGCCCAGCCCCTGTCCAAGGTAGAAGTCCTTTTCCATCCCAGACAAATTGTTGCCCAATCTTTTTTTGAAAACCTCCGGCGATGGAATATCCATAACTCCAGGAGGCAAGCTGTTTCATTGATTTATCATTCTCACTTTGGAAATTCCTCCTTAGTTCCAGGTTGAATCTACCACTGATGAGCTTCCACCCATTGTCACTTGTGCTGCCCTCAGGCACTTTGGAGAATAAATCAACCTCCTTTTCCCTATGACAGCCCTTCACGTACTGGAAGACAATTATCATGTCATCCCTAAGACTTCTCTTTGTTAGGGTAAACATACACAGTTCCCTTAGCTGTTCTTTGTACGGTTTAGTCTCCAGACTCCTTATCATCTTTGTTGCTCTTCTCTGCACTCTTTCTGCTCTCAACATCTTTTTTGTATCGTGGCAACCAGAAGCGGATACCAAGTGTGGCTTCACTAATGTAGTATAGAGCAATACTATCTCAATACCTCCTTAAGTTTGAGGCGGTTCCTATCTGTTTGAAGGAGAGAATTGTGTTAACTAAAAACCCTTTCTGAACCTGAACAATCTCTATCAACGTACATCAAGTATTCATTTCTTGGGTTAGGTGATAAAGAAATAATTGATTTCTCAGTTCTATGACCCTGCTAATTCTCCTGAAACTGTAGTTTAAATTCTGTTGACCATGCTATTCTCTGGGCCTACCTGGGCTTGAGGGGACAGCACTGGTTTGGAGTGGACTGGTCCTTCCTGTTGGGAAATATTCAGAAGGTGGTATTGGGAGAAGACTTTTTACCATTTGGTTTAACCTATGGTGCCCTACATATTCTTGTTCATTCCGATGCTGTTTAGCATATACTTAACATTTGTTTAGCATCTACATGAAACTATTGGGAAGTATGTGCAATATGGAGTCTTCTCTCTCATGTATCTCAAAGGAAGTAAAAGTAGTCCTCATTTAATGACCCTAATTGAGACCAGAAACTCCATTACTCAGCAATGTGGTCATTAAGGATGGACCCCACATTTATTTATTTATTTATTTATTTATTTATTTATTTATTTATTTATTTATTTATTTATTTATTTATTTATTTATTTATTTATTTATTTATTTATTTATTGTATTTCTATGCCGCCAAACTCCCAAAGGACTCTGGGCGGCTTACAAAAAAGAATAGAAAATACATTCAAAAACATCATAAAACATCAAAAAAACCAAATTATTAAAATATAAAAAAGCATTATTAAAAAAAATACATAATAAAAAGCATTTAAAAATAATTAAAACCCATACACAACTTTTCATGGCCGGATCTCGCCAGATTGCAGAAGCGTGATCAACGGCCCCAAGCCTGCCGGAACAGCCAGGTCTTCACTGCTTTCCGGAAGGCCAACAGGGTGGGGGTAGTCCGGATCTCAGGAGGTAACTGGTTCTAGAGGGCTGGGGCAGCCACAGAGAAGGCCCTCCCCCGCGGGCGCGCCAGCCGGCACTGTTGAGCTGACGGGACCTAGAGGAGCCCAACCCTGTGGGATCGTACCCGTCGCTGGGAGCTATGTGGCAGAAGGCGGTCTCGAAGATAACCTGGCCATGAGCCACGTAGGGCTTTAAAGGTAATGACCAACACCTTGAATTGAGCCCGGAGACAAATAGGGAGCCAGTGCAGCTCGCGGAGGATTGGTGTAATGTGGGTGTATCTAGGTGCACCCACAACCACTCGCGCAGCTGCATTCTGGACCAACTGTAGTCTCCGAACACTCTTCAGGGGTAGGCCCATGTAGAGTGCATTGCAATAATCCAACCGTGAGGTGATAAGGGCATGGGTGACTGTGAGGAGAGCCTCCTGATCCAAGTAGGGTGACCATGACAATTTACAATGGAATTTTCAGTCATTAGTATGGTGGTCTTTAAGTAAGGACTGCATGGGTCATTGAGTGAAGGCTTCATGTGACCCTAGCTTGTGACTTCCTGCCGGTTTCCTCATTGACTTTGCTTGTCAGGAGCTGGCAGGGAAAGTCACAAATGACAATCACAAGACCAAGGGATGCTTCAACGGTTGGAAATTCAGGCTGGTCACTGAGCAAACAAATGTTGATCATGTGACCACAGGGACACTGCCCCAGTGATAAATGCACGGACCAATTGTAAATACTACTCATTCAGTACTGCCATAACTTTGAATAGTGATTGAATGAATGGTTATTAAGAGAAGACTACCTGTAATCAGAGCCACTGAACACTGTCTCGTCCCAATCTTGACTACTGCAACCTGCTCTAAGTAGAACTGAAAAACCTCCATATATCTGTGCATTGTAAGCCACCCAGAGTCACTCTGGATAGCAAGATGGGCAACATACAGTGTAAAGTTCATAAATAAAAAATAGAAATGTGTCCAGAAATTGAACTGTACAAAATAAAGTCTCCAGAATGCTAACTATTTCAAGAAATACGATACATATAATGAAAGATCAGCACCAGTGGTGGGATTCAAAAATTTTTACTACCGGTTCTGTGGGCGTGGCTTGGTGGACGTGGCATGGCTTGGTGGACGTGGCTTGGTGGGCGTGGCAGGGGAAGGATACTGTAAAATCTCCATTCCCTCCCCACTCCAGGGGAAGGATACTGCAAAATTTCCATTCCCTCCCCACTCCAGGGGAAGGTTACTGAAAAATCCCCATTTCCTCCCCATCAGCTGGGACTCGGGAGGCAGAGAATAGATGGGGGCGGGGCCAGTCAGAGGTGGTATTTACCGGTTCTCCGAACTACTCAAAATTTCTGCTACAGGTTCTCCAGAACTGGTCAGAACCTGCTGAAACCCACCTCTGATCAGCACTGACTACCAGTTGCCTATTGGAAACATAGCAAGGTCCTTGTTCATTTGCTTTAACATGATAGAACCATAATTTATCAGTCTCTCCTTTAAGGAAGAGCAGTATATCCAAGATTAAGAAGTGGGAGCCACACACAAAGGGGCACTCATGGGACACTAAATAACCATCCTATTGAACCGGTTAAATTGTTCAGATACCCAGGCATAATCTTTCCTGCCGGAATTACACATAGAATGCCCAGGAATATGCAGTGCAAAATGGTCAACCATCTTTTTCTCAGAGAAGAAAATGTTTTGTTCTTTCTTCAGGTCTTCTTTCTGCATAAATGAAATTTAGAAAGGATTTAAAGGATAATTTATTTCATTAATATCCAAAGGGGGAGGGGGGGAGAGAGAGAGAGAGAGAGAGAGAGAGAGAGAGAGAGAGAGAGAGAGAGAGAGATATTTGATCAGCGAAAGCTCTTTGGTGTCACCTAGTGGACTTCTTAAAAAGCACACTGTGTACTATCATTCTAATACAGTCAATGACTCCCCCCACCCCAACCTTTCCATTAGTGCTAGTTTCTAATAAATCACCAACACAGAGAATGACATGCAAAGCAGCCAAAAGATAATGCATCTGACTCTGGAATGGAAGTGCTATTCATATTGCTTATGATTTAAAGCCAATGAACTGGTTTCTGACATTCAACAGCTTGAAGATACAGCTTTAAAATATTGGCCTCCAGCATCAGAACTATAAACTTGTATATTTATAGGATATTTAAACTCAACTTGTAAAATGTGTACACGGTTTTAACACCCATTCATTATGCTCACACTTTATGGGCAAGAGATAATGGAGCAAAGCATTTTCCTGCTGAAAATACTTTGGATAGACTGATCCCTGAATTTAGCAATGGGTAGTACTATCAGCTGCTCAAATTCCTACCCAAGGAGCTCCGGTAGGCACACTGTGTGCATAGTGGAGAATATGGGACCCACGTTGTTGAACCAACTTTTAAATCATTGTCATGTTAAAAATTTGGCAATGACCAGATGTAATGCTTACAGGCCTAGAGAGATCTTATGCAGATCTCTGAACTCAAGCCTATGATCTTGTGACAAATGAATCTTTAAAAATGCTCGTTTGGCTATGTAAGTGTTTTTTCCGGTAAGACCAGTCTATCAGGGCAACCTGGTCTACCCAATTATGGGACGGAGCATACTGCTTCCGCTTGGCTATGTACTTTTCTCATGCCGACTGTCTTAACACAAAAGAAAAAAATAGCCCAACCTACCAAAAGCAGCATCATAGGAAACAAAATAGAAATGCAAAAGAGCCGAGGTGGCGCAGTGGTTAGAGTGCAGCACTGCAGGCTACTTCAGCTGACTGCTAGCTGCAGTTCGGCAGTTCAAATCTCACCGGCTCAAGGTTGACTCAGCCTTCCATCCTTCCGAGGTGGGTAAAATGAGGACCCAGATTGTTGGGGGCAATATGCTGACTCTGTGAAATGCTTAGAGGGGGCTGTAAAGCACTGTAAAGTGGTATATAAGTCTAAGTGCTATTGCTATTGCTATTGCTATTGCAAATCAAAATAGCAAGAAAATGGTAAGAGAACACCTATCCACTCTAGACGAATTCAAATTGCCAGGACTAGATAGATTATATCCCAGAGTTCTGAAAGAGCTGGCAGATGTGATTTCAGAACCACTGAACCTAATCTTTCAGAGCTTGGGGAACTACTAGAGGACTGGAAAAGAGCTGATGTGGTTCCAATAGGCAAAAAGAGTGGGGGGGAGTGGATCTAGGATACAACAGACCAATCAGCCTGACATCAACACCTGAGAAGATTCTGGAAACGATAATCAAGCAATGCATTTGTGAGCACTTAGAAACAAAAAAATGGACAATCAATAGAAGACTGCATAGGCTTGTCAAAAACAGATCATGCTAGACAAACCTTATTGCCTTCTTTGACAAAGTAGACCACAGACTATATCAGTGGAGAAGGGAAATGATGTGGGTATAGCTTACTTAGAATTCAGTAAGACATTTGACAAAGCAGACCACGGCCTACTTCTTGGTAAGATAGAACAATGTGAGATAGTCCAGGGGTCTCCAACCTTGGCAACTTTAAGCCTGGAGGACTTCAACTCCCAAAGCTGGCTGGGGAATTCTGGGAGTTGAAGTCCTCCAGGCTTAAAGTTGCCAAGGTTGGAGACCCCTGAGATAGACAATATCACCACCAGATGAATTCGCAACTGGCTGACAAACCACATTCAGAGGGTAGTTCTCAGTGGAATTGCATCTACATGGAGGAAAGCAGGCAGTGGGGTACCTTCACTACCTTAAGGTTCTGTCTCAGGCCCAGTAATCTTCAACAGCTTCATAAATGACCTAGATGAGTTGATAGAAGGAGAAATCAAATTGGCAGATGACACCAAGCTGGGGGGAATAGTTAACACTTTAGATGATAGACTAAAGATTCAGAGGACCGGGACAGATTTGAACACTAGGCCTTATCCCACAAAATGCAATTTAGTGGTGAGAAAAGTAAGGTCTTAAGGTAAAGGTAAAGGTTCCCCTCGCACATATGTGCTAGTCGCTCCCGACTCTAGGGGGCGGTGCTCATCTCCATTTCAAAGCTGAAGAGCCAATGCTGTCCGAAGACGTCTCCGTGGTCATGTGGCCGGCATGACTAAACGCCAAAGGCGCACGGAACGCTGTTACCTTCCCACCAAAGATGGTCCCTATTTTTCTACTTGCATTTTTTTTACATGCTTTCGAACTGCTAGGTTGGCAGAAGCTGGGACAAGTAACAGGAGCTCACCCCGTTACGCGGCACTAGGGATTCGAACCGCTGAACTGCCGACCTTTCGATTGACATGCTCAGTGTCTTAGCCACTGAGCCACCGCGTCCCTAGTAAGGTCTTACACATGGGCAAAAAAAAAATTGAGTAAAGTCTTACACATGGGCAAGAAATCCCAAATGCACAATTATAGAATAGGTGGTACTTGGCTCAATAGTATCAACTGTGAAAGAGTCCTAATAGACCACCACTTAAATATGAGCCAGCAATGTTCTTCAGCTGCTAAAAAAGCCAGTGCAATCCTAGGTTGCATCAACAGAGGGATTGTTTCAAGATCTTCTGAAGTGATAGTACAGCTTTATACTACACTGGTGAGACCACACTTGGGATATGTTGTCCAATTCTGGGCACCATGGTATAAAAAAAGATGTTGAGACCCTAGAAAAAGTTCAGAGAAGAATAACAAAGATGATAAGGGGTTGGGAGGCTAAACCATTATGATGAACAATTGAGGAAACTAGGTATATCTAGCATAATGGAGAGAAAGACTAGGGGTGATATGATAGCAGTCTTCCAGTAATTGAGGAGCTGTCACAGAGAAGAGAGGCTTGTTCTTCAAAGCACCTGAGGGCAGGACAAGAAATAACAGGTGGAAGATCATTAAAGAGATCCAACCTAGAACTAAGATGGTATTTTCTGACAGTGAAAAGAGTCAGTGGAACAGCTTGCCTCTGGATGTTGTGGATGCTCCTTTACTGGAGGTTTTTAAGAAGGGGCTGGGCAGCCATTAGTTGGGAATGGTACAGGATTTTCTTCCATGGCTTAGACTAGAAGTCCTCCAAGGTTCCTACCAAACCTATTATCTATGTTCTATATTCTAATTGTTGGGGAGGCTGGCCAATAAACTTCATTATACATATGGGCTATTATATAACATTACAACGTTAACCAAATATCTACATATATCTACTGGAAGCATAAAATGTCTCTTTGCTGCTCCCAAAGGTGAATGAAATGTGAGTACTATATGTAGTATGTAACACTAATCTCTCTCAGGGTTTGATCTATTGAGTATGATAAGGATCTAGATTTCCCAATGGACCCACCACTTAAGAATGAATCAGCAGTGTGCTGCAGCTGCCAAATTTTTTTTAAAAAAACCAATGCAGTCCTGTGTTGAATCCACAAAGGGATATTAGAGTAAAAAGTTGATTCTCTGAACTTCTATTTAGCAGATTTCAGATGCAGTGGACATTTTTGTTCAATATTCACCTCCAGACCACAGACATCAATCCTCCGGACGAGTAGGTTATACAATTTGCGTAATTTATGTTCTTTGTATAATGACATAATTAATTTTTTTCATTTATGTCATTTGTGTAATTATGCAGTTATACAAATGATGTTAAATGTCAATCATATAATTAGACAAATGATGTACATTGACACAAACCATGCAACTTAGGATTTAATGAATATTCTGTGTTAATGGGCAGCTCTTCCTCCCAAATGGCCCATTAAATTGAGGTTTTAATGTATTCCCTTAAGCAGTGGTATGCAAAGTGGAGGAAAGGAGGAACAAATGACGAACTACTACAGTAATGAAAGTAATAGGAGATTTTAAAAAGAAATATAGCTAAGTCTAGTTTAGGCCAAAAGCAATCAATTTATCTCTCCATGCCTTTCTACCCTTGAAAACCATCCTTTCATCTACAATGCATATATATATTGCTTCACACATTGCCATTTGGTTTTTAAGCTTCTCACTCTTCTTTCCCCAGTGAGGAAAGAAGACAGGATAGAAAAGTAGTAAGTAAATAAAACAAAGAATACAACAAATTAAGGAGAAAAGGGAAGTATCTACTTCTGAATCTTTGTTTTTCCTTGCAAGTGATAAATTAAATAACTTTAGTTCAAGCTCTTAAACCTATAAACTTTTGTACAAGGGGGCATGACATAGTGTAACATATTTATCTCTGACCTTAAGGGGAGGTGGACTGTATATACCACTTGAATAGATTCTACATATTCCTTCCTGTAACTATTGAGCACTAAGAGCTGGATAATATCAAAAGGTAATGCACTGCCTATAATCATCGAAGGTCCATGAGCTCAATTCCCAATAGAAGGTTTGAACCACAGAATAGCATCGGACAAGCTAGGTCTGATGGTTCCCAATAAGGAAGAAGCCAGTGACAATGCCTGACTTGCTTCTGGTCTGTGTAACCGAAAGAGCTGTTGGAAGTCTGGGAGTATACAAATTTAACAACAAAATACAACACAGGATATATAGATATAAAAAGAAAGAAATTCCTGCCTCTTCAAGGGGGCTTTAAGTCATGCAAAACTCCATCCTCCATAATTAATGCAACACCTGTAACTTTCTCCTCTGAGAGCTTAAGGGAAAGTGGATTGTACATACCAATGTTTTTCAAACCAGTATGCCATTCATACAATAAAAAGGTGTTTTTTCATTGGACCCAATTAACCAAAGGTGTTGGTGTGTGCTTCTCTCCGCCAGATCTGTTCCAGCAGAAATTGGACAGCAATTGGTCAAAGACACCTTCAACAATGAGCCGAGGTAGCGCAGTGGTTAGAGTGCAGCACTGCAGGCTACTTCAGCTGACTGCTAGCTGCAGTTCGGCGGTTCAAATCTCACCGGCTCAAGGTTGACTCAGCCTTCCATCCTTCTGAGGTGGGTAAAATGAGGACCCAGATTGTTGGGGGCAATATGCTGACTCTGTAAACTGCTTAGAGAGGGCTGTAAAGCACTATGAAGCGGTATATAAGTCTAAGTGCTATTGCTATTGCTAACTGGATTCCTGCACTGAACAGGGAGTTAGATTTGAAGAACTAAGAGGTAAATTCCTTCCAATTCTGTGTCTACAAAATGGCATAGTGTAGAGTACTTTTTCCAACTCGGCAATTTTATGTTGGCTGGGAGTTGAAAGTGGTCAAGTTGGGGAAAAAAACACTGGTAGATACCATTCTAATAGAATGTATATATTTGTAATGTTCATAATGAACACATGAGGGAGATATAATACCAACTTTCTTACTCTGGTTTCAATTGTGGTAAAGTCCTCTTAAGGGATGCTTGACTCCTGGTGGCATCAAAGACATAGGATCCATCTATTCTTTCTTGGGTTTTGCATCCCCGCAACAAAGAAACATTTTGTCTTTATAAATAGAAGAAATTAACCAGCACTTGAGAATGTTCCTGTGTCGTGCTTTTGATGCTGTATCTGGAGTTTAAAATCAATTTGGATGATATAGTAATCAGATCCTCTTGCAATTATAAAATGAAGCTGTCTTGAATAAATTAGAGATAACTGTGCTCAGCTTTTATTTTGACACCTGCTAGCAAAACCACAAACTGCTTCATTTAATTAATCCTCAAAACCTAATTCTGTGTAAAGCAAGTCAATCAAGGTATAAAAAAAAATCAACACTTCAGTTTCAAGGAACTATTTCCCAATATTTCCAATTCTCTCATTTAACTTTACAGTTTATACAGGTAGTTCTTGCTTACTGACTGCCTCGTTTAGCAACTGTTTGATATTATGATGGTGCTGAAAAAAATAACTATAACCGATCCCAATCACCTTTATAATCAGCAAACTTTGCCCTGTGCCTTCTCCTTGGTTCCTCCCCCCTCCTGCAAAAAAAGTGGAGCAGAAAGGATCACAAGAGAGTAAGCAGGTGCACGATAGAGAATACACATCAAAAGCAAAGCACTGGCACCTGCATGTGATCAAGCTGCATATGCACTATGCAAACAACCCAGTGTATTCCTCATTATGGGTCCTTTACCCCCCACTCCAATAATGAGTAGCTGGATTATCTACGAAGATTACATGGTAGAGAAACCTTCTTCTAATCATCATGGTAATCTTGGTTCCTGACAAATACTTGCGCAAGTCCCTGTAGTTTTCTTGGCAAAAATTTTGGAAGTGGTTTGCCACTGCCCTCTTCCTAGGGTTGAGAGAGAGTGACTGCTCCAAGGTCACCCAATTGGTTTTGTGCCTAAATCCCAGTTTTCTGATTTCCAGTCCACTATTCTTAACCAATATATCAAATAGACACTCAGAGTGTCATGCTAAACTACTAACTTGTTGAGAAAATGTTCACCCAATCAGTTATTGGTGAAAAATAAGCTTGAAGAGTTGTACAAACATCTGAAGTAATGCAACAAAAATAATGGAATAAAAAGGAAGAGCTAGTGAATCAGACCGTTATTCTCCTGAGGAATGTTATCTAGGAATGGCAAATCTTAAGGTTGTTAGCCTGAAGCTACCTATAAGTCAGGATCAGAGATTTATATCTGAGAATACACATATATGGAAAAATTCTGTGTGGCAACAGAAAAACTCATTTACTACCTTAGGGGATCAGAAAGAAAGGAGATATTTTTAAAAAAATATTTCTTTATTTGTAAGTAAATAATCCATTACTAATACAAAAAACCAGTATAAAAAGAAGCCAGAGACATACAACCAAAAGCAATCATAATAAAAAAGAACAGCGAAAGTACCTTGGAAGCTACTATACCCCCAAAGCAATCTGGTTCAGAAGGAAATGCCAGGTTTTCATAGACTTCTGGAGGCCAGCAGGGTTGGAGATGACTGGATCTTAGGAGGCTGTTCTTTAGGGAAAGTCCCTGCAACAGAGAAGGCACATTTCCTGGTCCTATAACCGTGATGGCGAACCTATGGCACGCGTGCCACAGGTGGCACGCGGAGCCATATCTGAGGGCACGCTCAGCTCCAGCATGTGCGCACTCAGCTCCAGCATGTGCACACTGGCCAGCTGATTTTCGGCCTTCTGGAGGGCGGGGGGAAGCCGTTTTTGCCCTCCCCAGGCTTCAGGAGGCTTTCCTGAAGCCTGGGGAAGGCGAAAAATGGCCCAACGGGCCTACTGGAAGTTCGGAAACCAACTTCCGGTAGGCCCGTTGGGCTGTTTTTTGCCCTCCCCAGGCTTCAGGAAAGCCTCCTAAAGCCTGGGGAGGGCAAAAAATGGCCCAACGGGCCTACCGGAAGTCCGGAGGCTTCAGTGAGGCCTGTGCACATGCGTGGGGGAGGCAGCATGGGGGGGTTGTGTGCGCATGCGTGGGAGGAGGGCATTGCATTATGGGGGTGGGCGCTATCGTGCGCACACATGCGCTATCGTGCGCACATTCATCCTTTCGGCACCCGAGCAAAAAAAGGTTCACCATCACTGTCCTATAAGATGGCACTGGTTCACAAAAGAGACCCAGAGCATGCCCACCTTTTTGAATTGGGTGGGATGCACAAAAACTACTGGAGAAGCGTGGTCCTCCAAGTCAATCGTATAGGGATTTAAAGGTGATAATCAACACCTTGAATTGCCCCTGAAAGCCTAGGTTATTTGCATCTCTTGCTGCAACAGAGTCCACCTTGAACTGCTCCATGAATGCCTGAACAGGCCCATACAGGTGGGTGTGGCCAATGCCCAAATTTTCAAAGAAAAATGTTCCTGTACTGATTCCAAGCTATGGAATTGCTATTTGTATTCCCCCTGGCTCTTTCTGCTTCCAAGAAAGATACCACATATCCAGAATTCAAGTTCAGTTTGATGAACTTGGTTTTCCTGGCCCCTTTACAAACACCTGCAGGATGGGAAGTTTATCAAGAAGTGACATTAGTTCAAAGTAATGCTTCCTTACTTGCCCCTTGCTTGGTTAGTTTTCTTTTTTAAGGAGGAATTTGGCTTGTTAAATATGTCACTCACAGAAGAAAGGTTTTAAAAGATTCCTTTTATTGACACAGGCTGGGTATCCCAATCATGTGTCTGTTCACTAAATTATTTCTCCTAACTGCAGGATTATTTATTTACTTATTTAGCACATGGCGATGTTACATTAGCCAGGAGACTACAATGCTAATGCAGAGTAGTAGTTTGGCTGCCTGTTTGCTAGCCCTATTTGGTTCACAGTTGCATGCTTCCCAAGGTGTGCCACAGGAGGATGAGCTAGTGCCACACCAGAAAGAAAGACGAGCGGCTTTCCTGCAGCGTCATCTGAGACCTTCTCCCTCCACTGAAGCTGCCTCACAAATGGGTGTTGCAACCAGGAAGGTTCTAACCTTCCACATGAAGTGCTGGTTCATCTTCCCACCAGAGTGGTACCTATTTATCTACTCATACAGAACATGTTTCACACTGTTAAGGGGGCAGAAACTGAGGCGAGTGACAGGAGCTCATCCCATCATACAGTGCTAGGACTCAAACCGCTGGAGCAAAGACCATCTCCAGTGTCATTAAACCACTGAGCCACCACGCCTTCTTAACTGCAGAATGTAGATAACAGTATATTGCCTTGTAATGCACTTTCCCTTAATCCCCCCAGGGAAAAATTGAAGGCAAGCGAGGTCCAGGCAGAAGAAGAATATCATGGCTTCAAAATCTAAGGAACTGGTTTGGACAAAACTCAGCAGCACTTTTTCATGCGGCTGTTGATAAAAATAGGATTGCCAACATGATCACCAACGTCCAATGACAGATATGGCACAAGAAGAAGAAGAAGAATGCACTTCTAGGATTAGAAGTCCTATCTTACCTACAATAGCTTGAGGATGTTGGGGTAAAACTGGAATTTGGTTGTGCTTGTGAAATCCTGGTCAAAGTGTTCCAAAGTGGCTGGCTTATTGTTAGGTATGACTAAAGCAGGTAATCTGGTCTACATCTTTTCTGTCTTGCTAAAACCTATTATGTGAAAGCCTCAATTGACCAAAGCCATAAGAGGCAATGAAGGGTCCATCTGGTGAAAATCATGATATTTAAAAGATTGAGGCTTAGAATGTAAAAGGAGTGATCAGTAAATAGCAGGACTTAACGAAGGAAAGAAAAATAGGTATGCTGTGCAGATTGGATTTTTATTCTTCACCAGTTCACAAAGAAATAAAATATCATTTATTCCACACTAACTGGTACAGAGAATGTGTGTGCTCTATGAATAGTGTTGAATTGCTGTTTAGCAACCACTCACAATTGTGACAGCACTGAACAGGTAATGTTATGACCAGTTTTTGCACTTATGGCCATCACAGCATCATGTAGTCACATCATTGAGAGTTGAGCACTTGGTAACCAGCAGGTATTTACAATACTCACATGTCCTGCAGCCTTGTATTGCCATTTTCTTCCCCAAACCCAAAAAACTTTAACCTTAGACTGTCTACTGTCGACCTCACCCCATTCCTAAGAGGTCTGTAAGGGGCGTGCATAAGCGCACCAGCGTGCCTACCGTCCCTGTCCTACTGTCCTATTGTCTTCATCTATCTGTATTCACTTTGATTATGTTTATGATTATACCTATACCTGCTATCTTGTACATGTTTGACAAATAAATAAATAAAATAAATAAATAAATTTGTACACTTCACAGGCAGCTTCCAACAAACAGTCACTGGAGCAGTAAAATCATAAGTCACATTCATGTGATGACCATGTCACTTAGCAAGAGAATTGATGGTTCTAATTATGGTTGTTAAGCAAAGAGTACCTATAGGGAATAATTGATTTGACTATGGAATTGAATATTGATTTCTGAAATTAATGGTATAGGATGGAAATAAAGTTGGAAAAAACAAGTTTCTGATTATACTGATATTTTGGATGTGATTTTACTGGTTGGCTTATTTGTGGATGGGCTTACACCTGGGTATATACAGTATAACTTCATTGCTTGATTAAATTACTGGCATGCTTTTTGTGTGGGGAAGCTTTTGAAGGAGGTAATATCAGTTAGCACAAAATGCAGCAACCAGCTTCAGTGTTAACAAGTGAGTGCTACATCAGCTACCCTGTATTGTGGGTAGTTGTAATGGGGTGAGGAAATGACCTTGAGGAACGAGAAGAGATGCTGCCTAAGAAACAATCAGACAAGAGAGAAAGGGGTCCCTTTTGGAGGATGAAATTTAAGAATGACCTATCCCAGTGAATCTGGTGGTTCAAAGAGGCAGCAGGAGAATTGTTCTCTCAGACTTGCAAGATAATGTTGATGTACCCTTACAGTATAATAAAGTAGAATTAGTCATCTAGTTATGTTTCCTGTTTGGTTTGCCTGGAAGGGTTGACAGCACTACAAAATTGCTTTACAGTAAGTTTCCAGGTATAATTCAAAGGGTAGGTTTTTTCATAATCAACCTCTCTCTGCATGGCTTTAACTCCTAGGTGTTTTGGTTCACCTCATCCAGATAAAGCCAACCTAAAACCAGTGAGAAAAACCAAGAATGTATTAGATTAGATTAGATTAGATTAGATTAGATTAGATTAGATTAGATTAGATTAGATTAGATTAGATTAGATTAGATTAGATTAGATTAGATTAGATTAGATTAGATTAGATTAGATTAGATTAGATTAGATTAGATTAGATTAGATTAGATTAACAGAGTTGGAAGGGACCTTGTAGGTCATCTAGTCCAACCCCCCCAAGCAGGAGACCCTACACCCGTGATGGCGAACCTATGGCACACGTGCCACAGGTGGCACGTGGAGCCATCTCTGCGGGCATACGAGCCATTGCCCTAGGTCACCTCTACTGTGCATGTGCGCGCACCGGCCAGCTGATTTTCAGATGGCCCCACCCACACCACCCTGCCCCTCCCAGGAGTCTCCACGTGGCCCATTTTGGATGCCAGGTAAGTACAGGGCTCGCACAGAGGCTCTGGGAGGGCGAAAAATGGGCCTCCCAGAAGTCTGGAAACTGGCCGTTTCTGGCCTCCAGAGGGCCGGGGGAGGCCATTTTCGCCCTCCAGGAGGCTCCAGGAAAGCCTCTGGAGCCTGGGGAGGGTGAAAAATGGGCCTACTGGAAGTCCGGAAACGGGCCATTTCCGGCCTCTTGAGGGCCTCCGGAGGGCTGGGGGAGGCTGTTTTTGCCCTCCCCAAGCTCCAGGAAAGCCTCCGTAGCCTGGGGAGGGTGAAAAACGGGCCTATTGGGCCTACTGGAAGTCCGGAAATGGGCCATTTCCAGCCTCTGGAGGCTTCAGGGAGGCCTGCTAGGCCCAAAATGGGGCATGGGGGGGGTCGTGCGTGCATGCGTGGGGGGGCAGTGCGGGGAGGTCATATGCGCATGCTCAGGGGGGGCAGGGCACGCATGCATGCACGGGGGGCACGGGGGGCATTGCATTATGGGTGTGGGCACACAGGCGTGCGCACTTTCAGCACCCAAGGAAAAAAAGGTTAGCCATCACTGCCCTACACCATTTCTAACAGATGGCAGTCCAGTCTCTTCTTGAAAGCTTCTAGTGATGAAGCTCCCACAACTTCTGAAGGCAAGCTGTGCCATTGTTTGTTTGCGCTCACTGTCAGAAAATTTATCCTTATTTCCAGGTTGAATCTCTCCTTGTTCAGTTTCCATCCATTATTCCTTGTCTGGCCTTCAGATGCTTTGGAAAATAGCTTGACCCCCTCCTCTCTGTGGCAGCCCCTCAAATATTGGAACACTGCTAACATGTAACAGTAACAGAGTTGGACGGGACCGTGGAGGTCATCTAGCCCAACCCCCTGCTCACGCAGGAGACCTATACTAGGGATTTGAACCACCGAACTGCCGACCTTTCTGATCGACAAGCTCAATGTCTTAGCCATTGAGCCACCTCTCCCCTGGTCCTTCTCTTCACTAGACTAGCCATGCCCAGTTCCTGTAATGTCATGGTTTGATATTGTTAATGAGAGGGGGGAGAGGGGGGGAGAAAGGGGGGAGAGGGAGAGAAGCTTAAAGTACAAAAAGTAAATATCATGCTATGAGTGGATAAAATAGAATCAAGGACGATTTACAAGGCATGAGGATATTATAAGTGTAATGGAGGTGCTGAACTGATGGAGATCAAGAAACACAGTTAAGTATAAAAAATATATGTAGTGAACAAGCCACAAGCTTAAGTCAGAAAATTTTCAGCAGCTCTATTAGCTGGCCACTATATAGCTTATATGATGAACATAATTCAGCCTAGTATTATGGAAATACAGCTATGTGATTTGTTTATAATTCAGGGAAGGAAATGTTGCACTAATGAGTAAAGCCTGGTTCAGGTTTGGATTTTGGCTAAATCATGGACCTCGGGTATTTATCCTTGTTATCCTTGTGGATGAAAAAGTGCAATATTCTTTGAAGAGAAGGAAAAGGGCTATGGCATGCTGTGAGTATCCTGGGAGTTAAAATCCACACATGTTAATGTTGCTGACAATGAGAAACACTTCCTTAAATTGCTTTTAAAGTATTGCTATTGTTTTACCCTCTTGACTTAAACAGCAGCATGAAATATAGATGCAGGCTGATTTCATTTTTTTGGATAGGGAAATGATTAATCAGAAAAATAGTACTTCTGTATCAGATACCATCCAAGAGATCACTGAAGAGGCAGTGGTCCAATCCTGCTACTTTTTCCTTCATAGCTGAAGAAATTATTTTTGCTTAGACAACATCCCTCACAATCCTGATCAGGACGTTGGCTTCCTTTCTAAAACAGCAGTATTGGAAGATGTCAGTCAGATGATTAATATCAGAGGTGGGTTCCTCCTGGTTCGGACCGGTTTGCCCGAACCTGTAGCGACCCCTGGTGACATCACAATGACGTCACGGAGCCAGTTCAGTCAGTGCCAGTCCGTGGGCACCGCCATCCTTTTTTTTGGAATATTTTTTTTGGAAAAAAAAATGGGGGGGGGTATTTTTTTTCTTCTTCTGTGCATGCACAGAAGCTGAGTTTCTGGCACTGTGCATGCGTCGCCATCTTGTTTACGTTTTTTTTTAATTATTTTTTGGCACTGCGCATGCATGCGCGCATAAAGCACGTGCACGCCCACGAGGCACGGCCACGCGGCACGGGAGGAAGCGAACTGGCAGCGAGGTAAGTTAGAACCCACCCCTGATTAATATGTGTTTTATTCTCTGGCCTAAAGGTAATCCAATAAAGTTGCAACATTTCAAAAGAATCGTGCATGTTTATGGAGATTCTCAGTCACCCAGGTCATGGTTATCCCAAAGGTGCTTTTCCAAAAGGCAAGTGAACTTTCTTGGGTTTTTTTCCTTGAAAACATTTCACTTCTCACTCAAGAAGTTTTTTCCGTTCTAAGTGGCCGATGGGGAATGGAAGGATTTATATTCTTTGCAGTCATCTGAGCTCTCTGAGAGCCGTTGAGACCATTGGAGGGTGGTATCTGTAGCCTGAGAGTCACCTGAATCAGAGTGCAAACAGCTGTGGAACTTTCTTGGGATTGCTAAAAGGACTGTGTTGTGGAGAGGGGGAGAGATATGACACCACCTATCTCCATCACAGTCCTTTCAGCAGTCTTAAGAAGGTTCTAGACCTCTTTGCACTCTGACTCAGGTAACTCTGAGTCAAACTCGCGGCCTGCAGACCGGATGCATCGCACGCTGGCCACGCCCACACCCGGTTTAGCAAAGGGGGGGGAAAGTCGTGATACCTCATGTGACGATGCTGTGACGATGTGAGTTTGACACCCCTGCTCTGAGGAGACAGATAAATCTCCAAGTGGCCTCAATGGCTCTCAGAGAGCTAAGGACCAGATGACTGCAAAGAATATAAATCCTTCCATTCCCCACCATTCAGACAGAACTGAAGAAGCTTCTTGGTTGAGGAGCAAAACATTTTCAATGCAAAAACCAAGACAGTCTAGTTGCCTTTTGGAAAAGCACCTCTGGGACAAGAATAATGCATGTAAACACTTAAGAGTTCAAATCAGGCTATTTCCTAGGAAACAAGAAATTACATGGGACCTGTGATTTTCTGACTTATTCTCTATCAGAGCTGAAAAATGCCTGACTTAAGGAATAAACTGCATTTCCTAGGATGAAGGAATTCCCCACCTACACAAGGCAAACAAGTGCTAGCAAGAAGCACCTTGGGCTATGTGTTAGGCAGAAAGTAAATGAGTTCCATTCATAGATTAAGAGGTCTTTTTGTCAATGCACATTCATTTAAAAACTACTGCTTCTTATCTGTGCTAATTATTTGCCCATCATTACTGTTCCTCGATGATGAAGTATGAGGTGTGATTTATTGCAGCTCTGTAGGCCAGTTTAGAGATCTGAGTCAACAGTATTAAATATATAGACTTGAATGCTTTAGTATTCGGACCAATGGTGGGGAGAAAGAGTAATTAAATCTGTCTGTGAACTTGATGCTGCTTTACATTTCCCTTACTCCTATCAATTATTTTCTATTTGGCTCCAGTTGGTGGTCTTCAGGAATCTAGCAATATAAGTCCTTTGGTAAACTATACACAATCATGGGTTAGAGCTACAATTAGGGCTTCCTGGGAATTGTAGTGTGCCAAGAGGAGGAGGGAAAATAGAACATGGGAATGGAAAACTGAATGCTCCTAAAAGAGCTAAGCATACAGGTAATCCTCCACTTATGACCACTTAATGGCCACTGTAAAAATGGTCACAAAATCACTTCAAGTCACATGATGCTTACTTAATGACTGTTTCACTTAATGACCAAAATTCTGGTGCCAATTGTCGTCATAAGTCAAGGACTACCTGTACAGTAGTGTCGCTTGTACTTAAAGTAGTATGTAATAGAGGGGTTCTAGGACTGTTCTCGGCCACTTGGACGTGCCTGGTTCACCCCCAGGGTTCCACCCCCAGCCATTCACCACTGACTTTTCTCCTTGGCTAAAACGCCCCTAGCTCTTTGCCCCAGCCCCTCTGTCCCAGGCCCTCCATCCCAGGCCCTTCGTCACAGCCCCTTCGCCGAACGGGCCTGAAAGCCCATTCACCCCGGACCTTTGGGCACATGGGACACTTTGCCTCCAGCCAATCAGAGGAAGGGAAAGTCTGCGGCGCTCGCTTGGGCCGGGAGGCTGACGGCTCCTATTTTTAGGCTGGCACGTGAGCCCTTTCCCCCCTGCATATATGCCGGTGGCCACCACCCCTCTCCATTCATTGCCATCCCACATGGCCCGCACAGCGAGAGAGGAAAGGGGGCGAGCGGCCGCCACCCCTCTCCATTCATTGCCATCCCAACGGCCCGCACAGCGAGAGAGGAAAGGGGGCGAGTGGCCGCCAGCCCTCTCCATTCATTGCCATCCTGCATGGCCGGCACAGTGAGAGAGGAAAAGGGGGGGCCGCCAGCCCTCTCCATTGTCTCGCTAGGTGTATCAGCCCTAAATTGACCGTCCCAGATAAAGCATCCTGCAGTCTCATCTACACGACAGAAGACAGAGAGAGAGAGAAAG
>QLTV01003122.1:19603-29621 GCA_003457575.1 Thermophis baileyi
CCTCCCTCCCTCTTTGCATTGCTCATTTTCTGATTCAACCAAAGCAAGTAGACCGCCTGAAGAATTTTTGCAGGCTTTTGCATCCCAGTCTTGCAAATGTCTAGAACACCAAACAATCTGTTCCAAAAGGAATTTCAGAAGCTGTTCTTTCTCTTTTCTGGTTTGTTACCCAAGCATACAGAACATAGTCAGGGGGGGGGGGACTTTTGTTTTCAATTGCTTCCTTTGACAATGAATTAAACCCTCCTGTGGGCAGGCTGCTATCATGAGGCACTAAGTGTGGGATTTGAAGCTTTGCTCTTATACAAAGCTACTACTTTGTGGTTTAGTAGAGTCCCCAGGTGCCATTAGTGACATGGACTTGCCCGTGGCTATACATTTTGTATTCATAGAATCTGACACGCAGAAAGAGTCAGACAGTCTAAATCAACTGAAGTTCTGAATGACAAAGGTCGGCTGCAATGAACTGAAAGTTGACTTATGAGTAAAAAAAAAAAAATCAAATATGTCTCTGAGCTTGGAGGAAAATCATCAGGTGAATCTCTCTCTCTCTGCCTCCATAATAGATTTCCACAATCTACATGTTTCATAGCAACATATCAATAGCACTTAACACTTATATACCACTTCACAGTGCTTTACAGCCCCTCTCTAAGCGGTTTATAGAGTCAGCATATGGCCCCCAACAATCTGGGTCTTCCGTTTAATGACCTCTAGATAGAAGGCTGAGTCAACTTTGAGCCTGTGAGAGTCGTACTGCCGGCAGTCAGCAGAATTAGCCTGCAGTACTGCATTCTAACCACTGTGCCACCATGGCTCCTGGGATCCTGTCCAGGTCTTTTAAGATAAGAATTCAAGTCTATAGCAAGATACCAAATACTATGCTAGTCGCAAGAGTGATCAGAAGATTTTGGATCTGAATATAATCTGGGTGTGACTAGTTTCAGTGGTTAATGGGCCTCTATGCCTAATGTTTCGTCTTTAACTATTTTTTTTTTTTTTGGTCTACATCTCTGTATTTTTAAATATTGATTTTTTTAAAAAAAAAATGCAGAGCAGATTTTCTGGAGATACAGGGAACTGCAAGGAGAAATTGAGATTAAAAATAAGTTTTCTCCTCAGTTGTGCCTGCCGAAATCATAACCAGAAGGCTCCACAGACAGATAATACAGTGTATGGGAAACGATACTGAATTAAAATTAAAATTTTCCAGGATCTATATTGCATGAATTTATTTCCACCTGGTGTCATTTCAAGGCACTTTCACATAGTGAAGCATTAGCAGGGGTGGGCTTCAAAAATTTTAGCAAGGGGTTCTCTGCCCGGTTGCTGCGTGGGCATGGCCATGGTGGGTGTGGCCTAGTCAGTGTCCTGCACCACAGCAGGGGGGGGATTTTTGCCTCCGGGAGGGTGAAAACAGCCTCCCCAGGCTCCGGAGGCCCTCTGGAGGCCGGAAACGGGCCCATTTTCGGCCTTCCTGAACTTCTGGTAGGCCCGTTTTTCGCTGTCCCCGAGCCTCCGCGCACGCCCTGCACTTACCTGGCATCCAAAATGGGCCACGTGGGGACTCCTGGGAGGGGACGGGCAGGGTGGGCAGGGTCAGCCAGGAGTGGGATTCGGGGGTTCTCCGAACTGCACAGAATCTTAGCTAGAGGTTCTCCCGAACCCCTGAGAACCCCCAGCAGCCCACCACTGAGCACTAGTGTTGCCCAATTGATTTGGAGGCAGTTTGTTACCCCTATAGTAGCATCACCATATTTTGTTCTTCTATGGCCAACCTAGATAACCTGTGAAGCTAGAAAAATAGGGCATTTGCAGTCTAGTCTATCCTCGCCAGCCCTCATTCTTCTCTCTGAGTGGAGGAAGTGAAAAGCCATGCCAAGGTTATTTTTAATCTGAGTTTCTCCTTGCAGCTATATCTCCTGAAAATCTGCTCTAAAAATACAGAGATGTAGAGAAAAAATAGTTAAAGATGAAACATTAGGCATAGAGGCCCATTCACCACCGAAACTAGCCACGTCCAGATTATATTTGGATCCAAAGACTTCTGATCTCTCTTGCGACAGCATAGAATTTGGTATCTTGCTACAGACTTGAATTCTTATCTTTGAAGACCTGCACAGGAACCCAGGAGCCCTGGTGGCACAGTGGTTAGAATGCAGTATTGCAGGCTAATTCTGCCAACTGCCAACAGTTCAATTCTGACCGGCTCAAGGTTGACGCGGCCTTCCATCCTTCCGAGGTCAGTAATTTGAGGACCCAGATTGTTGGGGGCAATATGCTGACTTTGTAAACTGCTTAGAGAGGGGCTGTAAAGCACTGAAAAGCGGTATATAAGTCTAAGTGTTATTGTTATTGCAGGCAACCTCTTCCCACTACCAGGAGTTCGATCCTGACCGGCTCAAGGTTGATTCAGACTTCCATCCTTCCCAGGTTGGTAAAATGAGGACCCAGATTGTTGGGGGCAATATGCTGACTCTCTAAACCGCTTAGAGAGGGCTGTAAAGCACTGTGAAGTGGTATATAAGTGTAAGTGCTATTGATACATTGCTATAAACATGTAGATTGTGGAAATCTATTATGGAGGCACCATGTGCAATTCGTCTGCATTCATTCATTACAACTGCACTCTTTCATTACAGCTGATCTAATCTTTCATTGCCTAACATATTTTGTTATGACATAAACAAGCTTGAAAGACAAGGAGTAACACACTAAAAGTCCCGAGAGTATGGAAAGGTAGAATGCAAATTTATCAGTAAGGAAAAAAAAGGTAAGGTTTAATTTAAAAAAAATTATTTTAAAAATGTTGTTCAGCTGTTTTGCTGGGAATAAAAGGAATGGAAACAGAAATATTTAAGTTGACTTCTACTAACAAGGAATGAGTGCTTTCCAATTTTCTATAAATTTTCATATATTTCTTTCACCATCTTCACTAAATATTATTCTCTGGGTAATATGCATAATAAACTGAAGCGATTAAGTTAAATCATAATCAATATAATTACAGCATATTCAGATACATTTCTGCTTCCAAGTGTCTGAGTTGGTTTGTTTCCAGGTGTGATTCTCATATAGTCTTAATATTTACAGTTTTGGTGTCTCTTTGCCATGACATTTTCTCTCTGATCTCCACATTTTTTGGATGGAATTATACGGACTTAAGCAGAGTACATAAGATCAGATTCTGTGGAAAAACACCACTAAAGACGTGAATCTAGTAACCGCCTCATTTCGTTACCTTCGTTTGAACTCCTGTGTCTGACTTTATTGATGTCCTAACCAAGAATTATGTGACAAGGTTTTTCACCCTTTCAATGAAATGGGGAAAAACAAATGTTCAGGATAGAGACACTGCAGGATGAATGAAAAGTTGTGTTGAGAGATAACTCTAATGCATCCTGTGACAACCATACAAAGGGCAAAGATGTATTTAAGATGAGATTTCACAGTTTGACAAAAATACAGTGTTTTTCTAAAGGCTACTGGTTTTTGTTGTTGTTGTTGTTGTTTTTAGGCTTAGAACAGGGGTGTCAAACTCAATTTCATTGAGGGCCGGATCAGCATTGTGGTTGTCCGCCGGGGGGGGGGGCAGGGGTGTGGCCAGCTTGATGTTACTCTCTCTCTCTCTCTCTCTCTCTCACACACACACACACACACACACACACACACAAACACACACACACACACATGAAAGGCTGGAGATGCTGGTGTGGGTGCAGCGTTGATCTGCAGCCTTGTGGCATCCACGCTGAGATGGGGTGGGCCGGGCTGAGGCGACGCTGGTCCGACGCCTCCTGTGCGCACGCATGCACGCCAGGATGGGTGGGTCGGGCTTGTGCAAGCGTGCGCATGCCACCTCCTCTGCGCATGCGTGCACACTGGGATGGTGTAGGCCGGGCTGAAGCAATGCGGGCCAGCCGCTTACAGTTTCCAGGATGGCCGCATGGGCCGGATCTGACCACATTTTCACATTAAACGTGAAAATCAAGGCCGAATTAGCCATCAGATCCAACCCAATGCTCAGTTCACCGTTGGTTTTTTTTTTTAAGCTAACTTTGATTTACACCAAATCAGAGACTTTTGAAGTCAATCACGTTTTTCACTGTTGACTGAAGTATGATCCATCCATCCTTGAAAACAGTTGCTGTCCTGATTGCTAACCTTTGCTCTGCCTGTATTATTTCTACTCCTTGACAATTTTTGTCCCCAAATTTCCCTCCAAGCTAAGGGGAGACAGAGATCAACAGATCTGACATGCCTCGAGGCTTGGATCATGTCCTAATAAGGGGGGAAATGCGATAACACCAGCACAACTACGGGTGACTTAAGTCTGCCTCAACTCATTGACTAGGGATGTGTTCTGACCTAGGCTTCCCCAAAAGCACAAAGCCGACTCCACGTCCCGATAAAACCCATTTTATTTAGTTTACAGTGAATTCCTCTCCAGCACAGTCCCAGCCAACAGTCTTTCAAGATATTTCCCAATTATAGACTTTTATCAGGCTTGGAGAGCTGCCAAGGCGATATCTTTCACACTCTACACTATAACAGACAATATTTGGCAAGAATGCAGGAACAGATCTTTGCCCAAATGAACTAATAGTCTCCTGCAAAACCCCACTCTCCTTTCGCTCCTAAGGGAGGGGCCATTCACTGTCCACCTGTGGCTTTACTCCCAAGTCGACCCTTGTTCCTTAGCTGTTCTTTTCTTCTGGCAGCTCTGCGCATGCGCACACTGTGAACAGGCTCCAGCTGTTCTTCTGCCTCACTGATGTTCGACTCTGAAGACAGCTGATAACTGACAGATGGCCCTGCTCCCATCTCTGCCTTTGACGCAGAGCCCTCATCAGAGCCTTCCCCAGACTCCAGGACTGGCCCATGTTCCTCCCCAACCTCCTCACTGTTCGAATCTGCTGCCAGCTCCGCTGGCCGCTGGCGGGCCACAACAGGATGAGATGAAGGCAGTGTTGTCAGGGACACCTGGAACAACAACAATAACAACAACAAAAATGCTGCCAAGAGAAGAGTGTGCCACGGTTTGTTAAAGTGGAAAAAGGACAGACTGACAAGGGTCTTCTTTCCCATTGACCAGCATGTGGGGAAAAAAAGGAAATGTTATAAAATCCTCAGGAGCAGAAGAGAATTATGAAGGAATACTGGCTGTTCAGGATCAGAGACATAGATCCAGAAGGTAACATGCTTTTGATTCTTGATTATTTACTCTTCATAATTTTGTTGTTTGAGATTTAGATGGATTTTGTGAAAATAGTTTATTCATGTCTTTATTAAATTTATATGCCATCTCTCTTGAAAGGGCCGTGGTGGTGCAGTGGTTAAAATGCAGTATTGCAGGCTAATTCTGCTGTCTGCCAGCAGTTCGATCCTGACTGGCTCAAGGTCGACTCAGCCTTCCATCTTTCCAAGGTCGGTAAAAGGAGGACCCAGATTGTTGGGGGCAATAGGTTGACTCTGTATACCACTTAGAGAGGGCTATAAAGCACTGTGAAGTGGTATATAAGTCTAAGTGCTATTGCTACCAAGAGACTATTGGTAGCTTAGAAAAAGATTAAAATGACAGTATAAAACTTTGAAATGATAAGTATTAACATTAAAATTAACAAAAATTGTTTGAGAAAGGATCCAACATGTAACAGGGTAGAGGTATAGTCCAGGGGTGGGTTCTAACTTACCTCGCTGCCGGTTCGCTTCCTCCCGCACCGCATGGCCGTGCCTCATGGGGGCGCGCACGCTTTGCATGCACGTGCATGCTTTTAAAAAAAAAATTCAAAAAAAAAAAAGCCAAAAAGAAGACTCAGCTTCTGCGCATGTGCATGCGCATGCGCAAAAGAAAAAATAAAAAAATTCAAAAAAATAAATAAATAAAAAGATGGCAGTGCCCACGGACCGGCACCGACCGAACCGGATCTGTCACATCATCGTGACATCACCAGCGGGTCGCTACCGGTTCAGGCTAACCAGTCCTAACTGGGAGGAACCCACCTCTGGTATAGTCTCTTTTTAATCTACTAATCACATCCAGAGAGGGATGCTGCCATTGGGGTCCCGAACCAGTTAGCAGAGCCAGGTTTTCAGGCCCTTCTGAAAGGCCAAGAAAATGGGGGCAGAGTTCAACTTAAGGAGCAGAATGTTCCAGAAGGCAGGAGCCACGGCTTTTTCAACCGTGGCTCCTGCCTTCTGGAACATTCTGCTCCTCAAGATGAATTCCGTTCATCTGATTTGGTTCATCAACATGAATTCTTGTTCTACTGGACCCCATTAGCTGGAATTTCTTGACCAATGGGGGCCTCAGCATGCCCGTTCTGCCAGCATGAGTGGGGCAGGCCAATCCAATTGGGGTGAGATGGTTCCTCCAATAACCTGGACCCAAGCCACAAAGGGCTTTCAAGGTGATAACCCACACCTTGAATTGCACCCAGAAGCAACCAATGCAGCTTGTGCAACAAGGGTGTTACATAGACCACCTAAGGGCCCATAGGACTGTCCATGAAGCTGTATTCCATGACAGCTGTAGCTACCGAACACTCTTCAAGGGTAGCCCCATATAAAGTACATTGCAGTAGTCCAGACCTACTAGTTGCTTCCATATTGTCAGTAAATTCTAAATTCCTCTATACATATGCTGGACATTAAACAAAAGAGTTTATGCATGGGTGAGTGGATACACAGAGGTTTCCCATGGCTCTGGGGAAAGTGCTGGAAACAAAGGCTGGATCCAAATTTATTCCTAAAGTCATGATGAAACAAGAATATCCCATTCTTTGATTTGCTTCTCTTTCATGGCACTCTATTTTTTTTTTTTTTTTTTTTTTTTTTTTTTGCAGAGAAAATGAAATGGGTTAGGCATTTTCGCAAATGTAGCATTTGAATCTCTGAAGCGCTCAGACATTAGATCTAGTTTGTTTTGAGCTGATGCCGAGGGATTTCATTTCATTTCGTAGAGATTTGGTCCAACTCAATCTCTTTCAGCTTGATATTTGAAACTGGAAAATCATCTGCACACTCATAAAGCCGCTCTTTTAACGTGTCCACATGCGTGCAATGTGTAATTGTCGAATGTCAAAGTTTAGCGCTTCCTGTAGCACATGGATAAAGAGAGAACTTCAACACATACTTTCTCACGGTGGGACAAGTTTAGAAACTCTTGTCTGTGGCACTTCGCATTTATTTCACAGGAAGAAAGCCGGGAAGGTGTGAAACAGACACGTATTATCCCCAGAATATATTAAAAAGAGGGGGAAAAATCATATCTAGGAATTATTTAATCAGCTGTAATGAAAGAGTGCAGTTGTAATGAATGAATGAATACCAATTACACATGGTGCCTCCATAATAGATTTCCACAATCTACATGGTTATAGCAATATAGCAATAGCACTTAGACTTATATACCGCTTCACGGTGCTTTACAACCCTCTCTAAGCAGTTTACAGAGTCAGCATATTGTCCCCAACAATCTGGGTCCTCATTTTACTCACCTCGGAAGGTTGGAAGCAGAGGTGGGTTCCTACCGGTTCTATCCGGTTCTTTAGAACCGTTAGTAAACCGGCGATGATGTCACGGAGCCGGTTCTGTCGGTGTCTCTGTGGGCACCGCCATCTTGGATTTTCCCCTAATTTTTTGCTTCTGCGCATACGCAGAAACTATTTTTTGATTGCTGCGGGGGCGCGCGCCCAGCACGACCCTGAGCGAACCGGCAGCAAAAGGATACAGAACCCACCCCTGGTTGGAAGGCTGAGCCAACCTTGAGCCAGTGAAGATCGAACTGCTGGTAGCCAACAGTCAGCAGAAGTAGCCTGCCTTCTAACCACTGTGCCACCATAGCTCCTTTATAAAATGAAGAAGTCAATTCTGCCAATCAAAAGCTATCCTTCCTCCAAAGAAACAAATTTATCGCAATTCTCCATTATAGGGGAAAAGATCAATTAAAACAAAGCATAAACTGAAAGTTAATGATGCCAAGGTCTGAGTGTTAGCAGATGCTAATGTTCATTGAAGCATGTCCCAAAGGTGCTTTTTCAAGAGGCAACTGGACTTTCTGGTTTTTTCTTTGAAGACGTTTCGCTTCTCATCCAAGAAGCTTCTTCAGCTCTGATTGGATGGTGGGGAATGGAAGGATTTATATTCCTTGCAAACAGCTGGTCATTTGCATCCTTTTAGAATAGAATAGAATAGAATAGAATAGAATAGAATAGAATAGAATAGAATAGAATAGAATAGAATAGAATAGAATAGAAAATAGAATAGAAAATAGAATAGAAATAACCAATCAAATCATACTAGGAAACAAACAGAAGAATATAAATCGTAAAAATACAAACAACATGGTTATAGTCATGAAAATACATTCATCAAGAATAAAAAGATACAACACTTAATGATAGTCATAGGATACTAATAAGCTATCAAATCGTACCAGGAAACAAATAAAAACAATATAATTGAAAGATACAAGCAACATAGTTATAGTAATAAGTGGGAAGAGAAGAAGAATAGTAATACAGTCTTAGTAAATAGTTTGACAGTGTTATGGGAATTAGTTGTTAAGCAGAGTGATGGCATTCAGGGAAAAACTGTCCTTGTGTCTAGTTGTTTTGGTGTGCAGTGCCTTATAGCGTCTTTTTGAGGGTAGAAGTTGAAACAATTTATGTCCAGGATGTGAGGGGTCTGTAGATATTTTCACAGTAAGTCATTAAGGCCTCCTGGAGGTTTATCTGTGTCCTCAGGGTCACCTGTATAGTGCAAATGGGTGTGAAGCCTTCTTGGAACAGCTGAAAGGACTGTGTTGTAGACTGGAGATAGATGATGTCATATCCCTCCCCCTCTGTTGAGAGAGGACAATTTTGATATAGACTGCCTCTTTGATCCCTCTTTCAAACTAGCAAATGTGGACTTTGCTATCTTCAGATTTGCTATCTTCAGATAGCAAAGTGGCCTGTGTCTTTTAAATGCAGATGGACTGCTGAATCTTGTCCTGATGGGTTTGTTCTCTTATATTCCTTCCAAGGAATATAAATCCTTCCATTCCCCACCATCCAGTCAGAGCTGAAGGAGCTTCTTGGAGGAGAAGTGAAACGTCTTCAAAGAAAAACCAGAAAGTCCAGTTGCCTCTTGAAAAAGCACCTTTGGGAGAACCATGACCTGGATGTCTCAGTCCCAGAAGCGAAGAATTCACGGCAATAATTCCAGCAAGACAAGATAAGCACACAGAAACACGACAATAATTCAAACAGTCAGGAGGAATGCCAGGAATGCAGGCCACAACTCTCAACACTAGGTGAATTCCGCCTTTAAACTCCATCCCCAGGTGTGCCTTGTGAAGGAAACCACGCAACCCACGTTGCTCTCTTCTGCGTTCTTCCCTGCGTGCCCTAGGATGAGGAGGAGGTGGGCCTTGGTCTTCATCTGAACCCCCTCTCCCTTGTTCTACCTCGCCCCTGCTCTGCCCAGCCTGACTTTGCCCTTCCCCAGTTTTCTCCACAGCCAACGGAGCCACTCTCCAGCTCTCTGTCAGCTGTTCGTCTTCCGTCTCAGATTCAGACTCCGATGGGGCATGACATGTACACACACATAAGAATTTGCACACACATATAAAGAGAGTATAATGACAGCAGACGTGAGAGACATATTTACTTATATGACAGAAAGAGACCATTAACAAAGCATTAACTCCGAACTACCCAGATGTTCTGCTACTAAATAGCTGCATTTAAGAAATCGTAGTATTTACTAAATCTGTGGTCTATTAAATCTCCCAGTGCATTCTGATTCAATTATATCCACAATGAAATCGGTCTTCGTCATTATTATTTTTCTCAAGGACACCTTAAAATTGTTTTTTGGACCAGTTGGTCACTATGGATTTATAGCCAAAAAACAAAACAGACAGACAGACAGACAGACAGACAAAAACCAAGAACAAAGCAACAACGTGCCTTATTCTTAATCTTTTTCTCTGCCAAGGAAACCTACAGGGTTTTTTGGGGGTGGGGTGGGG
>QLTV01003122.1:36329-47808 GCA_003457575.1 Thermophis baileyi
CTCATATATCTGTATTCACTGTGATTATTTTTATGTTTATACCTATACCTGCTATCTTGTACATGTTTGACAAACAAATAAATAAAATAAATAAATAAATAAATATAGATCTACATAATTTCTGGAGTGTGGTCTGAAATATTTCCTAACAGAAAACCAGTGAGGTAGTTCAGACCTTCTGCCACTTGCCCAGCGTAGCTTAGTCAACAGTATACTCAAGCTGACTTAAACCCATCGGCCGCATTAAATTGACATTTACATGGAAATGTCAGAAACTTGCCAGCAGTGCTTTATTTTATGTTCCTTTTTATATTATTCTCTCACAGACATATTACTCACAGGTTCTGTTAATTAAATGTCTTCAGCTCTAGCCAACAGAAACAAAAATTCCAGCGGGAATTATTCATCGTTCGCAGCAAAAATAAATACATAAATAAAATTAAATAAAGAAATCCAAAGTTCATGGCTCCCTGGAGAATAAAATTCATCCCACACAGCATGGCCTATGTGTGTTGAAGAGGAGAATGAAAAGGACACAATCAAATATGAAAATGAGAGCAGGAGAGGTGTTTTTTTCTGTAGGAAAATGCAGAGAACTTTTAATAAAATTGTAACTTGTTCAATGCATGTCAAGGGAAACCTCAAGGAACACCCAAAGTTCATTTTGAAAGTAACAAGAAGTCAGATTAGACATTTCTGCTTAATTTCTCCTGGAGAGCATTAAAAAAAAGCAGTGGTCCTCCTGCTGAACATTCTGGAACATGCAAGGTCAACCAGATGCCTACAAGAAGATCAGAGTAATGAATAGAATAGCCTTTCTTTGTCTATATCCTCCCAGGTAATATCAAAAGCATGCTTTTTCTTAGAGCAAACGTTCAGTAAGTCCTACTCCAAAGCCCATGAAGGCAGGACAAGAAGCAATGGATGGCAACTAATCAAGGAGAAAAACCAACTTAGAACTAAGGAGAAATTTCACGGTAGTGAGGACAATCGATCAGTGGAACAACTTGCCTCCAGAAGTTGTGGGTGCTCCATCACTGGAGGTTTTGAAGAAGAAATTGGACAACCATTTGTCTGAATCGGTATAGGGCAGGGGTCAGCAACCCGCGGCTCTGGAGCCGCATGTGGCTCTTTCATCCCTCTGCTGTGGCTCCCTGTCACCGGTGGTGCCACAATTGATAGGGCTTTCGGTTAGGACAGGTAGAGGAAAAAGGATGCCGCGCTAAGAGGAGACTCTATGATGGGGGAACCGGACTTCTGGTTGGCTCCAGAATTGAACAGGGGGCTTCAGTTTAGGACCTTTGTGGTTCTTTGAGTGTTTAAGGTTGCCGACCCCTGGTGTAGGGTCTCCTGCTTAAACAGGGGGTTGGACTAGAAGACTTCCAACTCTGTTATTCTGTTATTCTGTTAATTGCTGATACCTTGATCCTACATGAATTTATTGTATCCGTTTTCCAAACCATTGAAATTAGTAGACATAATTATCTTTGATAGCAGCAAATTCCATAGTTGACCTATGTGTCAAGTGGAGAAACGTTTTTCTGTATCTGACTGTGAATCTCCTGACATTTAATTGACTAGATGTCTCCAAGGTTTAACCTTGAGATAGAGGGAGAAAAACATATCTGCTTTTCCACACCATGTATGGTTTTTAAACACATTTCTTATCTTTTTCTTACCAACCTTACTCCAAGCTAAGAATCTCTTTCATCCCAGGACGCATAATAGTCCTCTAATATTTTGCTATAGTTTCTATTCTCAGCTATATACAATATTGTTTTGTAGTTATTAGACTCATTCATACTTCTCCAAGTGAGGTTTTTCCATAGATTTCTGTAAGACTATTACCGTGCTGGTTGTTTTGTTTATGGTTTCCTCCAATTAATTAAAAAAAATGAAATTTACCAATTAAAAATAAATTTAGGTACACCTACCATTAGTCTAAATTTCCTTTTCCTAATCAGTTACTGCCAGGTCAATATATTTATATTACTAGATATATACTTTTGAGATATCGCAATATAAGGACACATTATTAAAGCTAATAAGCAGTTAGAAGCATGACTGGGGAAAAATAGGTATCAGTTGCCAAAATAATGAAATCAAAGGAATGGTGCATCTGGTAGAAAGGTTTAAATATATATCATCCATAGCTTTCAAGTTTTTTGGAAGAAGAGAATGTCAAATATATTAATATAATTCAGGAATTTATTTTAATTCCTTCTCCATCTTGCTGTCAGAATTCCTTGTCCAGCCACTACCTTATCCTGGCACCATGTAAACATAGTGATGGAACTATATTTTATGAAAATAGACATTTTTAAAATGTGAAAAATGCAAATATTTCTGCAGGCAGTCCTCAACGTATGTGACCAACTTAGTGACCATTTTTAGTTATGACAGATCCTGTCAAGCACTGAGGAAATCAGGAGATTCAGGCAGTTCAAATGAGTATAAAGATTTATTGCAAGCTTAAGCTCTCTGAGCTACTAACGGTCAAGGGAAATGAGCGGGAGATAAGAAAGGCATTCAAGATGGGCTGGACTTAGAACACTCGCAGGGACTTGTGACTTATGACACATTTGACCCCTCCCTCGAGCTCAGCCTGGTCATCTCATACAGATCCCCTGCCCCAAAAAAGGTACTTACAACCCAGTTCTGAAGTTCTAACAGCATCCCATGATCACATGGCCATATTCTGGATGCTTAGCAACTGACCCACATTTATGGCTGTTTGTAACATTCTGCAGTCACATGACTATGAGTTATGATGTTTTTGCTGAAAACCATTGCTGACTTCCACTTTTTAGTATATAAATATATATATGAGAGACCTGTCACACATAGAAAATAATGGACTGTCGTTGTAAGCAACTGCCTGGATGGCCCCTGGATTCGGGGGGGGGGCAAAAGACAAAAGGAAGCAGTATGCTACCTCCCATATTTGGGTATACCAGGTGATTCAACAGAAAAAAAACCATATATATCCTTGTCCCTGGAACAAGCTGATAGGGAGGAGATCCTGTGGCTCAGAGGTTAAAGCATTTGCCTAACAAGGCAAGCTGCCCAGGTTCGAATCCTATAAGGGGTATGGCTAGCTGATAAGAGCTAAATAGCTTGAAATAGATCTATACTAGTCACACACACACACACACACACACACACACACACACACACACACACACACACACACACTCCAAGGGGCCGAAAGGCAAAAAGGACGCAGTATGCTCCCTCCCATATTTGGGTATCCCAGATGATTTAACAAGAAAAAAAACCATATATATCCTTGTCCCTGGAACAAGCTGATAGGGATGAGATCCTGTGGCTCAGAGGTTAAAGCATTTGCCTAACAAGGCAAGCTGCCCAGGTTTGAATCCTATAAGGGGTATGGCTAGCTGATGAGAGCTAAATAGCTTGAAATAGATCTATACTAGTCTCCCTTTATTTATTTATCAGTAAAAATATGTCACACATAGAAAATAACGGACTGTCATTGTAAACAACTGCCTGGATGGCCCCTGGATTGGGGGGGTGGGGGCGAAAGGCAAAAGGAAACAGTATGCTCCCTCCCATATTTGGGTATACCAGGTGATTTAACGGAAAAAACAAAACAAAAAAAACCATATATATATCCTGGGCCCTGGAACAAGCAGATAGGGAGGAGAATCCTGTGGCTCAGAGGTTTAAACACGTGCCTTGTTAGGCAAGGGGCCCAGGTTCTAATCCCATGAGGGGGNAGATAGATAGATAGATAGATAGATAGATAGATAGATAGATAGATGAGAGAGAGATGAGAGAGAGATGAGAGAGAGAGAGAGAGAGAGGCAGGAAGGCAGGCAGGCAGGCAGGCAGGCAGGCAGGCAGGCAGGCAGGCAGACAGACATAGATGTTGCACACCAGGAACTGAAGGGTGAAATCTTCTTCATGCTCATCTGAGTGCTGAACTGAATGTAAAGATAATTTCTCCTGAACAAACATGCAGATGCTTGCACAGTAAATTAGATGTTCAGTTAGGAAATTAATATTAGTACAAGTAATCACCCCTTACAGGGGCATGGATAAGGACTGACATCTCTCCAAATTCAATAAATATGAATGCGTGTGAGGGGGGGGGAATGCTTAAATCCATTTCCATTGCTATTTGACCCTTTGAAGGATATCTCTCTGGGTGAGTCCGTGCGTCTTTCTTTAACCTCACTAAAAATTTCCCCTCGGAAAAAAACTTGATCCCACAAGTTATTCTGAGGTAAAGGCAGAGGGGCCCCACAGCCACGATCACTAGCTTCAAAATCTGTGTGACAGGACAAGAAAAACCCTAACGCTTTTCACCTATTCATAATATATTGGCATATATTAAAATGGCTGGATCTACCCTTTTGAAGCTAATAATCATGGCTGTAGATCAGGGGTGGGCTGCTGGAGGTTTGCAGAGGTTTGGGAGAACCTCTAGCTAAGATTCTGTGCAGTTCGGAGAACCCCCAAATCCCACTCCTGGCTGGCCGTGCCCACCCCGCCCCTCCCAGGAGTCCCCACGCGGCCCGTTTTGGATGCAGGTAAGTGCAGGGCGCCCGCGGAGGCTCAGGAAGGGTGAAAAACGGGCCTACCGGAAGTTCAGGAAGGCTGGAAATGGCCCGTTTCCAGCCTCCAGAGTGCCTCCGGAGCCTGGGGAGGCCATTTTCGCCCTCCTGGAGGCTTGAGGAAAGCCTCCGGAGCCCGGAGAGGGCAAAAACACCCCCCCACCGTGGTGCAGGAGGCTGACTAGGCCACACCCACCATGGCCACGCCCACCCAGCAGCTGGGCAGAGAACCCCTTGCTAAAATTTTTGAAGCCCACCCCTGCTGTAGATCTCCTGAATGAAGGGTAAATGTGCTAATTTCTAAATACAATTTCTTTCCTTTCCATCCTCAGTGCAATATTTTGACTTAAATAAGTTTTTTTTCCCTTCAGTTTTATTTCCACAAACACAAATGGACGTTCTGTGGAATCTGGATTTGTGGATGGAATTTGTGGCTTACTCCAGACTTGATGTGTGACGTGTAGTCATTACAGTATTCCACTTGTAATCTGGATGTTGGCCAAAACTGATGGGATTCTCATTCTTAAAATGTGGTCATCACTGAGGCAAAGTTCAAAATTTAAGTTTAGAATAGAATAGAGCTGGAAGGGACCTTGGAGGTCTTCTAGTCAAGCCCCCTGCTCAACCCTATACCATTTCAGACACGTGACTGTCCAGTCTCTTCCTAAAAACTTCCAGTGATGAAGCACCCACAATGTCTGAAGGCAAGCTGTTCCATTGGTTAATTGTCCTCATTATTAGGAAGTTTCTCCTCAATTCCAGGTTGCTTCTCTCCTTGATTAGTTTCCCTCCATTGTTTCTTGTCCTGCCTTCTGGTGCTTTGGAAAATAAATGGACCCCCTCCTCTTTGTGGCAGCCTCTCAAATACTGGAATACTGCTATCATGTGCTCCGTAGTCCTTCTTTTCTCTAGCAGGAGATCCTATACCATTCTGAACAAATGGCTGTCCAATCTCTTCTAAAAAACTTCCAGTGTTTGAGCATCCACAACTTCTGGAGGCAAGTCGTTCCACTGATTAATTGTTCGAACTGTCAGGAAATTTCTCCTTAGTTGCTTCTCTCATTCTGCTTTGCCTCTGTTTATACAACCAAGGATTGTATTAGCTTTTTTTTTTTGGCTGCTGCCGCACACTGGTGGCTCATGTTTAAGTGATTGTCCACTAAGACTACAAGATTCCTCTCACAGTTACTATTTTGGAGCCAGGTTTCGCCTAATCTATACTTGTACCTTTGGTTTTTTCTGCCCTGGTGTAGAACTTTGCTTTTCTCCACATTAAATTTCATTTTATTGGATAGGGCCCATTGTTCAAATCTGTCAATATCTTTTTGGATCCTGAGCTTGTCTTCCAGGGTGTTGGCTGTTCCTTCCAGTTTAGTGTCATCTGCAAATTTGATGAGTTCTCCTTCTATTCCCTCATCTAAGTCATTTATGAAGATATTGAACAGTACTGGGCCTAAGACAGAACCTTGTGGTACCCCACTACTTACTTCCCTCCATGTCGATGTGGTACCATTAAGGACTACTCATTGAGTATGGTTTGTCAGCCAGTTACACATCCATCTGGTGGTGATGCTGTCTATCCCACATTTTTCTAGCTTACCAAGAAGTAGGTTGTGGTCTACTTTCTCAAATGCCTTGCTGAAGTCTAAATGTACTATGCCCACAGCATTTCGCTGGTCTACTAATTTAGTCACTTTGTCAAAGAATGAAATAAGATTGGTTTGGCATGATCTGTTTTTAACAAACCCATGCTGTTAAAAATCAATAATGCATTGTCCAATCAAAGTGAAATTAACAGAATAACAGGATAACAGAGTTGGAAGGGACCTTGGAGGTCTTCTAGCCCAATGCCCTGCTCAAGCAGGAAACCCTATACCACTTCAGACAAATGGTTGTCCAAGCTCTTCTTAAAAACTTCCAGTGTTGAAGCATTTACAACTTCTGGAGGCAAGTTATTCCACTGATTAATTGTTCTAACTGTCAAGAAATTTCTCCTTAGTTCTAGGTTGGTCCTCTTCTTGATTAGTTTCCATCCATTGCTTCAGGTGCTTTGGAGAATAGGTTGATCCCCCTGTAAGTAAGACATCTTCTTATAAAGACTGGAGGGGGGGGGGAATTTCAGAGATACTTCTGGACAAAGTATAAATTTTTTGAGAAAACTATTTAAAAAACATTTTAAAAAACTGGCTTTGTAAATATAGACATGGCCATAAACACACCTACACACACATATATACACACACACACTCATACACAAACAATTCTCTGGGAAATGTTAACTTTTCTTAATTAAAATTAATTTTATTGGACTACAAAAAGTGTGATAACTTCATTTAATTTCTGCAGAAGCACCTGAGGATTAAATTACACGGAAGATCTGAGCTGTTCTTTTGCTGGAAACAAGATCCTTCTATTAATAACTTACCAAATAATATTCCCATTGTTCATTGAGATCTGTAGTACCGCCATTTACAATTACCTTGTGCCTTTAGGGAAATAAATAGTTGGCACTGACTCTCTGTTCATCTTTCATAAGCCTATAGTTGTTGTTTTTTCAGTTAGAAGACAATAAATTTCAAAGAATATGAAATCAGCTGTCAACAACTTTTCATAATTGGTTACTTTTGAAAACATTGGCTTCTAACAATAAGCGTGCTTTGCAATCCTGTGCACTTTCTGCTTAATTATTTAGAAGTCTGACATCATGCCTACAACTTCAAAAAAGAATGTACAGTATCATTGAACTTTAAGCCTAGGATTCCTTATTGAAATCAAAGTCCAAAAATGCATAAGAAGAAGTTATAACTATAACCTTTAATTGCCAAACTAAAGTCGGATAGAATATATGTTTCACTTTGACTAGAAGGTGCATTATGGATTTGAAAAGTGCTGAACTTTGTCTGAGTGATGACCACATTTTAAGAGTGAGAATCCCATCAGCGTTGGTCAACTTCCAAGTTACGAGTGGAATAATGGGCAAACATGTACATCTATCAGGACTGGAGTAAACCAGTCTTTGCAAGGTCCATTTAACAACTTGGTTTCCCCCCAAAATATTCTTGATATTGTCAGGTTGTAGAAATGAAGCCACCAACCCTGAGATGGCTTTCAGAGGTTGAGTGTTTTTTTTATCAGGGCAACCTGGTCTACCCAAATATGGGATGGAACATACTGCTTCCACCTTTTGCCAACAAAGCCAGGAAAGCCTGTGGCTTAGAGCAGCGGTCGCCAACCTTTCAGACCTCAAGGACCACTAAGTTCATAATTTTAAATCCCACGGACCACTAATATGAATTTTTTTTAAAGATAAATACATTTGTAAAATAATGGGCCTAGTGAAGGGGGTGAGCGTGGCCAGCACAGGAGGCAGCCCTTCCCTTCTCCGGTCACCTCATGGCTGCTTGGCCCCTTAACCGCAGCCCACGGATCAGCTGATACAGTGAGGGACGGGAGTTCTGTCTCTCCAGGTGCCTGGAGATGTTTCCAGCGCACTCATGCTAGCCCCGGCCCTGCCCATGGCGCCAGGAAACCTTGCAGCCGAGGGCCCCACTCTTCCTCAGTTCACCTTGTGGCTCTGGAGCAGGTGATGACCACGGTTTGCACTCCGCCAGGCCTGGACCTCAGGTGTTGTTCAGGCTGCGGCTACGATGAGGCAGAAAGCCATGCGGCCCATCAGAATCGGCTCCCCCTCCAAGCTGCTGCTGCTTGAGAAAAAGACGATTGTGCACTAACTGTAGAATTCCCAGCCCTTGCTGGTTCAGCTGATCCGCGGGCCACGGTCAAGGGGCCGAGCAGCCATGAGGTGATCACGCTCGCCACCTCCTGCACCTCAAAAAACATAAGATCTCCCCGAAAATAAGCCCAAGTGCTTATTTTCAAGCCTAAAAGAAAATAATAAGTTCCCGGGGAAACATGGTAATAAAACATAAAAAATGCAAATAATGTCCAGATTTTTCTGTGAACCACCAAAATTTTCTCGCGGACCACCAGCTGGTGACCGCTGGCTTAGAGGTTAATACATCTACCTAATAAGTAAGTAGCCCGGGTTCGAATCCCAGAAGGGTATGGCTAACGGACGAGAGCTAAATAGCTTGAAATAGATCTATACTAGTCTCCCTTTATTTCTTTGTCGGTAAAATACAAATTTAACACTTCCAGAGGTTGCTATACAGCAAAGAGGTCAGGGCAGTAGCAATAATCTCACAAGAGGGTCTTTAAAAACAGAAGCCCACAACCATCAATTTGTGGAGCAGCACTTCTGAAGATCAGCTACTGGTCCTCCTCTACTTGGGATCTCGGCTGGTGCCACATCTTAAACTGGGCCAGGAACGTTTCAGAGAAACATTTCCTCACTCTCCAGGTCTAGCCGGGTCTCGGTAACACATGCCAGGTTGCCATGCTCTCCAGGGGTGGGTTCTGACTTACCTCGCTGCCGGTTCGCTTTCTCCCTCACGCGCGTGCGCGTGCGCATGCGCAGTTAAAAAAAAACCAAGATGGCGACACATGCGCAGTGCCGGAAACTTGGTTTCTGCGCATGCACAGAAGAAAAAAATTCAAAATAAATTCAAAAAAAAATCCATTTTTTTTTAAAAAGATGGCGGCGCCCACAGACATCACCAGCGGGTTGCTACCGGTTCGGGCGAACCGGTCCGAACCGGTAGCAACCCACCTCTGATGCTCTCACTAATAAGATCACAAATAACAGGAACTTTGTTATTAACCAACCTGGCATTAAGCAACAGTAGCTGAAAGCTCAATCTCTGTCAATCTGTTGACCAGATCCTGGGTCCAAGTACAGAGATCCAGAGCGCACCACTAGTACCAAACACCACAGATGTCTTCTCCAGGAGTGGCCTTCTCTCTGTCTCCTATCCAAGCGTTCCATGCTCATCACCATCTGAATATATTGACTCATCCCAAGTCTTCCTGAGACTTCCTTCTCCAACTTCAATCTCCTGGCTCATCTCTCTAGGACAGGGGTGTCAAACTCATGTTGTCACGTTGTTGTCATGTGATGTATCAGGACTTCCCCCCCCTTTGCTAAACCTGGGGTGGGTGTGGCCAGCACATGACACTCTGGCCCGCGGGTCGTGAGTTTGACACCCCTGCTCTAGGACTACCTCCATTAAACACAGACCTCTTACTAAACAACCCAGGAGTAACGAGGGCCACCCACAAGGCTTCAGCCCTCTCTTTCTTTACAACTGCAAAACCACTAACCCCATTCTATCCAGCTGCACCCCATTATCCAGCCTTTCTCACTAACCAGCTAGGTGCTGTCCAGCCCAGGGGTGGGTTCCACTTAACTTCCCTACCGGTTCGCATTGCGACGGAAGTGCACATTTTTGAGTAGTGCCTACCATCCCTGTTCTACTGTCCCCATTTATTCGTACTCATTTCCTGTGTTCATGTCCATGTTTATACTTATACCTGTTATCTCGTATATGTTTGACAAATGAATGAACTAACTAACTAAATAATAAATAAATACATAAATACATAAATAATAAAATAAAATAAAATAAAATAAAATAAAATAAAATTAAAATAAAGTAGTCCTCAACTTACACCCATTTGCTTAACAATTAATGTTGGCCTCCAAAAAAGTTACAATATAAATTTGAATTTATTACAACTGCATCACTCCTATGGTCACATGGTCATAATTTGGGTGCTTGGCAATTAGGTTGCATTATTCAAAATATTTATAAATGACTTTGAGGAGGTGTGAGAAAAGGAGATAAATACTTTGCCGTCTTGGATGTTTTAAGGTTGCTCCTCTGCACTTTTGGTTATGTCCACATGGTGATGCTTCAGCAGAAGCTCTCTAAACCGTATGTCACTGATAATTTGCTAATTTGGGCTAACAGTTAAGGAAATAGGCTAGAAAGTGGGAGGTGGAGAGTTCTAGTCCTGCTCACTCACTCTCAGCCCAATCCACCTCACAAGGTTGTGGGGTATATAGGAGGAAAATGTGTTTAATATTTTAACTATCAATAAAATAAAATAAATAAAATAAAATAATAAAATAAAATAAAATAAAATAAAATAAAATAAAATAAAATAGAATAGAATAAAATAAAATAAAATAAAATAAAATAAAATAAAATAAAATAAAATAAAATAAAAAAATATCTTAGCTTGTTGACAGTGATGTAATTGATGATCAAACTTTACCCACTGTAACGGGGCACCATTTGATTGGGTTGCCTTAGGCACAGCTGTGTTTCTGCCTGCCTTTGAATCCAATTGATTGACATTATAGGTTCCATTTTAACAATCAGAAAAAGACTAGACTTGTTCTCTTCCCTACAGAATCAGCCGAATGCATAATATGGTTTTGCTGAACTGGGTAGAATCGATTTTGCTTTGAGAACAAAGGCGTTTATAACTCACTTGTGGCTTTGTCTCAAGAACAATTATGAAGTGTCCCTGTTAGTGAAGAAAGTATTGTGAGTTGTTATATATGCCTGACACCTAAATATGTAGTAGACGGTTATGTTCTGGTCCTTTTGCTAAAGTGGAGTTCAAATAAAAGAGATTTGCTTCCTTTCTATTTCCTGCCTAGGGTAATTTTAGAAAAGAGTGGTAAGTCATACATAGAACATGGAGTATTAGATATTATACTTTTAGTAGTAGTCCTGCCTCCCTCTCCCCTCCTTCCCTCCCTCCCTCCCTCCCTCCCTTTCTCCCTGTCCCTCTACTCTTGTTCCTCCCTCCCAGGGGTGGGTTCTACTTCCCTACCGGTTCACATTGCGAACCGCTTAAATCTTTACAATTTATATTGTTTTATTGTTTCCTAGTATGATTTGATTGCTTATTAGTATTCTATGACTATAACTAAGTGTTGTATCTTATGATTCTTGAAGAATTTTTTTTTTTTGTTATTTATAATGTTT
>QLTV01003122.1:94573-128359 GCA_003457575.1 Thermophis baileyi
CATGAGCAAGCGTCTTTTACTTTCTTGCCTGCAGTCCCCATCTGCAGCGGTACTAATACTTCATGTGGTCTTGATTCTATGCCTCTGTTTATACAACCCAGGATTGTCTAGTCCCAAGAGCATTTTAACCCTACCATCCATTCCTTTCTATCTTTACTATTCAGTAAAGAATGAGGTATGCAGTCTGTTTTCCTTATTTCTTTGATAGGTCCAAAGAGTTATTTTCTTCCCTTGTAGGTTGATTGGAAGACCACACTGTTATATTGTCTTCGCTTCTGTTCAGGCTTGCCTGATTCAGAAGTACATATAAAATCTAATGCTTCAGTGAGTTATTTCCCTTCCCCCCCCATTCTGTCATTCATATGAGCTGTGTGCTATGTGAACCCATGACAATTCATGCCAGTGCTCCTACTGGGCTGACAATTGCTTGGGATCGTGCCATGTTTTGTTGCCAGACAGAAATGTTCCACTGGTTGGATTCTCCCAAAGGTGATGACATTCTGCCAGGTTTTTAAGTCTTTTCATCTAACAATAATATTTGGCATCTTCTTCTTGCAAAGAAGAATTCCAATGTTTGCAAAGCCGCGCACCTGTGTTCCTGAAGGAAGTTTGTTCACAAACTTCTTTCCTTTTCATTATCGCAACACTAAGACTGAACATAGAACATAGAATAACATTGGAGGTCTTTAAGTCCAACTTACTGCTCGAGCATAACTAATACACTATAGCAGTGATGGCGAATCTTTTTTTGCTCGGGTGCCAAAAGGGCGCGCACGCACGCAGTAGCATGCGTGAGTGTGCCCACACCCATAATGCAATACCCTTCCCCCCTGCACATGCACGCACAACCCCCCCCATGCTGCCCCCCCCACGCATGCGCGCAGACCTCACTGAAGCTTCGGACTTCCGGTAGGCCCGTTAGGTCCATTTTTCACCATCCACAGGCTCCGGAGGCTTTCCTGAAGCCAGGGGAGGGTGAAAACGGCCTCCCCCCGCCCTTCGGAAGGCCGAAAATCAGCTGGCCAGCATGCACATGCGCACTGGAGCTGACACTGGGCAACGCCTCGCGTGCCCTCAGATAAGGCTCTGCGTGCCACAGGTGGCACGCGTGCCATAGGTTCGCCATCATGGCACTATAGTTTTATTATTTATTTGTTAATCAAATTGATAGTGCCACCCATCTCATAGACAATGACTTTGGGCAGGGTACAATATTGAAAATAACATAAAATACAGCAGAGGGAGTTATTAATAATACATTTAATTGATTAGTGTGGTACTTTTTTCTCTATCCAATGCTGTCTTGTTAGTATTTTTGTTAATATGTACAGTGTGTATGCGAAAGAGAGCATCTTTGTTCTGGAGCCATGAAATACCATGAAATGTGACTTTTGGAAAGAGGTAAAGAATTTCCACTAAAGGAAATTCAAACATCAAGCATTTGAAGAAAAATTCCAAGCAAAATTGAGCCACAGTGGCACAGTGGTTAGAGTGCAGTACTGCAGGCTACTTCTGCTGATCACCGGCTGCCAGCAGTTTGGCAGATCGAATCTCACCAGGCTCAAGGTTGACTTAGCCTTCCATCCTTCCGAGGTCAGTAAAAATGAGGACCCAGATTTTTGGGGGCAATATGCTGACTCTATAAACCGCTTAGAGAGGACTGTACAGCACTATGAAGCGGTATATAAGTCTAAGTGCTATTGCTATTGCTAAAATTTCTTTTTCTTCGTTCCACCAGTCCACTAAACATTGGAAATTAAACTGGGAAGAAGATGAAATGCATAATGGTATCAAATATCATATGCTTTTAGTTCCTGCAATAACATGCTTAAGGAATAGCACAAGTTTTGATTGTGGCTTTGATTATGACCTCATCACATCACTCAGTCATTGACATTAGTTACACCCCAAATTTCTAACTGGCTTTACATGTTGGTTGCAAGAGACTTGGAAAAAAACCCATAAAGGGATTAAAAAAGAAAGCAGGTGAAGACAGGTAGCTAAGGTACAATTGCAAGATGCGGAAAAAATAGGATTCTCAGATATGGTAAGGCAAACAGAGGCAGAGATGATGGAAATGAAGAAGAAACATTTGTCAGATATCCTGACTCTGGGGAAGTTAAGACCTGATCATAGAGATTCTCAGTCATCCAGGTCATGGTTGTCCCAAAGATGCTTTTTCAGGAGGCAAGCTCTGACAGGATAGTGGGGAATGGAAGGATCCTATCTTGTCAGAGCTGAAGAAGCTTCTTGGATGAAACGTCTTCAAAAGAAAAAACAAGGAAATCCAGTTGCCTCCTGAAAAAGGGGGACAACCATGACCTGGATGACTGAGAATCTCTACCGACTTTTAGCTATACAATTTGGGATGAATACCCTTTGAATGGTGTGGGAGTAGGAATGGATTTCCAGAGAAAAAATTGCAGACTACAGGAACCAGGAGCACCACTCAGGTGTGTCCCTGAGGACACAGATAAACCTCCAAGTGCTTCAACGACCCTCTAAAATGATGCAAATGACCAGCTGTCTGCAAAGCATATAAATCCTTCCATTCCCCACTATCCTGTCAGAGCTGAAGAAGCTTCTTGGATGAGAAGCAAAACATCTTCAGAAGAAAAAACAAGAAAGTCCAGTTGCCTCCTGAAAAAGCACCTTTGGGTTAAGACCAGACCCTTAAATTCAGGTAGTGGAAGTGCAGTAGATGGAGAGGAGAAGGAATTTGAAGACAGATAAGGGGTTAGCTCAATAATCAAACAAATCCCCCAGGTTTGGATGCAGTAAACCAGGAGAAGCGAGAAAGAAAAGCAAAGAGTTATGAAATAGGAAAATGGGGACGTCCCCTTTCCTGCTAACAGAAAGGATATTTATAAGTGTGGTCCTTGGTGCTGTCTGAACTTGGTTGTTTTCTTGCAGACATTTCATTACCAATCTAGGTAGCATCAGGGGTGGGTTCCTCCCGGTTCGGACTGGTTCTCCCAAACTGGTAGTGGCCCGCTGGTGACGTCATAATGACATCACCGAACCGGATTGGTCGGTGCCGGTCCGTGGGCGCCGCCATCTTTTTTTTTGAATTTTTTTCAAAAAAAAAATTTTCCGAAATTTTATTTTTTCTTCTGCGCATGCACAGAAGCCGAGTTTCCGGCACTGTGCACGCAGTCGCCATCTTGTTTTCAGCTTTTTTTAAAAAAAAAATTGGGTTTTTTGCACTGCGCATGCGCGCGCGCCCACGAGGCGCAGCCACGCAGCGCAGGATGAAGGAACCGGCAGTGAGGTAAGTTGGAACCCACCCCTGGGTAGCATCATCAGTGCTAGTAGTGCTAGTGTTGCTAGGAGTATTCTTGTGTGTGTGTGTGTGGGGGGGGTTACTTGTTTAGGCTGTTGTTTATTTGTAGCCAGTTTTTTTCTGAGTTGAATAAGGTCAGCATTTATAAGTGAGGTATCAAAAGGCTGAGAACACAAATACAGGTTACTGGAAAAACCATGCTTGAAGGGCTTTCTGGAAGGCTGATAGGGATGGGAGGAATGATGTTCCGGAGGTCAGAAACCAGAACAGAAAAGTCTCGTTTCCTGGGTCTCATCAGATGACACTCTTTAATAGACAGGGCCTGTAACCTGCCTTTGTGCCAGGGCTGATGGGATGGGAAGATGTAATGGCGGAAAGGTGCTTCCTCAAATCATCTCAAATAATCAATGTTTTGATCACGTTGAAAATCTTCACTGCCCCACAAGCCTCCATCTGCACCACAAACTTTAACCTACTTTGCGTGACTGCTTTGTATTTAAGGAAGGATAAAATCCCCAACGTGCTTAATTAAAATATTGATTTGATTTCTGCTATATGGTGTCTGGATTAGTTCAACCAAAGTTCAGCATCATTCCAATCTCCCTCTCTTCTTCTATCTCCTGATATTGCAAGGAATATTCTGACAGCCTCTCTTTTTCCCAAAGAAGTGCAATAGCACTAGCAATAGCACTTAGACTTATATACAGCTTCCTTTACAGCCCTCTCTAAGCAGTTTATAGAGTCAGCATATTGCCCCCAACAATCTGGGTCAGTGATGGCGAACCTTTTCGGCACTGAGCGCCGAAAAGGGAGCGTGCATGCTTGTCTGGGACGTGACCCGGAAGAAGAGCTGCCCAGGGGGCATACGCATGCCAGAAAATGCACTTACAGTTTCTGGCGGGCGCGCCAGCCAGCTAGACTTCCGGTTACTGGCGCGCATGCGTGCGCGATGATCAGCTGGCCGGCGCGCATGTTCATGCTGGAAAATGGAAGACCAACTCTTCCAGTTTCCGGCACTGCTGCACGCATGAAGGCCAGCTGATCATCACGTGTGCATGCGTGCCAGAAACTCGGAAGAGGAACGGGCGACACTGCACGTGTCAGGTGACATGGCTCCGCGTCGGAAGAATGGAAAGCTTGAGCCGATGAGAATCGAACTGCTGGCATTCAGCAGAATTAGCCTGCTGTCAACATCCAGCTTGAGTATCCAAATAAAAGTCTAGGATCATTTCAGTTCTGAAAAGCTTACTGTTTATTGAATACATAGTGTGGCAATGTCAAGGTAAAACTAACTCTGAATTTCTAAGGTACCAGTTCACAGTATTAAACAATGAAGTTCCCAGCCCAACCCCTAGGCTTCCACGCAGACCATGTAAACAAGTTCTCTTTGTTATGGGAACCATCTGCCTTCTTCTTCACACCTGTCGATATGACCTTGAAAAGTTTCCAGACTCTCACAAGCTTCGGTGGAACTGTAGAAGTTTCATTTCTCCAAACTAACCCATTCGTAATCAGCACCTCCCCCCACCTTACTCTAATGACAAGTTGAAATGAAGAGGCATGTAGTTACCAATGTTTCACTCTTGACATGTGCAATACTGCATTCTAACCACTGCACCACCATGGCCCCTGACTTTGATGTAAGTAAGACCATCTTAAGTGGTTTCAAAAAGAATTATTGGTTTGTATTTATGACTAATTGTTCTTAACAGTGGTTTATGTTTGTTTTCAACCATGGGTTTGTTGTGTGCTGCCCGGGGTCACACTTAATGAGATGGATAGCTGTTTTTGAAATGTTGCCCTAGCATAGTGCAATCTTTCAGGAAGGGCAACAGAGTTATCGGAAGTGTTGTGCTTTGTATTGATCCAGATCCATACGTTATCAAACTTCAAATAATGCTCACCCAAACTCTGTAAAGCAGATCAATATTATTGGAGAACAAAATGGCACGAATAGGGAGGAAAAAAAAGGGAGGTCATTCTGAGTTTAAGGCCACCTAAGGCGTATATGGCTGGAAAGAGATTTCCAACCAATGTTCTTTGCTGTGCTGCAGTATTAGGAAACGGCAGAGGAGTTAACTGAAGCCTATTGAGTGACAAGAAGTGTAAACACTGCCTTTTTTTTTAAAGGCCAGTGTAAAAGGATTTGTTCACTCAAATTCATATCTCCAGAGGACACCTCAAAGCAGCTCCACATTCTTCGTCTGGCAGTCATTGCTGATGGCCATTTTCTCCGTTATGTCTCCTGTCAGAAAGTACTTTTAAGAAATATTTTTTTGGGGGGGCAAACTGGGGAGTGGGATCTAACATGCAAGAAAACTAGGTTTATTTTCTCTCTCTCTCTCTCTCTCTCTCTCTCTCTCTCTCTCTCTCTCTCTCTTTCTCTCTGCCTTTATCTTGCTGGAAGCAAGGACATTTGTTTTCTTTTTTCTCCAATGTTATCTGGGCTAATGCTTAGAAAATAAAATAATAAAATAAAATAATAAAATGTGATTGTGATCACATTTTATCTCTCTGTCGGTCTCTTAAATGACTGTTGCTAATATCTCCACATTATTGCCAAGATACTATCCTTCTTATCCTGAGGGCTTTCATTTTTGAAGAATATGTAAAATGCCTGTTTTAGTTTAAGATATATCTGTTCATTGATGATATACTGGATCAGAGGTGGTATTCAGTTGGTTCAGACCGGTTTGGGCGAACCGGTAGTAGCAACCTGTGGGTGTGCCTGCCCCGCCGACCCGCCCAGGCACTATGCCATCCTATTTAGCCATGTTTGCACATGCGTGCAAGCCGTGTGTGCAAGCAAAGCACATGCATGGAAGGCCGTGTGCATGCACAGAAGGCGCCCGTGCGCCCGAAGCAAGCATGCGCACGGCACATTCACATGGTTGAACCAGTAGGGAAATTAAGTGAATCCCACCTCTGTACTGGATGCTAATAGAGACCTTATGACTTCTTTAGAAGGACTGACATTGGGGCTGTTTAAAGAGAGAGCAACAAGCCTTAGGAAGATCCTGGAGTTTACAGCAGGCAAACTGAGAATCAGGAAAATCCATCCTTAAGTTTCCAGCTAGATCTGTTTATCTCTTGTATTCCTCCCCTGAATATGTTAGAAGTTCTTTCTGTAAACTGTAAGGTCAACAAAGATACTTCGCGTAGAAGGGAAAGGCAAGGAAATGTGCAAATTACAGAATGGTTGCAACAATTCTCCACGCAAGCAACATTTTGCTGAAAATCTTACGAAGAAGTATATATGAAAGAAGAAATGCAAGATTGGATAGAAGATGGTTAATGGAGAGAAAGGTGGGAATTTGGGAAGCAGGTTACTTTTGCTTTTTAGATTAGATTAACAGAGTTGAAAGGGACTTTGTAGGTCATCTAGTCCAACCTCCTGCCCAAGCAGGAGACCCTATACCATTTCTGACAGATGGCTGTCCAGTCTCTTCTTGAAAACTTCCAGTGATGAAGCACCCAAAACTACAGGAGGCAAGCTGTCAGTGGTGGGATTCATTTTTTTTTACTACCAGTTCTGTGGGAGTGGCTTGGTGGGCGTGGCATGGTTTTGTGGGCGTGGCTTGGTGGGCGTGGCAGGGGAAGGTTACTGCAAAATCCCCATTTCCTCCCGATCAGCTGGGACTCGGGAGGCAGAGAATAGATGNACTAGACTAGCCATGCCCAGTTCCTGTAACCGTTCTTCATATGTTTTAGTCTCCAGTCCCCTAATCATCTTGGTTGCTCTTCTCTTCACTTTTTCTAGAGTCTCAACATCTTTTTCAGAGAGTGGTGACCAAAACTGGATGCAGTATTCTGGGTGTGGTCTTACTAAGGCTTTATAGAGTGGTATTAGTATCTCACTTGATCTTGATTGTATCCCTCTGTTAATGCAACTTATGATTGTGTTGGGTTTTTTGGCTGCCGCCGCACACTGTTGACTCATAGTTAACTGGTTGGCCACCAGTTGTCCACTAAGTTGCCCACTAAGATTCCAAGATCCCTCTCACAGTTGCTGCCACACACTGTTGGCTCATATTTAACTGGTTGTCCACCAGTTGTCCACCAGTTGTCCACTAAGACTCCAAGATCCCTCTCACGGTTAATGCTATTAAGCCTGGTTTCACCCAGTCTATATGTGTACTTTTGGTTTTTCTTGCCTAAGTGTAAGACTTTACTTTTCTCTACGTTGAATTTCATTTTGTTAGATAGGGTCAAGTGTTCAAGTCTGTCAAGATCCAGCTTTATTCAGTACATCCTAAAAATCATACTAGAATGAGTAATGTAGTTTAACAGGTGTGCCAGATTATATGATTATTATTTTGAAGAAATTATACAATGAACAAGAAGCCAAAGAACTCGGTTCCTGGAAACAGAAGCTCAACAGAGGACAGTGAGAGTAAAGACATGAACTCTGCATTAGCGTTCCCTAAGATTGAGTGTGTTTTCTTGGAAATAGCAATTGAATTGTTTCCTTTATTTGGAAGGAGAGTGGGATGATAACAACTTGGAACTTCATTACAAGTCTTTGCAGATATTTTAATAGACTTTGTATATAAGATTTTACTACAAGTGGAAAACATAGGAACATAGATAACACGATTCTCTGGAATTCATCAGATTTATACATGTATTTAAAACCAATGCTGTGTTCTACACAGCGCTAATGTTTGTACCAAGTAAAAATGGAAGTTGAATTTGAAAGCGTATGTATATACCTTCTTAAGGTCAGAGAAAACAGTTCGCAAAAACAATACTACAAATCCCATATGAAGAAAGAGCTGTGTGTCAAGGGCCAGGGAAACCAGGAGAGTCAGGCACTTCAAATTAGTATAAAGATTTATTGCAGGCTTAAGCTCTCTACAAAAATCTGATCTACTAACGGTCAAGGGAAATGAGTGGGAATTAAGAAGGCATTCAAGATGGATTGGACTTAGATCTCTTGTGGGCACACAGGGACTTGAGACTTATGACGCATTGCACGCCTCCTTCAAACTCATCCTGGTCATCTCATACAGATCCCCTCCAAAAGGTACTTACAACCCAGTTCTTGGATGCTCAGCAACTGGTCATCTCCTGGAGGCTAAAACATATGAAGAACGGTTGCAGGAACTGGGTATGTCTAGTTTAGTGAAAAAAAGGACTAGCGGTGACATGATAGCAGTCTTCCAATATCTCAGGGGCTGCCACAAAGAAGAGGGAGTCAAGCTATTCTCCAAAGCACCTGAGGGTAGAACAAGAAGCAATGGGTGGAAACTGATCAAGGAGAGAAGCAACTTAGAACTAAGGAGAAATTTCCTGACAGTTAGAACAATTAATCAGTGGAACAACTTGCCTCCAGAAGTTGTGAATGCTCCAACACTGGAAGTTTTTAAGAAGATGTTGGATAACCATTTGTCTGAAGTGGTGTAGGGTTTCCTGCCTGGGCAGGGGGTTGGACTAGAAGACCTCCAAGGTCCCTTCCAACTCTGCTATTCTATTATATTCTATTCTATTCTATTCTATTCTATTCTATTCTATTCTATTCTATTCTATTCTATTCTATTCTATTCTATTCTATTCTATTCTATTCTATTCTATTCTTACACGGTGCCCTTGAACTTTCTGAAATATATTTAAAGACCCTTCCTTTGATTACTTTGACCAAGTATTCCTAGTACTGCCATTGTGGAAAATATAATCCAGACGCCAAACGTTTTGTATTTCAAGTCTTTAATGAAAATATTGGCATAGAAGGCACTGAGTTCATTCAAAGAGCTTCCTAACATGTCAGCAAAAGCTTTCTTATTTCTCGGCGGATAGCTATGGACACAGCTCCTTGGCTGTGACATCTGGAATAGCTGGAGGGCAACCAATCTATTTGCTTCTGTTTGGGTTTGGCAAGCAGGGGGAAAGCTGAATGCTCAAAATAGCTACCTAATTTCACCATTCTTGAGGCTGTGGAACGATACTGTTTTATGCCTCAGTTACTATCATGAGGTTACTCAAATATTTTTATCTAGAAGAATGGCTCTAGATGACAGAATATGTATGTATGTATGTATGTATGTATGTATGTATGCATGCATGCATGCATGCATGCATGTATGTATGTATCTGCTTAAATATTTAAATAGATAAATAATAAATACATTAAATAAATTCAATGCATCATGCAAATTGCACAGGAATGTGTAGTAAAAATCTCAAATGATAAGATTAAAAACAAACATACCTACATATTCTATTAGGGAAAGATCCCTGCTATATTCTAGAATTCTCATGAGTCACTTTTTAAGTAAAAGGTGGTTCTAAAAAGAATCATAATGGCTGGCAACAGGGGTCGGTTCTGGTTTTCTTTGGTGTCGGTTCACTCAGTGTCGCGCCACGCTGGCGCAGTGCTTAAAAAAAGCTTCTGCGCATGCACAGAAGCAAAAAACAAGATAGCGGCACCTACAGTGCCACCGAAAGAACTGGTTCGGGGGCGTGGCAGGCCTGGGTCACTGCTGGTTCTAGCAACCCAGGCCGCCAAGTTACTACCGGTTCTATAGAACCGGTCCGAACCGGGAGGAACCCACCTCTGGTTGGCCAAGTATCATCCAGTTAACTTTGTGATGAGGGTAGTTCAGTTTTCCATCCTACATCCTAACTACAAGGTCATACTGATTTTTCCAACATAGCTTCTTCACTGAATTGATAGCACAAGCAATTTTCCATTACAGTCGGAGATATTGGGTGACTCGCGACACTAGTATTCATGAGGCTTTCACAGAGGCCGAAGCAACTATACAGTATGAGGCCTCTCCACTTTATAAATTCATCCTTTCTCGTGACTTTCAAAAAAATGCATTTTAAATCAATTAAGGCAAGTCTTGCTGCTTTATTTTCAACAACTGGAAACATATACTTTGGAAGGGTAACCCTATTAATTTTGGTTTCACCAGGCACAAGTTAAATTTGAATGCAATTGCAGGAGAAGAGCAGGCAGAGATGGAGGGGTGGAATTAAGCATGTCATCAGTTTAGAATCACTACGTTCCCACAAGCGCTCCAAGTCCAACCCATGAATTCCATTGATCTTTTCTGGTGCCAACTTAGTGTTGAACTCCAGTTGATCATATTTTTGTGTATAGGCTTGAATAAACCGTCTATGCTGCAGCCTTACGATTGGTCCTGATTTTTTGTACCTGACAGCAAACTTCTTACTGTACATAGATATTTCATGTGCATATAACATACTTCTTGTAACTATGTTTCCCCACCCCACCCCCAGAAAATACATTATTGTTTTTTGTTTGTTTGTGCTAATTTCCATTTATTTACATGGCTCGGGTCCTATATTTTGTGCCACAAAATTCTAAAAACAAACAAAAATGAGATAATGGTGTTCACTTTGGATCTCCCACAGCTGCAAATATGACAAATTCATTTAAAAAGTTGAATCAAATTCATTGATTACATATTTGCAAGTTATCGGACTTGCATATTTGCAAGTTATCGGACAACTCATGAACATTTAATTAATTAATAATAATTAAAACACCCAGGACTTGTATTGCCTGCTACATAAGGACATCCCGATTACTAAACAAGTTTTCTATATGCTCCTATTGAAATCTCAATTATTTATTTTAATAATTTTGGAGCCCCCCAATTAGTTCTTTCCCTCGGTGTGTGTCAATATGAAGTTGTTAACAAAGAAAACATCCTCTGAATTAAATACAATCCATCATATACTACCATGTGTCCAATTATAGAAATGAAGTGAATGCCATGTAATGTTTAAGACATAAAAGAAAGATGTGAAAACAATAGTGAATAATTCATTGACTATTTTATCCCCCCCCCCACCACCAAATAGAGGGCAAGAGAGAATTCAGTTAATTATACTTTTTTATTCCTCCTGTCTTATTGAAATTCTGCGTATGCATCTTGAGTAATTGTGTCCCCATTTTCCTTGCATTACTGAACAGGATAAAAACCTTATGCTTCATTCTTTGCAAACAATAGGTACAATCACATAAAGTTAGTCAGTTGGGGGGCTTTTGAATCAGCTCTGACCTTTGACAACTGTATAGAAAAAAATGTCTTCCCTACCAACCAGTCCATGGCAGGGGTGGGTTCTAACTTACCTCGCTGCCGGTTCGCTTCTTCCCGCAGTGCCGAAAAATTTAAAAAAAATTAAAAAAGAATAAAAAAACCCAAAAACAAGATGGCGATGCATGCGCAGTGCCGGAAACTTGGCTTCTGCGCATGTGCAGAAGAAAAATAAATTTAAAAAATTCCAAAAAACATTTTAAAAAAAATTACAAAAAAAAAAAAGATGGCGGTGCCCACAGACCGGCACCGACCAAACCAGATCCGTGACGTCACCATGACATCACCAGTGGGTCGCTACCGGTTCGGGTGAACCAGTCCAAACCGGGAGGAACCCACCTCTGGTCCATGGTGATAATCTGTAGATATCTCAAGAGCATTCTACAATCTTGTTGATGCTGTCCATCCACCTTATACATTGATTTTTCCCCCTTTTGCTTCCCCCAGCCTCTCTAAGCATATGTTTTTAGTATTGATTACATCCCATCTGTCCTCATCTGTAAAAGATCTGAATTCTAATCTAGCTTGACTGAGTGACGATAGCGTGTTTCCCTCATTTAGCAAAGAAAGCCTCCTATAGAAAAAGAATAAAAATATCTTGTTGATATATTAGAAGGACACTCCACTGAATACAGTGGAATTTACTTCTCAATGAATAATAATGAAAAAATCATAGCATTGATTGTACCACTGGGTGCTACCGTGCACAGTCATTACCATTTGATTACTGTTAGGGTTGAGCAGAGTTTCAGAAGGATTCCTCATGTTATGAGGGCTTCAGTTCAAATGTCTATTAGAAGTTAAACATGGGTTGTATTAATAAATGATGGTGGAATTCCACTTCGATCAGTGACAAGATTTTCTGTGAAGGTTGAGAACTTTCTCTTAACAAAACAGTGTGGCCATAGTGGACTTCATGCCACCTGACACCTGTTATTCAAGAGCTTCGAAGCAAAGTGTGGTACTGGGCTAGGTGTTCTGACCTAGGCTTCACCAAATCATGAAACAGACTCCTTGTCCCGAAAAACCCCTTTTTATTTGGCTAATGTGAATTCTTAGCATTCACATCCAGCAAAGTCCCGGCAAACAGTCTTTCAAGGGTGAATTGCAAACACAGACCTTATCAGTCCTTGGATAGTTGCCAGGCCGATAGCTTCTTGACGCAACACTGAACAAGGAAATACTTGGCAAGGAGTCTCTCAGGTAAGCAAATCTTCACACGAATAATGAACTAATTGTTTCCTGCAAACACCACTCCCCTTTCACTCCTATTTATTTCCTATGGGAGGGGCCATTCAGCATCCCCTTGTGCTTTTACTCTCGAGTCGACCTCTGTTCCTTAATTGTTCCCTTCTCCTGATAGCTCTGCACATGCGCACATTGGGAACAGGCTCCAGCTGTTCTTCAACCCCACCTATCTCTGACTCTGAAGGTACTGTAGCTGATAACTGTCGGACGGCCCTGGCCCCATCTCTGCCTCCGATGCAGAGCACTCATCAGAGCCTTCCCCAGACTCCAGGACTGGCCCATGTTCCTCCCCAACCTCCTCAATGTCCAAGTCTGGCGGACCACAACACTAGGTAACAGCCAATTCATAAAGACAAAATTATAATATATTTTTTTTAATGGGTAAGTAAATATGGGAATTGACTTTATCAACAAGCTTGGAGTTCAAGGTGTCAAAATGAGATCAATGCTCTGTCTGTGGTATTATATTTTGAAGTTTCATGGACAACAGAGATTAAGATGGAGATTTCATCATGTTGAACTCTAATTCTGGTTACTGTATCACCCACCACATCCATTATTGTCATTGTTCTTGGCAACAACATGGAGATGATTTGACATTGCTCTATTCCAGGATATTTTTTTCAACTTCTGAGTCAAATCAGAGCAAATATTTATTAAGGCCATACTTCTCTTGTAGGGGAGATAAATCACAGCATTTGTGCTTACCATACACTTCTAGGATATTGTGTTGGTCTCCTTTTCAAGAACAAATGAAACCTGACCTTGATTAGCTACTGAACTCAGTGAAAGTCATCTAGATGTTTCCACCTGCTGAAATCAGACTGAAGTCATTTGGGATATGAAACAGCTTCTGATCCCATGGGTGGCGAGCCGAGGTGGCGCAGTGGTTAGAGTGCAGTACTGCAGGCTACTTCAGCTGACTGCTAGCTGCAGTTCGGCAGTTCAAATCTCACCGGCTCAAGGTTGACTCAGCCTTCCATCCTTCCAAGGTGGGTAAAATGAGGACCCAGATTGTTGGGGGCAATATGCTGACTCTGTGAACCGCTTAGAGAGGGCTGTAAAGTACTGTAAAGCGGTATATAAGTCTAAGTGCTATTGCTATTGCTATTACTATTAATAGAGCATCTGTCTATAACAGTGTTTCCCAACCTTGGCAATTTGAAGATGTCTGGACTTCAACTCCCAGAATTCCCCAGCCAGAATGCTGGCTGGGGAATTCCAGGAGTTGAAGTCCAGACATCTTCAAGTTGCCAAGGTTGGGAAACATTGGTCTATAACATTACATTTTCCCTTCTGCACAATCTGAAGCAAATTTTGTAACCAAACCTGAAGATCTGCACAGCCCTAAATTATATTAATGAATGACACTAATCTTCTCCCCCTATTAATTAGAAGCATTCATGAGAATCTGAGTCCTTTATGGGGAGGGGAATGCTCTGTTCTATATCCCAAGGCCAATCCTAGAATCATAGGACTGGAAGGGACCTTGGAGGGCTTCTAGTCCACCTCTGTGCCCAAGGCAAGAATCCTTATACCATCCTGAACAAATGGATGTCCAATCTTTTCTTGAAAAATCCCAGTGATGGAACACCCACAACTCCAGGAGGCATTGATTCATTCTCACTGTCAGGAAATTCCTCTTTATTTCCAGGTTGGATCTCCCTCTGGATGAGCTAACAACCATTGCTTCTTCTCCTACCCTTAGGGACCTTGGAGAACAAATCGGCCACCCCTTCCCTGTGACAGCTCTTCAACTATAGGAAGATGGTTATCATGGTGGCGCAGTGGTTAGAGTGCAGTACTGCAGGCTACTTCTGCTGACTGCCGGTTGCCTGCAATTTGGCAGTTCAAATCTCACCAGGCTCAAGGTTGACTCAGCCTTTCATCCTTCCGAGGTCGGGTAAAATGAGGATCCAGATTATTCGGGGCAATATGCTGACTCTGTAAAACCGCTTAGAGAGGGCTGTAAAGCACTGTAAAGTGGTATATAAGTCTAAGTGCTATTGCTATTGCTATCATGCCACCTCTAATGATATGCCACAACCCTTGAAACTTCTCTTATTCATCCTTCTCTGTGGTTGGGTAGAAGTGACCACACAGTAATAGCCGCCCAGAGTCCCTTGGGAGTTGGGCGGCATACAAATTTAATAAATAATAATAGTGGCTAATCTGGTCATCACAAACACAACCCTTAATTACCCTGATTCAGAAAAAGCAGCACTAAGGCAATAAACATACATGACCTCCTTGGTCAACTTGGCTTAAGCAGACTGTAGAATTCCAGACTTCAATACCTTAGTCCATCATCTAGTTCCTGAGATATGGGGTATCTTTTAATCTATCTCTTTTTAAAACGAGAGGCTAAAAGGAAATTACATGATACATGAAAGCCATTGATAGGACCAGGAAGCTTCAGCTGTGAGCTTTTCTGTTCCTAACAGTAAAATAAAATAAAATAAAATAAACATTTAAAAAAATCAATGTTTTATTGTTCCAAATCCCAGCTACTGTAAGTCCAAAAGAAACCTCTGTATTCTCTGCTGTTTGGGGTTGTGTTAAACTTTGGAAACCAGCAGGCTCAGCACCCTGCATGAGAATTAGAATGATCACCAGCTTCCAAATAAGCTGTTATTAAAGGCAGAGAAACAGGGTCTAAGACACACACTGTCAATCCCCGCAGTAGCCTGGCATCACACCTCAAACATGCCATTTATTCCTCGTGCCTTGGAATGGGTCCCACTCATTCTTGGATCTTCACCCAAATGCCAGCCTTCACTCCAGATTTCCTTGCTTCTCGCTCACTGCCTCCCTACCCTTCTCCTTGTAATCTGTCAGCTCTGTGTATTCCCAATAGACAGGTGTTTCACTCTGTTTGATCTTTTCCAAATATATCCTTGCTTGTACCTTAGGGTGGCTTAGCTAAACTGACTCTTATCCCAATGTTTCATACCCCGCACATTTCCTTAAATTTGGATCTCTAATACTAATGGAATAACAGAATGACAGAGATGGAAGGGACCCTGGAGGTCTTCTAGTTCAAGCAGGAAACCTCTACCGTTTCAGACAAATGGCTGTCCAATCCAGTGGTGGGATTCAATTTTTTTTTACTAATGGTTCTGTGGGCGTGGCTTGGTGGGCGTGGCAGGGGAAGGATACTGCAAAATCCCCATTCCCTCCCCACCCCACTAACCTGTTTTCCAGCTCCGTTCTCCTGTGCAGGGCAACAAAAGAAGACCCAGCCGATCACCTGGTAGGCTGGGAGGCAGCAATATGATCATGCCGATCAGCTGGAAGATTGGGAGGTAGCGAATAGATCAATTGGGTGCCCCAGCCTTACAGGCTAGGCCTCCCTGCAGCCCCCTGGGAGCAAAAATGGGGCCATGGGGGGGGGCACGCCATACCCCACACACACCCTGTTTTGGGCCTAGTGGGCCTCCCTGCAGCCCCCTGGGAGCAAAAACGGGCCGCGGGGGGGAGCTGCACCGCACACCCCGCACCCCATTTTGGGCCTAGTGGGCCTCCCTGCACTTAGCTGGGAGCCAAAACGGGGTGCATGGGGACCCCTGGAAGGGGCGGGGTGGGTGGGGGCGGGGCCAGCCAGAGGTGGTATTTGCCGGTTCTCTGAACTACTCAAAATTTCTGCTACCGGTTTGCCAGAACCGGTCCGAACCGGCTGAATACCACCTCTGGTCCAATCTCTTCTTCCTCCAGTGATGGAGCACCCACAATTTCTAAAAGCAAGCTCTACCACTAATTAATCATTATAATTGTCAGGAATTTCTTCCTGTTCTCGGTTGGATCTCTCTTTGATTCGGTTCCATCCATTGCTTGTTGTCCTGCCTTTAGATAGCCTCTCTGATTTTTTTTTTTAAAATCCACATTCAATACCACAACAGAATGAGCTGACAAAATGCACAACACACTATAAGAAAAAGGAAACTGTGATGATTGTAGGCTTTTGATTTTCACTATCAATATGCGTTCCACAATCTTTTACGTTGGGTAGGTCTACTCTGTACATTAAAAAAAAAATGAACTGAATAATACTATCAAGCATGGGTGATCTATGTTTCACTGTCACTCAGAAATAAAGACCCTAGAAATGATAAAGCAATTTTATGAAGTTTGCACTCCCGGATACTACTCTTTTCCAATGTTTGTTAATTTTTGTAGAAACCTAAGAACTTCTCACAATTGAAGGTGACATTCATTCATTCATTCATTCATTCATTCATTCATTCATTCATTCATTCATTCATGTTTTCAATATTAATAGGCAGTGCAGAACTCAGAAATGTTTTGTCTCCCGACACACCGATGTCCTGGACAGGTCTGTCAATTATACTGAACCCTACATAGGGTTTAGCAATGCAGCCAGATGTTACACTGAAATTAGGAGACCGTAGTCACACCTATTTTGTTTTTTGTTTTTTAAAATCAATCACCATGATTGAAATGTGACTTACCGAAAGGTAAAAGCCAGCAATATTTTCTGAAGCAAGCAGAACTCTTGATCCATGCTCAAAGTTCTTCTGGCTGAACAAGACACTGGTTTGGTTTTTCAAATCAATAACACGATTCTTCATATTTGCTCATTTTTGTCTCTGGGTGAAGCTTTTCTAAGGCATTCGACCTTGCAAGATTCACCGAATTTGACAGGAGCTGTAGACATAGTGAGCTCTCATTTGGAATCTTCTGGTGGTTTTCCGTGGCTTTTTCCTGTAGAAAATCTGTGGAAAACAGAAGAGCTCCATTTAGGCTGGTTGTGCTGGGATTCATACGATTGGAAGTAAAGCTGCTTCTGGATTTTATTGAGGGGTGGGTTCCACTTACCTTCCCTACCGGTTCGCATCACGATGGAAGTGTGCGTTTTGCACACGCACATGAGCGAAGCGAGCACGCGCGCCTACATCACTTCGCGGAAATGACCCTCTGCGCATGCACAGAACCCTCTGCGCATGCGCAGAGTGTTCTTTGCAAGGCCGCGGCAACCAGAGAACTGGTTTGGGGGCATGGACAGCCGGCCACCGCTGCCGGTTCGGTGAGCGGGTGAAAATTTCCACCACCAGTACAGGAGAACCGGTCCAAACCGGCAGCAACCCACCACTGATTTTATTCTTCTCAAAATTAGCAGATGAACAGAAGCATGTGGTGGGTTTTTTTCTCCCCTCCCCCCAACAAAGCATAACATTTCACCTTATAGAGATAGGACACCACTTTCCTTGGAGGGGAAAAAACTAAAACTCATATAGGGTGATTAAAATTTCCTGGCTAAAGTGATGTAGAAGGGTTAGGATTAAGAGTTTTAGCATGATCAGTTTGCAAAGAGGTCAGATATTATCTTTTTTTTAAAAAAAAAAGTTTAGTATATTTTATAGGGCATTCCTTAATTGCTCAAAATGTAAATATTAGTTTCCTGGCTTGGTAAGCCAGTTCTATTCATGAAATGAAGATGTCACAAGGAGAGGGGCTTATTCCTGTTCAGCCCAAAACCCATGTCTTAAATCATTGGCTTTATGAGCCAGCAATCCTAGACTGCATTAACAGAGGGATAGAATTAAGATCACATGAAGTGTTAATGCCACTTTATAATGCCTTGAGAAGACCACACTTGGAATATTGCATCCAGTTTTGGTCTCCACAATATAAAAAAAAAGATGTTGAAACTCTGGAAAGAGTGCAGAGAAGAGCAACAAAGATGATTAGGGGACTGGAGGCTGAAACATATGAAAAATGGTTGCAGGAATTGGATATGTCTAGTCTGGTGAAAAGAGGGACTAGGGGGTGATATGATAGTTCCACACTTGATAGAAATTTCATCAGTTAAGAATCTGACATTTATCAATAAATCCACCAATAAAGATGGAAGACTAATATTCTATCCGCAGCTAAAATAGGATAAATAAGTGGAAGAGAAAGTCATCCTACCAAAATGAAGACTCCAACTGCATAGGATATTTCAGCAGAGTATCAGTTATTATCAAACGTCTATAATTCTATATTAAATAACTGAAATTTTACAAAATTGGACAACACACCATTTAAGAAATAACTTGATGACCAGTCTCCAAGTGGACAATTGACAATGCCTGTGTTCAAATATTATAGGAAAAAGGTTGACATGATACGGTAGTAGTGTCCCAATGTCTAAGGCAGGGGTGAAATGCTACCGGTTCAGCCCGGTCCGGGCGTACCGGTAGCGGCGGCCGCCAGTGGGTCAAAGAACCGGTAGCGGCAGCAGCGCGAGGCTCCGCCCACCCACCCGGACGTCACCATTTTCTTTTTTTAACCCTCTGCGCATGCGCAAAGCGTTCTGCACATGCGCAGAGGATGAAAACACGCACGATGGGTTAGAAATTTCCTGACAGTGAGACCAATTAATCAGTGGAACGACTTTTGTGGGTGCTCCAACACTGGAGATTTTAAAGAAGAGATTGGACAACCATTTGTCCATAATGACATCGAATTTTCTGCTTGAGCAGGGAGGGGTTGGGCTTGATGACCTCCAAGGTCCCTTCCAACTCTGTTATTCTGTTAATTCACTTCCTCTATTTTTCTCCTAGATCAGGGGTGTCAAATTCAAGGCCAAGGGGCCGAATCCAGCCTGTGGGTTGCTTAGAACTGGCCCGCGGGGCCACTCCGGAAACAGCAAAGGATCGGCCCGCAGTGCTTCTGCCAGTGAAAACAAAGCTTGGGAGGGCCACGTGCGGCCCTCACGAGCTCCGTTTTCGCTGGCAGAGGGTTGCAGGATGTCATCCCAGCCAAAAATGGACCTTGCGAGGGCTGCGCGTGGCCCCCCTAAGCTCCGTTTTCACTGGCAGAGGGTTGCAGGAGGCCGTCACAGCCGAAAACAGAGCTTGGAAGCCCGTTTTCACTGGCAGAGTGCTCGGGCCACCACAGGCGCCCCCGACATGAGTGACATCATGCTGGCCACGCCCACCCTGGCCCTCCAAGGTCAAACACAACCTTGATGCGGTCCTCAATGAAATCGAGTTTGACACCCCTGTCCTAGATTATTAGATTTCTCAGTTATTTAACTTCCAATGTCTTGCTACTTTGTCCAGTCTCTCAATCCACCCTCTCTGAGCAATATCTTTATCTATTCCCTTTAGTATACCCTTTTTTTTAAAACCAGTGATATAATAAAGTGCAATGTTAATGTTGTATGTCATCCAAACGAACTTTTCCTTTGCCCCATTAAACCAATACAGACAATTAATTTTAGGAGAAGTGCTGGTACTACCGAATATCTTAATGCTTAACACTATGGAGCAAAAGGTAGACTATAGTTTATTTTTTGGGGGGGAGGGGGTGGGGTTTCCTAGTCAATTTTGCTTGACATCTACTGAATTTGCTGGGATGTTTGCAAAGGCAGGTTACATATTAAAAAGGTAAAGGTTCCTCCGCACATGCGTGCTAGTCGTTTCCGGCTCTAGGGGGCGCTGCTCATCTCCGTTTCTAAGCCGAGGAGCCAGTGCTGTCCGAAGACGTCTCCGTGGTCATGTGGCTGGCATGACTAAAGGCCGAAGGCGCACGGAACGCTGTTACCTTCCCACCAAAGTGGTCCCTATTTTTCTATTTGCATTTTTTACATGCTTTCAAACTGCTAGGTTGGCAGAAGCTGGGACAAGTAATGGGAGCTCACCCCGTTACACGGCACTAGGGATTCGAACCGCTGCACTGCCAACCTTTCTGATCAACAAGCTCAGTGTCTTAGCCACTGAGCCACCGCGTCCCTTTTAGGTTACATATTAGACCACAGTAAATCCATTTCTATGTCCAGGCACTGTGTTGTTGTTTTAAAATTATGTTCATCTCTGACACATTTTTTTTATAGCACATTTATTTTTTTCCCCTTGCCACAGAATTCTTATATTGCCATTAGCAGAGGATTAATTATGATTATGTTGCAAAGTGGGAATGGGAAAGAAAAATAATTCTTGGTGTGAAACACAAAAGATACAGAAGGGCACAGGGAAATGAACAGTTCCTAGGAAGTTAATAGATGCAACTAGTACAGTGATCAATATTGACATACACCCTCAGTCATGGAAAATATGGCTATGGAGGATGGCCAATTATTTCTGAGAGAGAATTGGAATCAATTAACAAATATTAGCATATCGGAAATAAGTTTGTCACCTCAAGATTAGATTATTGCAACGCGCTCTACATGGGGCTACCCTTGAAGAGTGTTCGGAGACTATAGTTGGTCCAGAATGCAGCTGCGCGGGCCGTCGTGGGTGCACCTAGGTACACCCACATTACACCAGTCCTCTGTGAGCTGCACTGGCTCCCTATTGGTCTCCGGGCACAATTCAAGGTGTTGGTTATTACCTTTAAAGCCCTACATGGCTCAGGGCCAGGTTATCTTCGAGACCACCTTCTACCGCATAGCTCCCAGCGACCGGTAAGATCCCACAGGGTTGGGCTCCTCCGGGTCCCGTCAGCTAAACAGTGCCGGCTGGCAGGCCCGCAGGGGAGGGCCTTCTCTGTGGCTGCCCCGGCCCTCTGGAACCAGTTACCTCCGGAGATCCGGACCACCCCCACCCTGCTGGCCTTCCAGAAAGCCGTGAAGACCTGGCTGTTCCAGCAGGATTGGGGCCGTTGATCTCGCCTCTGTAATGTGGCGAGATCCGGCCACGAAACGGTGAGTATCGCGGCTGTAATCTGCGAGATCCGGCCATGATGGGATATGTGTGAATTTTAAATTGTTTTAATGTTTAATGTTTTTAATGTTTTATTATTGATTAGGATGTTTTTAATGTGTTTATGATGTTTTTAATGTTTTTTGTTTGTTGTTAAGCCGCCCAGAGTCCGTTGGGAGTTGGGCGGCATACAAATATAATAAATTAAATTAAATTAAATTAAGTTGTAGAAGCGAAAGTGCACGTTAACCAATACTGACTGATCTTGAAAATAGAAGCAAGATCAGACCTAATAAATATAGGTCAAGAGGGCAAACAGGAAATACTATAGCTATGGAATAGACTTAAAAATTACAGAATCATAGGGCTGGAAGAGACCTTGGAGGTCTTCTATTCTGATTCCCTGCTCAAGGCAGGAGACCTTATACCACCCCAGACAAATCTTGTCCAATCTTTTACTAAAAACCTGCAGTGATGGAGCACCCACAACTGTGAGAGGCAAGTTGTTCTCTTGATTAATTGCTCTTGCTGTTGGGAAATTACTCCTTATTTCCAGTGGGATCTCCATCCGAAGAGCTTCCTGTTCTGACCTAGGCATTCCCAAACCACGAAGCAGACTCCTTGTCCCGACAAAAACTCCTTTTTATTAAGTTACTCATTCACATCCAGCAAAGTCTTTCAAGGGTAAATTTACAGTCACAGACCTTATCTGGCTTGGAGAGCTGACAGGCCGATATCTTCAAAACTTGGCAAGGAGTCTCTGAGAGTCACGAACCAATTAAGCGAACTAATTGCCTCCTGCAAACTCCCCTCCCCTTTCGTTCCTCTTTTATTCCCTATGGGAGGGGCCATTCATCGTCCACCTGTGGCCTTACTCCCAAGTCGACCCTTGTTCCTTAGCTGTTCCCTTCATTTGGCAACTCTGCGCATGCGCACACTGGGAACAGGCTCCAGCTGTTCGTCTGCCTCACTGATGTCTGACTCCAAAGGCAACTGATAACTGTCAGACGGCCCTGGCCCCATCTCTGCCTCCGACGCAGAGCACTCATCAGAGCCTTCCCCAGACTCCAGGACTGGCCCATGTTCCTCCCCAACCTCCTCACTGTCGGAGTCTACTGTCAGCTCCGCTGGCCGCTGGTGGGCCACAACACTTCCATCCATTGCTTCTTGTCCTACCATCAGATGCTATGGAGAATAAATTTATTCCTCTTTTTTTCCCTGATCTCCACCTGGAACTCACCATAAGTTAAATTTTTACCAGTTTTCTTGTTGGGTTATTTGGTTTCAGCATCTGTTCTGTGATTAGTATATGAGTTATAGAGTTAGTTCAACATTAGAAATTATATATTCCAAAAAAATGAAGAATCTGGAAGACCTAGAGTCATTTGTCCTCCTCAAAGTGCAATATTGTTGCTAGATAACTTCATGATATGAGATGGAAATCCTTTTGGTCATATTGTTGAATAACTTTGTAAGGACATTATAAGAGCACTCTTCTGGACTTATTGGACTTCACAGCAGCCGTTGATACTTATTTTTTAATTTTTTTATTTAGTTTGTCAAACATGTATGAGATAACAGGTACAAACATGAACATGAGCACATGAAATGAGTACAAATAAATGGGGACAGTAGGATTCTTTTGCTCCACATGAAAGATTGAATGTCAGTAACATGATTGTGTAGTGATCTTCTCTTTCCTTAGCAAGCAGTTCCTTTGATACTGTTGATCATGATATTCTTCTGTTCAACATGGAGTATAGAGATCATGAAAGATAAGACAAAACAGGCTGAAGTTCAATCCAAGCAAGATACATGCTTGTTCATTAAGGGTCTCCATTAAGCCTGGTTTCGGGATCCCCAGGGTGAAGCACTGCACCTGAGGGAGATTGACTGTGTATCACAACTACTTTGGGTTGAGTATGGAAGCTGTGGCCAGAAGGGCCTTTGGCTGATGTATCCAATATGGATACACACAAGTTGCAATTACCAAAATCTTTGGTAATCATCTGGAATACTTCAGTGCAGTAGGACACAAACTAGTGGTGGGATTCAATTTTTTTTTACTACCGGTTCTGTGGGCGTGGCTTGGTGGGCGTGGTGTGGTTTGGTGGGCGTGGCATGGCTTGGTGGGCGTAGCTTGGTGGGCGTGGCAGGGGAAGGATACTGTAAAATCTCCATTCCCTCCCAATCAGCTGGGACTTGGGAGGCAGAAAATAGATGGGGGCGGGGCCAGTCAGAGGTGGTATTTACCGGTTCTCCGAACTACTCAAAATTTCCGCTACCGGTTCTCCAGAACTGGTCAGAACCTGCTGAATCCCACCTCTGACACAAACTGGAAACTGCAACTGATACAAATGAGGCAACCCAAAGATTAATCATTACTGGTCATCAAGATCATATGATACTTAATTACATATTAATGTATTTGCTGTGGATGTTTTAATTGTAACACTATTGGGACATTTAATCACACTGGATAGGTTTTGCCACCCAGAATCCCTTCATGATTTGGCAGTATACAACTGCAATACGTAAATAAACCAACTACTCATCAATATTCTGGACAGATAGTGTCTGCTGTAAACTAGTAAAATATTTCCTTATCCTGTATACGAATGAACTAATTATTCACCAGTTGATAATCTTCTGGATATACTTCCAAAGAAAATGCAACCTCTAATATTTAACTGGAACAAATCTTTTTGAAATTCATTCTGAATGACATTCCTTGTAAGAACAGAATCAGGGTGTTAGATTCGCGCATGAATGAAGAGTCAAGACGTAGGAACAGTTCAGCACCTTTATTATCTATTAGCTTGAACTAATACGGACTGCCGGCAGGCTGCAGGGAAGCCACTTTTAAGGGCTTCCCTGAAGCCGGCTAGCCATTGACAGCAGTTTATTTCTCCCGCCGCTAGATTAGCCAATCAGTGGCGGCTATGCAAATTCATACTCCGTATGTCAGTACATAACACCCCTCCCCTCTTAGATTCTGGAATGTCCAATCCGGAGCTTACGTGGGTCACGTAGTCCCGTAAGTAAATAGGACGCCTGATAGTCCTACTGGGCTTGCGCGATTCAGTTCTTCGTGAGTCTTCGACTGGAGCGGACATGCCTGTTGCTGCTCCTCCTCCAGGGTATGGAAAAATCTGGAACTGGCCTCCAGGCGTGGCGGCTGAACTTTCTGCGTTGTCGTTCTCCGGTCCCGGGTGACTTCGCTGGACTCCGGTGGCTACAGGTAGGTGTTCGCGATCCCTCTCAGGGCTTGAGCTTAGGGTTTCTTGGTGTCTTGCAGCTAGGGCCTGGTTCTCGCCATGGTCTTCTTGATTGCTTGTATTGTATGGTCTGCGGGGCGGAGACTTGCGTTGCTCCTGGCTTTCCGCTGTGGTTCCGGGTGTTGTTGGTGTCTTTGGTTGGCGAAGCCAGGAGTCTCCCAATCTGCTTCTGATTTGGTCGATATGCCTTCGCCACTGTCAACCGTCGTCCAACTTTACTTTATAGGATTTGGGACCGGTTATGTCAGTCACGGTGGCACTCACCCACTTGGGGTCCCCTGCAAAGTTTTGAGCAAAAACTAAATCACCTATAGACAGTGTCCTTGTTGGTTTGTGGGATTCCAGAGGTGTCTCTGGATTATAGGTGGGGTTGAGTCTCTCCAGCTGAGACCTCAGTTTCCATCCATTAGCAATTCTGCAGGGTTCCGGTTAGTGGCTGCACACGGCGTGATGTGCTGTGCCAATAGAAACTGGTCAATTTGTTCCTGCCAGTTCCCCAGGCCCATTCTATTTAAAATCTCTTTGGTCATCCTCACCATTCTTTCCCCTTGGCCATTGTTAGCCGGACAGAATGGTGAGATGAGCACATGCCTTATGCCGAGGTCGGCCAGGAATGATTCCATGTGCCAGGCGGTCAGCTGCGGGCCGTTGTCCGATACGAGGACATCTGGCAGGCTGTGGGTCGCGAACAGCTTTCTTAAGGCTCTTATGGTGGCTTCGGTCGTTGACGAGTGCATGTTGACTACCTCCAGCCATTTAGAGTAGGCATCCACCACTATGAGGAATGTTTGCCCTGCCATTGGCCTTGCGAAGTCTATGTGGATTCTTGACCACAGGCCTTTTGGAGTTTCCCATTCGAATGGGGTGGTTCGCGGTGGAGCCGGTCTGGTTTCTTGGCATGGTAGGCAGGTTGCCACCCACTCTGTAATGTCCTGGTATAATTTTGGCCACCACAGGTAGCTCCTTGCTAGTGCTTTCATGTGCACTATTCCTGGGTGTCCAATGTGGAGTGTCCTTATTACTCTTTTCCGCAGGCTTTGTGGAATAACAACTCGCTCCCCCCACAACAAACATCCCTTAAGCACAGATAGTTCAGTCTGTTTGGTTTTAAATGTTTTAAATTCTTCCCCTTCTTCCCCTTGTGGCCATCCCCTCAACACCCAGTTCATAACTTTGGACAGCACCCTGTCTTTCGCCGTATGTTCCGCGATTTCTCGAGATGTGACGGGGCTGGTTCGTTCTATGTTGACTAGCAATATGTCGGCTACAGGTGCGGGGTCTTCCATGAAGTCGGTGTTTGGCAGCGACTGAGTGCGTCTGCATGTCCGATGCTCTTTCCTGGTCTGTGGGTTAGCTTGTAGCTGTACCCGGACAGTAAGATGGACCAGCGGGTTAGTCGGGGTGACATATATTGCGGTGTTTGTTGATTTCCTGCCAGTAGACCCAATAGAGGCTTGTGGTTTGTGACAAGTTCAAATTTCCGGCCGTAAAGATATTCGTGGAAGCGCTTGATTCCGGCCACTGCTGCAAGCGCTTCCTTATCCAGTTGGCTATAATTCCCCTCAGCTGGTGACAATGTCTTGGAATAATAGGCGATAGGGGCTTCCAAGCCATTGGGTAGCTTGTGGCTGAGGACCGCCCCCACTCCAAAAGGTGAAGCGTCACACGTTAACAATAGGGGGAGGGTCTCACTGTACTGCATGAGGATGCTGTTAGATGAAAGCAAGTCCTTTACAGTGGCATTGGCCTCTCTTTGTCCCCATGTCCATGTGGTCATCTTCCCCAGGAGCCTATGAAGAGGCTCAGCGACGGTCGCCTTCTGTTTTTTAAAAAATGGCATAGAAGTTGAGTAAGCCCAGGAATGCTTGCAACTTTTGGGGGTCGGTGCTTCTTGGATGGCTTTTATTTTGGCGTCTGTGGGGTGAATACCAGACCCATCGATCAGGAATCCCAGGAACTCTATGCTGGTGACCCCAATCTTGCATTTGTCTTTTCGCACTTTAAGACCCCTTTCTTGGAATCGCCCTGGCACTTCACGCAGCCGGAATAATAGTTGTTCCTCTGAGTCCCCTGAGATGAGGACATCATCAAAATAGGGAACCACTCCAGGGATGCTGTGTAGCAACCGTTCCATCATACTTTGGAACAGTCCTGGGGCTACGCTGACTCCAAATTGCAGGCGGTTGCATTTAAAAGCCCCCCTGTGTGTAACTATTGTCTGGGCTTCAGCTGTGGCTGCGTCCACAGGAAGCTGCTGGTATGCTTGTGCCAGATCAAGTTTGGCGAAAATTTTGCCTTTCCCCAACGAGTGCAACAGGTGTTGCACAATGGGCACAGGGTAAGCGTTTGGCTGCAGGGCTTTATTAATGGTCCCTTTATAGTCCGCGCACACCCTAATCGACCCGTCCGGCTTCATTGGGGTGACAATGGGTGTTTCCCATGTGGCATGGTCCACAGATTCCAGAACCCCTTGAGCTATTAATTTGTCCAGTTGCTCGTCCACTTTGGGTCGGAGCGCAAATGGAACTCTGCGGGGCTTAAGTCTAATGGGGGTGATGCTGGGGTCTAGGTTAAACGATATGGGCTTGCCCTTATATTTACCTAGACTCCCATTGAAGATGGTTTGGAAGTTGGCCAGAAGGTTGTCTAACTTGTCCCTTTGGATTTGATTCAGTCCGGTGATGCCGATGCCCAGGGGTTTGAGCCATTCCACTCCCAGCAAGGTCGGTCTGTGTCCTTCGACGACTGTTAATGGCAGCTTCCCTCGGAATTCTTTGAAGCTTATAGGCACCTCTGCTTGGCCGAGCACACGAATGGGGTTGCCCTGGAACTCATTCAGTTGTATGTTCTGGGGTTTCAGCTGTTGCCTTTTGATGGTTGGCATTAGCTGTTTCAGTGTTCCCCAGGCCATAATGGTGAAAGCAGAGCCCGTGTCTATTTCCATGTCGCATGGGAGTCCCTCTATGGCCATGGTTATGTGGAACCTTTCCCTTTGACCGGCGTCGGAATGACCCACTGTGTGGTAGAGTCCCTTGGCATCTTGGAAATTGTAATCATCTCTTCGCCTGCCCCGCTGTCCCCCGGATCGGTTCTGGGCTTGTTTCCCTGGGCCCATGGGTGGTCTGGAGTGGAGGGAGGTAGGCTGGTACAGGGACGGTTGTGTGGCTCTGCAAGCCTCTGCTATATGGCCTCGCTTTTGGCAGCGGCGGCAAATGGCTTCCTTAAATTTGCAGGCTGCCCTGGGATGTCCCCCTAGGCAGCCAGAACAACGGGGCTGCCTTTGCTCAAAGTCTCTGGGGCTCACTCTCCTTTCTTGTTGGATGCGATGCACGTGATCATTGTCATCGGATTCCTCCTCTTCCTCCGGGACTTCGGTCATCCAGTCGGTCTGCCGATGGGTGCGATGGATTCCGCTGGTTCTCCGGATGTTGGCTGCAGAGTTGTCCGATGATTCGGCGGCTCTTGCTTCCTCGACCACATCTTGGAACACGGCTCCCCTCCGGATCAGCAGTTTCTTCTGTAGGTTGAGATCCCTCATACCTAAGATTATTCTGTCTTTCATTATCTCCTCTGGGTTTATGAATTCGCATTTTACAGCGATTTCCCGGAGTTTAGCCATGAAGTCGTTTATGGATTCACCTTCGTGCTGCCGTCGATGGTAGAACTCATTTCTGCTGACCATCGGAGGGTCTGAGGGCGCGTAATGTTCTTTCAGCATGGTTTGTAATGTTCTCCAAGAGATGGACTCAATGTCTGCTGGTGCCACCAAGGTCTGTGCCATCTTGTAGGTTCGTGGACCTCAGTAGGTGAGGAGGAGAGCCCTCTTCCTGTTGTCCGGTAGATCTTGGAAGTTGTTTGCTTCCAGGAACATTGGGAACCGGGACACGTAGTTTTTCCATTCTTCCGTCTTCGGATCGAAGAATGCTGGAGCTGGAGAGGTTTGAGTATCCATCCTTTGGTTTGGCCGGAGCAGGTCAGTGTGTGCTTCTAAGATGGCCGCGGATGCCACGAGGTGCCTTTGTCCTGTTGTCCTTCTTCAACCACCTTCGTCACCAGTGTTAGATTTGCGCGTGAATGAAGAGTCGAGACATAGGAACAGTTCAGCACCTTTATTATCTATTAGCTTGAACTAATACAGACTGCCGGCAGGCTGCAGGGAAGCCGCTTTTAAGGGCTTCCCTGAAGCCGGCTAGCCATTGACAGCAGTTTATTTCTCCCGCCGCTAGATTAGCCAATCAGCGGCGGCTATGCAAATTCGTACTCCATACGTCAGTACGTAACACCTGGTGAACTCTGGTATATTTTCTAAGCAGATGAGATTTAATGAGGGAGCCAGATCACGTCAACAAGCCTCATTTTCAATTTATTATTCGCTAGCTGGGCTGTTGGAGGTAAAAGGTTGGAACTCTATAATGCTGGATATGTTTTTCATGCCAAAAGAAACTCAAAGTTTATAAAATCCTTACCTGAAATTCTGGGGTCCTCCTGTCAATCAGTTCAAATAATTGAATTTTAGAGAGAAAACAACCCACCCTTTCTGACCCAAGAAATGCTGAGCTTCCCTAACCTAGAGATGTTCCAATACAGGTAAAATAGCCATCATTCAAAGTTGTTTTAATTTGTATTCCTGCACTGAGCGGAAGGTTGAATTTGACTGTCTTGTAGCCCGTCAAGTTCCAGCATTTTCTAATAATACAGATCGAATATTATTCTGATAAACCAATGTCAATTTCTTTTGTATGGTTTCTCTCTTCAGGACAACCTTATGCTCACAGGATCACAGTGCTGAAATTGTTTGCTTCTTCATTCTTACAGGGACTTGGCATTTCATAATTTGGTTTTAACATCCAAAACAGGAATTCAAAGTGCTGCTGTGAAAATGGTCTTCCGATGAATTGGTATGCGTTATGCAATGATGGTTGCCATTCAGGTTACATAGGATGGGAACTAGGAGAAACGATTCCTTGCAGCCAGTGCAATGAATTACACTTAACGTATTTAAGAGATATTTATCCCATTTTTAATACTGTATAAGTAACTCAATGGCAAACATACATAATATTCTTACCTCCTCCTATTTTCTCCAAAACAACATCCCGGGTAAGGTATATTAAGGGGGGAGAGAGAGAGAGAGAGAGGGAGGGAGGGAGATGGAGGGAGAGGGGGACAGAGAGAGAGAGAGAATGAGAGAGAGTGAGAGAGAAGAGAGGGAATGGAATGGAATGGAATTCAGCAAGGTTTCTCTTCCCCATCCCCATTTGCTCTTCTAGGAGAGAGGGGAGGGAGGAGGGGGAGAGAGAGAGGGAGAAAGAGAGAGGTAGAGAGGGAGAGAGGGGGGAGGGAGAGAGAAAGAGAGGGAGAGGGAGAGAGAGAAAGAGAAAGAAAGAGAGGGAAGGAGGGAGGGAGGGAGAGTCACCAGCTACCCCTGATAAGACAGGACTAAGACAGGACTAGAATTCACAGTCACCTGGTTTCTAGTCTAGCACCTTAACCATTACACCAAACTTACATACATAATACATGCATGCATACATACATGTAAGTATGGTGCTGAACTAGGAACCAGGAGATTGTGAGTTCTAGTCCTGTGTGTGTGTGTGTGTGTATATACACACATACACATATAAATACATATATATACACACATACATACATACATACATACATACATACATACATACATACATACATATATGGCTTCGTACTTGTTGAAATGAAGTATTCCATAGAAAATTTCCCAGTGAAAGGAAGATTAAAGTATGCACCAAATTTGGTTTTCTAGCTAAATTAAGGTTATTGAGTTGAGAAGGCGTCTTCTCTTGACATAAAACCCTTTCCACATTTTCTAATAAACAGTCCTACTCTATGTAATAGAGATGGTAGGCGCCAATTTATTTTCTAAGCGACTGAAGCCATTATAGAATGAAAGCGTTTTAGACTATATCTGGAAGGAACTGCATTTACATGCTTTCATTTCAGGAATGGGTTTCTCACTTTGAAATGGAAACAGTTTCCTAACTTAAAGTAGGTAATTACACACTCCATTAAACAAGTAATTAACAGATTACAATTTAGAGAAGGGGGAAAAAAAACCTTTAGAAATGAGCAATTCAAATGCCGAGCGAGCAACGAACTGTTATAATTAGCATAATACTTTTTGAAATGGATTAACAGCTACACAATAAAAATGAAGAAAACCAGACTCTTTTCCTCACAAAGATCATATTCAACAAAACCATTTTTTTTTCCTGAGGGGAACAAACTATCACCTCGTGTTTTTAAAAATAAAATGTAACAGCAAACAAACAAACAAACAACAACAATAAAACCCCCAGCAACTTAATGGGAACAACTTGCTAATAAACATTTCTGGGAAAAGGTGGAATTGTATATTCCACAACGAAAGGCAGACGCCTGATAGTTGTGGTGAAATATCTCACAGTTAGTTGCACTAATATCCCAGTGGGCATGAAGAGATGAGGGTCACGTTTCGACTGCTTGAACTTTTGTAACTGAAGTCATTTCATTCTGAAGAAAAGATTAAAACATTGGAGAGGTTTAACCTGAACTAATTGATGTATGAAACCTTGAGCTGCACATGTAAATTCATAACCTGATCAGTTGACTTTTGCCTATGCATATGAGATAAGTGTCTCATATTTGTGGATACATGCCTCTGTCGTTTACTCATTGTTCAAGGTGGCCAAGAATGAAAGATTATTTGAATGATGTAGGCTGAGTGTATATGTGTGTCAATGAACATTAAATGCAAGTTAAACTCAATTAAAAACAAATGTCTGTGGAGATTCTCAATCATCCATGGCATGGTTGTCCCAAAGGTGTTTTTCCCCCCTCAAAAGGCAACTGGACTTTCTCCCAAAGGTGTGTTTTCAAAAGGCCACTGGACTTTGTTTTTCCTTGAAGATGTTTTGCTTCTCGTCTGAACTGAAGAAACATCTCGGATGAGAAGCGAAACATCTTTGAGAAAAAACAAAGTCCAGTGGTCTTTTGAAAACACACCTTTGGGACAACCATGACCTGGATGACTGAGAATCTCCATAGACAACTGGACTTCCTTAATTTTTTCCCCCTTGAAAACGTTTCGCTTCTCATCCAGAAGCGAAGAAACTTCTTGGATGAGAATTGAAACATTTTCAAGGAAAAAAGGAAACAATTCCTGTTGTCTTTTGAAGAGCACTTTTGGGACAACCATGACCTGGACGATTGGGAATCTCCACAGATGGTTATTAAGCAAAGTCGAATGTCTATGGAGTGTCAAGTGCAATTATTATGGTGTTCAATCAGTTTAAAAGTTCAGACTATGTTCCAATAAAATGACTTTGTTTTCTTGCATAACGACATCAGGTAGTAGACAGAAAGTAAACCTATCCTTCAAGATAAAGTGTGTTGTGTCCTAGCACGGCAAGCCCTACGAAATGACGCACACACACTGTTTGTCAAATAATATCCTTTTACTACTAATAAAGGATTCTTAGTAGCTAGATTTTAAAGTCCTTCAATAACAATAAAGTCCGTCGTGCCAAAAGTAAGGTATAAACTAAATCAAAGCCATAGAAATCCCAGGAGCAGCAAGACGTGGTCAGAGAAAATGCAACAAGTTGTTTCCAGCGTCGGCTTCAGCATGCTGAAGCCTTAAATAGCCTTAGGGCATGGCCAATCAGCCTGCAGATTTACACGCGAGGAGACCTCCTCCTGCAGAGCCACTCCTGCCTGCTAGCTGCCCTGCGTGCCCTAGCATCAAGCAGAGGCTCCTCCTCTTCTCCTGAGTCACTCAGCTCCAACTGAGGAGGTGCAGAAGTCTCTGGTTGACTGTCATCCTCTGGCACTGAGTCCCCCTCAGTATCTGACCCAGGTGCCAGGTGCACAGGACGATATTGTCACACCACAGTCGGCTCTTGGTCCTCTGGATCCATGGGTGGCTGCGCAGGACTCGGGCAAGCCACAACAAAGTGTTTCAGAATCTGAGAGTTGTCCTTAAGAAGACATCTTTTATTTTACTCATGTTGGTCATGCTGGACAATGGACACCATTCCAGGCAGGCACGTATGAATGAAACCTTTCAAATACTAGAGTACCAATGTGCATATGAGTTCTTCAAAGAAGATGATTAGTTATTAAACCAAAGAAGTATCATATTTCCTCTAACTCAGGGCTCTCAAACCAGCGGCCTGCGGGCAGGATGCATCACATGCTGGCCACACCCATTTTAGCAAAGAGGAGGGGAAAGTCACGATAGTCACATGACACCACCGTGACGACGCGAGTTTGACACCCCTGCTGTAACTGATCCTGGTCAATTATATAGCTATGCTACATTTTGAGCCAACTGAATTTTAATTGAATAGGCGTTTTTCCAAAGCAGGCTTGCATGATCGTACTACAGTACTGAAGTACAAGGACGATGGCGGACTCCACCAGACCAAATGTAAAAGATGGATGGATAAAGCGTTTGTAAATCAAGCCATAACCATTTTAAATTTGTGAGTTAATACACACTTTTCTTTGGGATGTAGAAAGAACATTGGGGGAGGAGATTTGAAGCTTTTGGTTGTAATGAGCAAAAGCTTCATACCTGTGTTTATTTCATTTGAATTGTTGTTAGTTGCAAAGTTGTGTCCAACCCATCGCGACCCCATGGACAAGGTTCCTCCAGGCCTTCCTGTCCTCTACCATCCCCTGGAGTCCATTTAAGCTCACGCCGACTGCTTCAGTGACTCCATCCAGCCACCTCATTCTCTGCCGTCCCCTTCTTCTTTTGTCCTCAATCGTTCCCAGCATTAGGTTCTTCTCCAGTGAGTCCTTCCTTCTCATTAGGTGGCCAAAGTATTTGAGTTTCATCTTCAGGATCTGGCCTTCTAAAGAGCAGTCAGGGTTGATCTCGTCTAGGACTGACTGGTTGGATAGCCTTGCAGTCCAAGGGACTCGCAGGAGCCTTCTCCAGCACCATAGTTCAAAGGCCTCAATTCTTTGGTGCTCATCCTTCCTTATTGTCCAACTTTCACAGCCATACATTGCCACTGGGAAAACCATAGTCTTGACTATACGCACTTTTGTTGGCAGGGTGATGTCTCTGCTTTTTAGTATGCTGTCTAGATTTGTCATAGCTTTCCTCCCCGGGAGCAAGCGTCTTTTAATTTCTTGGCTGCAGTCCCCATCTGCGGTGATCTTGGAGCCCAGGAAAATAAAATCTGTCACTACCTCCATTTCTTCCCCATCTATTTGCCAGGAATTGAGAG
>QLTV01003122.1:270348-289179 GCA_003457575.1 Thermophis baileyi
AGGAGGAGGAGGAGGAGAGACTCATTCATTGAATGTAGCACCTATAGTTACTTTTTAACGTGAAGCCTAAAGTTGACTAGATTCAGGTCTGACTTCCTCTTTCTTTCTCTTTTCATGATGTAGATCAGATCGAAGTAAGGCTTTCCAATTTTATTTGTCTCTTAATTTAATTACTACTCTAATGTAATGAATAAAAGCATTTATTGCTTTACTCTGCTCTGCTGCATTTTGGGATAACTGGGCTACACCCCTACTCTACATCCAAACGATTAGTTTATGGTCATTTTCTTTACTTTTCATGGGATATTATGCAGCTTAATTTCTCAGTATTCTTTTAGCATTTGGCTGGTATTCAGGAGTACATACTATAACAAAAGCTCCTGTTGAATTCAACCCAATTACCATTGGCAGTTACCCAATTGTATTTCTAAGTCTTTATTTATTTCTAATGAATGGACCTGCTACTTTGGAAATATTCCTTAGATGACCTCAAAGTTCAAATTATCTGGGACACAATTTCAAGAGAAACTGTTTTCCTATGAGAAAGAGAGGGGGGACAGGGGGAGAGAGAGAAGGGGAGAGAGGGAAAGAGAAGGTGGGGGAGAGGGAGAGAGGGAGAGAGGGAGAGAGGGAGAGAGGGAGAGGGAGAGGGAGAGAGAGAGAGAGAGAGAGAGAGAGAGAGAGAGAGAGAGAGAGAGAGAGAGAGAGAGAGAGAGATATATATACAGATTAAGATAATGAATGGACCAGAAAACAGAAAGAGAAGTTGTTTAACTTCTTCCTTTGTCTGCTTGCAGGCAACTTTCAACCTGCCATTTAAAAGGTACTGTAGGGGAATAACAAAAGAATTAGTATCTTTTTCAGTGAAGTAGAAAAAATACCTGGAGGTATTTAACCGAGGAAAAGGCCAGTGAGGGAAAGAGTTAAGCAACTTTGTTACTTGCTTTACTTGTGATCTTACATTTTAGCTTCTATAAATAATTTCCCATTAAGAAAAAATGAAAAAAAAAAAAAAACAACCCCAAGGAACTGAGTATTTGGCAGAACGAAATAGAAAATCTATTTCAGTTTTTTTTTTGTTTCTTTTTAAGAACAATTCTGGCTCACACTTATATTTTGACTTGGTAAACTTCAAAAAAATCTTGCCTTTTCTATATACAGGATGGAAAATTCATAGCCTCAAATCTATGCTTATTGTAACACCACTAACAGCCTGTCTCCATATAAGGAGATAGTTTCTATTTATTTAGCGTATGGCAAATACATGGATTTATAGTAGTTCAAATGTTAATGTCCAGTCCACCCAGCCATTCAAGGACAGGGTGGTCTATGTTGAAAAAAATCAGACAATGGGCCGGTGTAAGCTCTTGATGGACATTCGGACACAATGTGGTGGATATTTTGTCGAGGAGCACCACAGTCACACTGAGGGGTAGAGACAAGACCCCACTTAAATAATGAGTCCTGGCAGACACCATGTTGGGTACGGATCCCGTTCAGAGTTGACCAATGCTGGCGAGGAAGGTCAAAACTTAGCAACTTTTGTGTAGGGTCATCTACGTGACTGCCTGTATCTGGGCATCCAGCAGCCCATTTGGCTTTACACTGTGTGTTGACGTCAAAGTTGTTAGACAGCTGTTGAGCGAGTGCCGGAGAGGGCTTCCTGGATTTAAGCCTGCCAATGGATAGATAAGGAAGAGCAGCGTGCAGAGGAAGAAGTGGGTCTCTCACAATTTTGTTGTGCTCCTTCACTAAGGCTTCCTGCCTTCGAAGGGCTGGTGGTGCAATGTGGCTCAAGACGGGGAGCCAGCAAGTAGGAGTAGATTGTATGCAACCACTTAGGATCCTCATTGTATCATTTAGTCTAGCACCGATCTTGCTGGTGTGGCAGATATTAAGCCAAACAGGGATGCAGTATTCAGCTGTGGAGTAGACCAACCCTAGTGCTGATCTTCTGAGAGTAGAAGCTGAGGCTCCCCATCTTGATCCCATCAGGATCAAGGAGATAGTTAAAGCAGCTACTTTGAAAACATCCTTTGAATGCATTATTTAATTAGAGTAGCATGAAACTTACAAAACCTGTTTTTTGTTCAAACTAGAATCTTGAGGTTTGAAACAGCAAAGGGGGAATTGACGTCATAAACACCTGACTGAAAGCAAATAATTAATATTGGAGTGACATGGTAGCCGTCTTCCAATATTTGAGGGGTTGTCACAGAGAACAGGTGGTCAATCTCTTCTCCAAAGCCCTTGAGGGCAGGACAAGAAATAACTGGTGAAAGACCATTTAAGACAGATCCAAGCTAGAATTAAGGAGAAATTTCCTACCAGTGAGAACAATTAACCAGCCTGTCTTCATACGTTGTGGGTGCTCCATCACTGGAGACGTTTAAGAAAAGATTGGACAGCCATTTGTCCAGAATGATATAGGGCAGTGATGGCGAACCTTTTTTTGCTCGGGTGCCAAAAGGGCGCGTGCATGCGCGATAGCGCGCATGTGCGTGCCCACACCCATAATGCATGCACGCACAACCTCCCCTGCGCTGCCCCCCCCGCATGCGTGCAGGCCTCACTGAAGCCTCTGGACTCTGTGGATGGCGAAAAACGGGCCCAACGGGCCTACCGGAAGTTCATTTTCAAACTTCCGGTAGGCCCGTTGGGCCTGTTTTTCACCATCCACTGGCTCCGGAGGCTTTCCTGAAGCCTGGGGAGGGCGAAAACGGCCTCCCCCCGCCCTCCGGAAGGCCGGAAATCAGCTGGCCAGCGCTGGAGCTGACATAGGGCAACGCCTCACGTGCCCTCAGATATGGCTCCATGTGCCATCTGTGGCACACGTGCCATAGGTTCGCCATCATGGATATAGGGTCTCCTGCTTCAGCAGTGGGTTGGACTAGAAGACTTCCAAGGTCCATTCGAACTCTGTTATTCTGTTTTCCATTCTAAGATCCCTCAGATATATACAATTTGTAGGAGGCTAGCGATGGCCAAGTTCCATTTAACATTCCATTCTTCTTCAAATTGTTAAAAGCTTTGAGTCTATGTAAAATAAATAAATCAATGATGCCAATCTATTGAAAAAATAATTCAAAGATGCCTCCGGGGCTATAAATGTATTACCTTGGAGAGCAACAAAAAGATTGTATGAAAACAACTGTCATCCAATCTCCAAATTCTATATAATCTTGATGGTTGGGTAGCTCGATTCTTCTGTTGTCTGCTTTTTTTTTTCTTTTTCTTCTTTGTATTTGTGTCAGCGGGTCCTAGCAACACCTCTGCACATTTGAAATTATCTCAGCTTCTCTGATGCATTAATTAGTCTTATTCTCTATAGCAAATAGAAATATGATTTAATGAGTCAACGGCACAGGGGTTTTTCCTCCCTCCTGCTGAAGGTTATGTATTGGATTTGACTTGTCCTTCAAACCCTACTGGGGGAAAATCTGCTGTGTAGGCAGCCTGTTAAAATATTCCCTCCTCCTTCTTCTATTTTAACACTATTTTTCTCCTAAAGATCTCTGTGAAGTTCTCTGAACTTTCTCTTTGGTTCATTTATTTATTTAATAAATTCATAGCTTTGTTTGTTCTACCATCAAACACTTTTTTTAAAAAAGAAAAAGAGCTCTATTTTGGGATTCCACTGTTATGGAACCATATAGAATGATTTTACAAGCTCATTGTATCCTGCCAGGGGATTTAAACAGGAGGTTTAAAAAGAGGGATGACTTCAGTTGCATGGAAAGGGAAGCTGTTTTAATTATAAACATATCAAAAGCTTAGGAAACTTAGCGCAAGTCAGATTTTTGCAGAAGCTTAAAAAACAATGCCTTTAAAATCTTTTAAATTTCAACTTAAGAACCCGAGGTCATCTTTTACATTAAAAAGGTCACCTTTGAAAATGGTCTTCTACTATGACTTCACTTCAAGTGACAATTCCCTTCCAGTCAAGCTTTTTTTTTAAAATTGCATTTATAATATTTTGGAAAAGACAAAATCCCTTAAGTCAAAAGCTCTGCCCATGCAGTTTTGTTAGCAGCAACATGGATACATTTTGAAATTAGCCTGAAGACTGATGGTGATTTCCCATAAGACTGCTCACTGAATCCAACCCTATGTAAAATTCCAAAGCACCTGAAGGCCAGACAAGAAATAATGGATGGAAACTGATCAAGGAGAGATTCAACTTAGAAATAAGGAGAAATATTCTGACAGTGAGAACAACCTTGCCTTCAGAAGTTGTGTCAGCTTCATCACTGGAAGCTTTCAAGAAGAGACTGGACTGCCTTCTGTGACAAATGGTATAGGATCTCCTGCTTGAGCAGGGGATTGGACTAGATGACTTACAAAGTCCCTTCCAACTCTGTTATTCTAATTCTAATTCTAAACATTTAAGGTCAGCTATTATCAGCAGAGGGGTGACAAGGTGGCTCAGTGGTTAAGACACTGGGCTTGTTGGCTGGAAAGCCAGCAGCCCAAGTTCGAGACTCAGCGCCACATAACGGGGTGAACTCTCATCCTCATCCCAGCTCCAGCCAACCTAGCAGTTCAAAAGCATGCAAATGTGAGTAGATAAATAGGTACCACTTCAGTGGGAAGGTAACAGCATTCCATGACATCATGCTGGACACATGACTACGGAAATGTCTTCAGACAGTGTTGGCTCAATGGTCTTGAAACGGAGAGGAGCATCGCCCCCTATCGGTAATGACTAGCAGAGTAAAATCCACAGGGACTCCTTATCATCAACCAAAGTTTGGTATATTGTACCCACAACCTTAGTTCTCTAAGCTCTAATTCAAAAACAACAAAGGAAAAAAAGTCTATTGGCCTGAACTCCTTACCATTCAATCTTCAGTGTTATTTATAGCAGAGTTCAACTGTGTTTATCAGGAAAATCCAGGGGTGAAATCCAGCAGGTTCTGACAGGTTCTGGAGAATCGGTAGCGGAATTTTTGAGTAGTTCGGAGAATCGGGAGCGGAAATTTTGAGTAGTTTGGAGAACCGGCAAATACCACCTCTGGCTGGCCCCAGAGTGGGGTGGGAATGGAGATTTTGCAGTATCCTTCCCCTGCCACGCCCACCAAGCCACACCCCACCCACCAAGCCACGCCCGCAGAACCGGTAGTAAAAAAATTTGGATTTCACCACTGGAAAAATCTGATTTTTAGATAGTCCTTGACTTGCAACCATGTTCGATGTTCCAATGACACTACAAAAAGTGATTTATGATCATTTTTCAGACTTATGACCGTTGCAGCATTCCCATAGTCACGTGATCAAAATTTGGACGCTTAGCAACTGGCATGTATTTATGACGGTTGCAGTGCCCCAGGGTCATGTGATCACCTTTTGAGACCTTCTGACAAGCAAAATCAATGGGGGAAGCCACTGTTACTGACTTAACATCTGCAGTGTTTCACTTCGCAACTGTGACAAGAAAGGTCATAAAATGGGGCAAAGCGCCCTTAAGAACTGTCTCGCTTAGTAACAGAAATTTTGGGCTCAATTGTGGTGATAAGTCAAGGACTACCTGCATTATACATGCTAAAGTTTTGAACCCTTTACTTAATAATTGGGAAACACAATCTACATATGAATTTCCTTCATCCAATTTGGAATAATCAAGTTATTGAAATCTGCCAATAATCTTTTGAGAATTAAAAGTCATATTATCTCTATTTGGGGCATAGATTTTCTCAGTTCCAAAAGTTTGTTTTGAATAGTGTACATCTGGAAGAATAGCACCCAACACTATATATTTGGAAAGTTGCATTAAAATTTGCTTAAAGGTAAAGGTTCCCCCGCACATGTGTGCTAGTCATTTCCGGCTCTAGGGGGCGGTGCTCATCTCCGTTTCTGAGCCGAAGAGCCAGCGCTGTCCGAAGACGTTATCCATGGTCATGTGGCCGGCATGACTCAATGCCGAAGGCGCATGGAGCGCTGTTACCTTCCCACCAAAGTGGTCCCTATTTTTCTACTTGCATTTTTTACGTGCTTTCAAACAGCTAGGTTGGCAGAAGCTGGGACAAGTAACGGGAGCTCACTCCGTTACGCGGCACTAGGGATTCGAACCGCCGAACTGCCGACCTTTCTGATTGACAAGCTCAGCGTCTTAGCCACTGAGCCACCGCGTCCCCTAAATTTGCTTAGCTACTTGCATTTAACAAATCGTACCCTATGGAAAAAAGATGCATAAGGGAAGCGTGTATTAATGCTGATTTTGTTAAAATGGTACATGTGATCTTCTAATCCCTTATACCATAAAGACTAGGGGGTGGGGAGATAACAGATTTGCAAGATAGTGTTAATGTAACCTTAAAACAGAGTTAGTACTTCTGGGTGTGCTTCTTGGCTAAATTACTTTGTGTGGCTGACCACACAGAAGAAATGCGTGCAATTGTGTATAAAACAGAAGCTTGGGGAGTGTTCATTGCACACGCTACAGATCAGTTGATACAATTCAACAGTATATGAGATGCTGTTGCAGCATGGATTTGGACAATCTGTTCAACTCTGTTTCAGGATTTGAAACCAGATGATGTCCACCAGGATCCATTCATTAGAAAAAAATTAAATTGTCCAATAAAATGACCACTAAACATAGAACTTGCTAATTGCCAGGGGGTAATGGGAAGGGGCTCTATGACAATTTCCCATGGCCAACTCACCACAGCCAACTTGCCATGGCTAACTCAGTGCAGGACAACTCTCCACAGCCAACCCGCCACAGGACAACTCACTAATATGTTACACTAATATTAAAGAAATAGTGGAATATAACCATTAAAGAAAGGATGCAAATGGAAGGACAGAATGAAATATGAATGGCAAAAATTAAAATATTTTTATTTTATTTTAAATAATTAAATTGAATTGTTAAATTGTTCCGCAGTGAGTTGTCCCATGGTGAGTTGGCCGTGGAGAGTTGTCCTGCAGTGAGTTGGCCATGTTGAGTTGGCCATAGCAAGTTGGCCATGGCGAGTTGGCTGCAGGGAGTTGGCTATGGCAAGTCATCCCATTCCGAGTGGGAAGAGCGGCAAAAAAATGGGAAGGAAGGATTTTCCTATTCTTCCCATCATCAATTGCAAATATTGGTTCATTGCAGAAGATAACTATTGCACAATGCTGGGGTGGGGGGTCACTAGTGAAATAGATTTAGAAAAAAAAAGTGTTTTAGATTTTTTTTTCCTGTAATAATTATAATAATGCAGTAAGTAACATTGCAATTAAATAGTAATTACTAGAGCTAGCTGATTTCCCTTCTAGAACTAATAGGCCAGGGGTCAGAAATAATATTGCATATCCACAACTAAACATATATGAGAGGATGAACCAGTATCTGGGCTGCTTCATAAACCTAACTACTTTGAAAGCAAGTCAATGTTCATAGGAGGCCAGCATGCTTAAAATATAGTTCAGTGCAATGATTAGTACAAATCTAAAGTCTGCTATTATGAGAATTTGATCAAGCCAAATAAATCGATATAAACAAACACAATGTGGTAAATCCACAGCAGAATGTATTGAGAAATGTCAGGATTGCCTTACAAACTGGAGGACTTGCTACAATAACCATCACACCGAGTTCTCTGCAAATCTCTCAAAAGATGGCAGCTATTAAGATATTTATGCTGACTTCCTTTCCAATCTCAGATAGGGAAAATCACAGACAGATTTGGTTAACATAACACTGAATTACAAATTAAGAGGAAATATTTATGTGCTCAGCAAGCAGTCAAGGGATCAAGCAAGGCAGTGGGTAAGAAATGCTACAGTTCTACTTTTCAAAACTCATCTCCACCAGAAACCTATCTTTCTGAAATGTAGATTGGCTATAGTCGACTACTATATGCTATGCTGTTGTATTCTAACTTCAGGAATAATAAGCACAAATGATATTAATGCTTTGAAGATTCTAATTGCCAATTACTGTAAATCCAACGCATTAAATTTTCTCAACGTAAGGCTCAGACTGAAGGCATATCTTTGCAGGGTTCTTTAGGCTGGGTGGAGGGATAGAGAGATAGCTATCTGATTTGGTCTACAAAAATCCCACTAACCACCAGATGACAGCCAAGAGTGAGCTAGACTTTTCTGCATCTTTGTCACCATCTAGTGGCCATTCAACTGTTTGCTCTAGATCTGTGATGGCGAACCTGTGGCACGCGTGCCACAGGTGGCACGTGGATCCATATCTGCCGGCACGCGAGCCGTTGCCCTAGCTCAGCTCCAGCGTGGCCAGCTGATTTTTGGCTCGTGCGGAGGCTCTGGGAGGGCGTTTTCAGCCTCCGGAGGGCCTCCGGGGGGGCGGGGGAGGGTGTTTTCACCCTCCCCAGGCTCCAAGAAAGCCTCTGAAGCCTGGGGAGGGTGAAAAACGGGCCTACCGGGCCCACTGGAAGTTGGGAAATGGGGGAGCAGGGGAGGTGTGCGCATGTGCCGGGTGGGGCAGCACGGGGGGGTCATGTGCGCGTGCACAGGGCGTGCGGCGCATGGGGAGCATTGAATTATGGGTGTGGGCACGTGCACGTGTGCGATTCGCCATCACTGCCCTAGATCAAATTATTACCATATTATGGTTGGAAAAGTTGAGGGGCAGAAACAACTAGGAATGTGTAGGTAGAGAAAGTTGGAATTGTTTCAATACAGATAAGGGAATCCAAACTTGTGCAAAGCACTCCCTGATCTATCTTTTGAGTCTCAATTCAAAGTGACAAAAAACTACTAAGGCTTTGTTTACTACAGTAGAGAGTGCTCCACGAGAACAAAATATATTTATTTATTCTGAGTGGTTTTGTCTACTTCTAGAGTCCCTGCAGTTGGCAGAATCAGGCTAGCCTGGATTTGATTCAGAAGGAAAATAGAGTCAGCCTCAGTTTAATACTTGGAGAGAACATCTGAGTTGGTCACTAGGATCAAAAGTTTCCAAGCATTCAGGTTTGTGCTGGAGCCCATAGAATAGAATAACAGAGTTGGAAGGGACCTTGGAGGTCTTCTAGTCCAACCCCCTGCTCAGAAGTTCTTCAGGGAACTGGAGAGAGACAGACATTCCCTGAAGATGGGCCCCAAAACAACATCTATTATGTTTATATTTGTGCAAGACCTTCCTAGAGAGTTCACATATTGTATTAAAAAGTTGGTGTTATGATGCTAAGAAAGGGCTCTAGGTAAATGTCTCCAAAAGCAGACCTGTTCCAAATGTCAGCCTGTTTTATTTATTTGTTAAATTTATTTGCTGCCCATCGCGCTACCAGGTGACTTTTAACTTAACAGTATCTCTCCTCTCCTGTACTGCTACTTCTGGAAATCAAACCCACGCGTGTCCATTTTGACATGTTATATTTTAATTTGCAGAGACAAAAAATGACAAGCAATTTATTTACAGAAAACTGTACAAAAGCAAATAAAATTATGCAAAATCTTTCATAAATAGAGGTGGACTAGCATCGAATACATTTTTGCCATGTTTTTTTTTTCTTCTTAGCATAGTTGCGTGCATAGTGACTCATAATAAACAAATAAGTTGGTTCTCTGCTTCGCTATTAACATCCAAGTAGCAGAACAATAGTCAATGATTAATAATACAACGGATCATAACCACACTGAATGTAAGTGCTTCAAAAAATCAGGAAAAGAAGGGCCTGAAAGGGTACCCCAGGTAGCTAGGAAAGATGCCTTCTTCCAAGTTCTAGGTTCTTCAAGGAATTGTCCAACGTTAGTGTTGTTCCTTTCAGCACTTAAGAGAACATTGGCTCTTTACCATTGATGGAACATCTGGAAAACTTGTTCCATTCTTCACCTTGTCAAATGCTGTTCAAGTCTTTTAGTGATGGTTGTACTTAACATGCTTTCTTTCTTTTTTTTCCCCCAGCCCCATTTCCATTTCCCCACACCTTTGCTTTCCAACAATGACAATTTCCTAGGGTAGTCTTTCTTCCAACACCTTCCATCTGTTCACCGGAGTTCTTTCCCCCCCCACATAAAAATAGCATCTATCTTGTTTTCAGAAACTCAGACAGTAGGCCAGCCAGGAATGAAACTGACCATATATTAGCCTAGCTGGAGGTCAGAATGAGCGTTAAGAGTTTATATCAAAGTTAATATGACTTTTTTTTTCTAATTCATATAAAGTTTACATAAGTGGCATGTCAAGCTAGGAGTGTGCAAAACACATTCACTTGAGTTCCTTGTGAAATCGAACTAAAACAGGAATTAAAACAAAATGGCTGCAAAAAAAACCTTCATCTATTAAAAGAGCAACAAGAGAATGAACAAAGATTCGTCAATTTCTCTGCCCTCAAAAAAAGAGAGTCATAATTTCTTGTTACTGAGATCAATACTGTAGCTTTTTAACGTAACCTGTTTAACCTGTTCCCAAACCATAGACTTTCTCTTCTTCCTTTGCTTTTTTAATGGATTATATTTAAGACTGATCCATTATCTGAGTTTGGTAGAAGGGTTCCCCCCCCACCTTTTCTTTTAAATATATCATTTGATGCTTTTCAGAAAATAAACCAGGTTAAATATACAGGTTGAAAAAAGTGGGAACAGTCCAGTATTTTTAGTGTGTAACCCAAGCGCTGTTTTTACCATGACAACAGTATAAAAGGCACAATTGCATATTTTGCATTCGCTCTAAAACTTTCCATTTCCATTTTTTACGTATTTGTTTATTTAATATAAAAGCACTCTATAGGAGTGTTTCCCAATTCGACTAATTTCAAATGAAAAACACACACGAAAAATATATATATCTGTGGATCATGCTGGGTAGTAAGAGAAGCTGTTGATTATGTTTTTGATGGTTAGGTTTTACTAGGATTACTGAACATACAAACAAGCACACCTATTTTTCTTTCTTTTTTCTTTTTCTTTTTTACTTTTTTGACATCCTTTTGGGCTTATCACTACAACTAAATTAGCTAAATTGTTCAGTCTTATATGTGCCTTTATGTAGCACACAAAAAGGGAATACAGGCCAATCCATTTAATTTTGAAAGTCTTGTTTTAACGTATCGGTTCTCTAGAAATGAGGTTAAAAAGAACGGCGATTTGGACTGCTACCATTTAGTGTCTCTAAGAGAATGCTCAGTGTATCCTAATTCTACACAGAGAAATTATTCAATTGTTCTTTTGTGTGGCTGATGGTGTTTTCGGTTGAAGCCTGAAAAAAATATGCATATTTAATGCAAATATATTAACAAGCATTTTACCTTTAACATATACTTAAAGAGTTATACAAATACAGGAAAGGATTTAGTCAGTCCTCTAATCAAGTCAAAATTTGAATCTCTGTTATATATATCTTATCTATATATATATATATATATATATTTTAAAGGATGCATTAGAATGATCAATTCACTCCTAAACTTTCCTTTGACATTTCTCCATTTCTAAAATGTGCCAATATGTTTAGTTGCTACACGCAAGCTAAGAACCAATCAAATGATTAAATGCAAAGAAGATGTACATTAAAAGAAAGAACACTTTGCTATTGAGAGTTTAAAAGACAAATGTCATGGGGGATTTGTACCAGCTGATTGGCCCATACATCAGACTGTCTAATAATATATTCTACGTCACTCTTAAAGTAAACTATCCAAGCTACCTTGTCACTAAATCTATTAGAACCATCTATCCATGCTTTAATGTCAAGTTAAACAACCCGAGAAGTTGGTGTTTCTGCACCCTTCCCAAGCTGTTCCCACTGCATTGACCGATTGTCAGTTTTATTTGAATGTCCATTCTTTATTACTATTTTTTTTAAAATCATCAATACAGAACTAGCTCAGTTTTCCATACTCTGCAACTTCTTATTGCACACACACACACACAAAAATATCTGGTCCATTTTTCCTATCCCCTGTATATAGTGCAAACTATACAAATCGTCACGACCCAGAGCTCTACATCATCGTGATCTGGCTTGGATGCTTTATACGAAGTCACAAGCCACACCATTTTTGTATGTTGGGAGTGACATCTGCCGAGACTCTTGGTCACCTGGAGTCTCAACATGGTTTGGGTATTGCACGAGACTCAGCTTAAATGCACTTGTGTTTTAAGAAAACCTGCATAATACCTTTGCCTACAGCAAATGAATAACCTGGAACACTGCGAGAACTCAAGAATTAGCATCCATTCTCAACCAAGATGCTGCCATGTTTGACTTGAAGCATATTCTTCTTACTGCCTTCATTTTCACTCTTCTTTCAGCTATTCCCCTGAATGTGTTTTGAAGCTTGTCAGATGGATTTTGTAATTTTCTAAAGAAAACATATTTTGAAGCCAGAGGGTCATGTTAATAGAGTTGGTGAATGTAATCACATTTTTTTAAAAAAATTCAGCAAGCTCATGTCATCAGTTCCTTTGGGCATCAAACTAAAATCCATGTTGACAACAATCATCATGCTTAGTGTCAGTGTGTTCCTGGATCAGATTTTACGTGACAAGACCAATGAGCGATTTCCTTGATCCATAGTGCGTTCTTTGGTCTTTAAATTACTATGATCATACAATCTAAATGTTGATCTTGTAAAAATGACACCAGGTTCAGCAGTTTCTTGATGTCATGCCCCATCATTCATTCATTCATTCATTCATTCATTCATTTCATTGTTGTGTACATGTATGCTTGTTTTTGTGTTTGTATATGTGTCAGTGTGTTTATATATGTATTCCATCATTTTATATTTAAGTTAAAATGTTAGAGAATGGGAGGAGGAGGAGGAGGGAAGGAAGAAAGGCATGATAAAATAATAAAACTAGAAAGAGATAGACATCAACATTTTTCTATGAATAAAAACTAAATGTACAGGTCATGGTTTTAGGGAATGTGTAATATTTTGGACTACAATCTGAGGCTGAATATTTTTTTCCCCCTTTCTTTCTTGTTTCCAGTCACAGGACTGTGTTAAAGATATAATCCTTTAAAAGTGTTCTTCCTTCTTCTTCTTCCTCTTTTTTTAAAAGTTATTTTGCACATTGCTTTTGTAGGGTTTCTGAAGGTTTATCTCTGATGGAAACCAGGCACAGGCACACATAGCAACACATAGATCTATATGCCCATCTGTGAAGTCTTTTTCCACTGACCTGTGATTGCAAACAAGCAGAGGACAATCAGAGGGGCTCAAACAGTTCTTCAGTGGCATGTGTCTGTCTGTCTGCCCCCCCCTCTCTCTCTCTCTCTGTGTGTGTGTGTGTGTGTGTGTGCTGGGGGAGGGGAACCAGAATTACTATCTCATGGGGTTTTTTTTCCTTTTTTTTTTTTTTTCAATTTCAGGTTTGTTCCCTAGCAAGGAATTTATAACGGTAATTTTTTTTGGAAAATTAAAAGAAAATAATAAGAAAAGGAAAAAGAACAGGTGAGCACGGTGTTAAGACATGCAGGGACAACAATGGTTTCTACATTGTACAATATAGTCAGGCAGACAGGATATGTACTAAATGCCTGGCAGGGAGGCAGAAGAGGCAAGCCAGGCCTTTGTCTCTTTGGTTAGCCCCCTTGGTTTCGACAGATTGGTTGCTTCCTTCCCAATTTCCAATGGTTTTGAGTGATCGGCTTTGGGCCTTCTGCTGTGGGAAAGAACTGGCATTGTTACTTCCTGATCCCCTAGAGATAAACTTCCCTTCGAGTTAAAGTATTGATAGTAGATGGCTTGTATTCCCCTGTCTGTGCCAGGGGGATATCCTCTGGGTTGGTTTCTTCGCTTTTGCTGAAGCTAGCTGCACTGAAGGTCTCATAAGATGAGGTCAACTTTTTGTTCAGGAGGTTCCTGTTGCGATCACCCATCAGGGAGGCCTCTCCATTGGCCAGCTTCTCCGGACTGCCCCGTTCGTCGACAGGCATGAAAGTGGAGAGTTTGGGCTGGCTTTTCGGCTTCCTTTCGGGTGAAGTGCGGACGGGCATCCAACAGGAGTCAGAGTGGCCATACTCATCGCATTCCCGGGTGCACTTTCCCGTCAGGGCGACATCTGGCAGAGGTCTTGAATCTGCAAACAAAGAGCAACAAAGGATTTGAGATTTCGGTCCTTGCTCCATGGGGGAAAACTGGACAGGGGCATCTTCAGATATTATTGATGCACCGGACAGAAGACTTAGGAAAACCTTGCCAGGACTGTCGTAAGGTAATCTGGTTCTCTTCCTCATTCCTCACACCTCTGACAACTGCCATTGCTTAAAAAGTCAATTTTGGGGGAAATCTGAGGGTGGCTCATTTAAAAAAACACTTGGCACGTGTTGCCAAGCTCATTTGCTGCTTTCAAAAACTAGCTCACGTTTTTTTTGCCTTTAAAAAAAGGGGGGGAATAATCAACTGACTATGTTGCGGCCAATCAGAATGGGTGTTTGCCAAGACTGGATTCTGGGTATAGATGAGAACTGTCAGGTGCAAAAAAATCAGGAGCCAGAATAGAGTTCAAAAGCACTGTGTGTTTATTTCATGCTACCTATACCCAAGAATCTGATCTATTAAAGGTAAGGCACGTTGGCTCCAGAAGAGTCAACAGACTTCAAGGGGAGGTTGGATTTAGGTCTCTTTCATGTTGTAGGGACTCTAGATTGATAATGCATTGACTCCGCTATTGGGCTCAGCCTGGTCATCTCCTACACTAACAAAGTAAGATACAAAGAGGGCGAAACATCATCATCTTCTTTTAATAACCCCATAATTTCTTGCGGGATGGAGTCTAGGCAACTGAATGGAGCTAGCAGAGTGTTTACTGGCCAGATGCCCTTCCTGTCGCCAATGTGGAGTTTTGTTCAGCACATATATTCTCATCATGCCCAGAGAGAAAAATATCTCCCTCTACCTAGGATCGAACTCACAGCCTTCTGATTGTGAGGCGACAGCTCCACCTCTAGGCCACCGCACCACTCACAAAGAGGGTGAAACATGAAGCTTACTAAATGGGAATGGAATAGACCACATTCTTTTGTAGGCCAATGTTCAAGGCCAGATTTTATATGTCCCGTCCCTCCCTCCCTCATTGATGGCTATGGGTCATGCCTTCTGATAAAATTCAACTCAACCTAAATTAACTTTTGCAATTATTTTATGTCATCTCCTTTTATCTTCCTTGCAAACATTGATATTCCACTATAAACACTTCAAAAAAAAAAAAAAAGGCTACTCCTCCTTTAAGCTTAGTTTCCTGAGGAAGAAATTAATAGTTCAGCTTTAGTTGAATGCCCAGAAGAAGCTAACCCCAAATATAAACTTAGTTAAAAAAATGTTGGGATATCTCCAGGTGAAGTTAACTATCCAGATAGTATGATCAGTTTGGCCCCATCTTAATCATATAAATGGTTGATTTAATTGTTTCTAAAGTTAGAGATAAAAACATATCAAGGCTGGCAAGACAATGCATTAAAATGGACAGCAATAAGAAATGATTGGCAGCACATTAACAACAGCTTTAAGAAATAACCTTTTGCATTTACAAAACAAAATCAAATCCCAACACTATGTGTTTATGTAGGTATCTAACTGCAGGAAGATTGGTGATTGGAAAGTGTTTAGTGAATGTTACAGTGTTTTTGTGATTTTAGCACCACCCATCCACTCACCCTGCTTTCTTCCCTATTTTTCTCTCTCTGTGTGTGAATTCCATGTAGGCAGAATTGTTAGCACCTAAACTTACCTAAACCTATAAAGGTATTTTATTAGTACTGCAAATAGAAGTAAAAGTGCAGTGGTTATTATTGCAAGCTAACTCTACTCACTGCCAGGAGTTTGATCCTGACCAAGCTTGAGGTTGACTCAGCCTTTCATCCTTCCGAGGTCAGTAAAATGAGGACCCAGATTGTTTTTGGGCAATAGGCTGACTCTGTAAACCACTTAGAGAGTGCTGTAAAGCACTAGGTTGTGGTATATACAGTATACCTAAGTACTATTGCTAGAATACAGTTTTATTAATTAAGAATCAAACATCTCTAACTGATTCTGTGCTAGTCTATGACCATAATAAAGATTTGATTTGATTAAAATTGTATCTGAGTTCACTAATAAATCTTGAGATAAAAAAAATATTCTAATGGGACTTTCATAGGCACATTTATTTTACATTATGTAGCTATTCTCTATTTAGATTATACTTTTTGTGACTTGTATGGCATAAAAACCAATCTAGTAAAGCATTCTTATATTTGTTTGTTCACTGCAAATATATAGAGACTTTACTATATTAAACACATTTGGGATTAATAAATTATTTTAAATTAAGAAAAGAAATTATCTACAATTGATTTAGAAATGGCCACTTGTTATTTTCAGTTTCAAGTTAACTCAACTTCTTAAAAATAATACAGCCATATATATAAATTATGGGGTGGAAATGAGTGGGGAAGTGTTCATGCCAGATTCCATTCTTCATCTTGAAAAAAGCTAAGCAGGATCAATTATGACCTGAACAGGAAACATCAAAACTGCAGACTAGACTGGGAAGCTAAAAATATCCCCAATCAATCAATTTATCAATCAATCAATCAATCAGAGATCAGTTCCCTGTTTTACCAAAAACACCATTTGACATGAAGTCACCAGGAATCAAGCCTAACTTATGGACATCAAGACATCTATAGACTTCTAAAACTCTCATTGTTATTATCTTTATCTTGACAAAATGGTTCATCAGAGGTCAACAATTTTTGAACCAAGGTACCTCAAAGGGACTAACTTACAGAATGTATCCAAAATCCAGGGGCCATGATTCCCGAGGAAATGAAATTTGTGAAAATTGGGTTTCCTTCAGTGCTACACTGCTGGGCTGCTACAGTCACGTAGCAGACTTTTCAATATTCTGTAACAGTTTCCCAGCCATTCTAGTAATCCTTTGCTTTCTTCTCTATCCAGCAGCAGCCACTCAAGTGCCTACTCAGGGGGAGGGAGGGGAAGGGAATGGAGAGAAATTTCCTGTGCTCTCTGCCAGATTCCCATAAGAAAACTCAGTGAGGGATCCAGAGATATTGGAAGTTCCTCTTATCCCTCTTGCTTTTTGCCTGCCCTTGGTCATTTGTTTCTCCATTTAAGTGAAGAAGTATCTCTGAAATGACGAGCAAAGGGAGCGCTGGTTATCTAATTACACTGTCATGATACTGCACCAGGTGGGGAAGACTCAGACATGTCTACTGAAAGGAAAGATCTAAACAAAATCAACAAAGGTGACTAGGGGACTGGAGGCTAAAATATATAAAGAATGGTTGCTGGAACTGGGTATGTCTAGTTTGATGAAAAGAAGGACTAGGGGTGACATGATAGCAGTGTTCTGATATCTCAGGGGCTGCCACAAAGAAGAGGGAGTCAAGCTATTCTCCAAAGCACCTGAGGGTAGAACAAGAAGCAATGGGTGGAAACTAATCAAGAAGAGAAGCAACTTAGAACTAAGGAGAAATTTCCTGACAGTTAGAACAATTAATCTGTGGAACAACTTGCCTCCAGGAGTTGTAAATGCTCCAACACTGGAAGTTTTTTAAGAAGGGATTGGATAACCATTTGTCTGAAATGGTGTAGGGTTTCCTGCCTAAGCAGGGGGTTGGACTAGAAGACCTCCAAGGTCCCTTCCAACTCTGTTATTCTATTCTATTCTAAACCCGCATCACCATTCACATCAGCAGAAGCCAGAAAAATGTAAAAGAATTCTTTTGTGGCATTTTCCCCTAGCAGGTTTCAATATTCCTTGCCAAACAAATCCAACATGAGTCAAGTGATATCAGAAACTAAATCCAATTAGTATTGGTTTTCTTTTAAAAATGAAACTAATCCAACATTCAAAATTTGCGAGGCAGAGTTAGTCATTTTAAAAGTCTCGCAACAAAAAGGACTAGTACACCTATAGAAGAAAGTTCACACTACAAAATCCTCACCTTGGGGAGGTTTATATCAGTCTGATCACATTGTATAGTTTTGCTTTGTAAAAATCAATAAACCAAGACTCCAGGATACTTTTCATGTTTTTGAAAGTAAGCACATGTCTCCTTTGAACTTTAACCAGCATTTGTATATACTTCTTTAAATTATAAAATATAAAGGGCGGAAAATTCTGGAGCAGAAATCTTCCCTAGGTAGCAGAGAGTAAAGCCAATGGATGGCTCTTTAGTACCTAAAACGTTCATGGAATTAAAGACAACTACATGAGTTACATCTATATAGTTGTCAATTCAGCAGTGTATTAAAACACATTAGTTTTGAAAGATTGTGTTTAAAAAGGAGCGATTGCAGTGGTAATCAAGAAACTGATTTCCCAAAGTGGCTTTTTGAATAAATTTCAGAGAAAAGCTAAACGTATTTCTGCTCAAGTAAACTCCCATTACAAACAAAATAAACAAAAATAGAGGAAGAGTTGTAATGGTGCCCTATTCAACCATCTTATGGGATGGGTTTGGGTTGGCAACATAGGACCAAGCCTATGGACAGCAAACGCCACTCTCTACCTATAAAATTGCCACCTTAGCAAGAAGATCTACTGTATATCTAAGAATTCCAACATATAGGGAATTCCAATATTTCAATACCACAAAGAACATGGAGTCGCTCTATGGTCCAAAGCACCTGAAGGCAGGAGAAGAAGCAATGGATGGAAACTTATGAAGGAGAGATTCAACCTAGAAATAAGGAGAAATTTCCTGACAGAGAGAACAATTAATCAATGGAATGGCTTGCCTCCAGAAGTTGTGAGTTGCTCCATCATTGGAGGTTCTTAAGAAGAGACTGGACAGCCATTTGTCTGGAATGGTATAGGGCAGTGGTTCTCAACCTTTTTTTTTTTTTTTTCCAAAAGGGGGTGCGTGCGCACACTAGCGCGTGCACACATGCCCACACTTGTTCTGTTTCCTAT
>QLTV01003122.1:290165-303182 GCA_003457575.1 Thermophis baileyi
AAAAAACTAGTAAAAGAAAACATAATAAAAACATTTAAAAACAGTTAAAAACTCATACACACCATTTCATGGTTGGATCTTGCCAATTACAGAGGCAAGATCAATGGCCCAAGCCTGCCGGAAGAGCCAGGTCTTCACTGCTTTCCGGAAGGCCAGCAGTGTGGGGGTGGTCCGGATCTCAGGGGGTAGCTGGTTCCAGAGGGCCGGAGCAGCCACAGAGAAGGCCCTCCCCCGTGGGCCCGCCAGCCGGCACTGTTTAGCTGACGGGACCTGGAGGAGCCCAACCCTGTGGGATCTTACCGGTCGCTGGGAGCTATGTGGCAGAAGGCGGTCTCGAAGATAACGGCGGTCTCTACTCTACTCTACTCTACTCTACTCTACTCAGAAATAAAAACAGCAAATGGCAAATTTTACAACTGAACTTGTTGGCACAAGGAGAGGCTTCATTCTACTTCACTTCATATTCAACCTAATGTCCTCCTATTGTAGCATTCTTGGGATAAAATAATCCCACACTGTTTTTCTATTAGTTCCCTGCTTGATTTAAGCTGGTTTTCAATTTGTGAAATGGAGGAGGTACAAGGTGGTGATTTGTGAGTACCAACTTCCCCAGGTTTCTATGCTCTTCTGCCTTTTTTGTTGAGAAGGTAGGAAGGAAGGGAGGGAGGGAGGGAGGAAGGGAGGGAGGGAATCTGTCTGGGTACAATGGGAAAAGGAAGAAACATCATGGAACCAGTCCTGAACTTCAGCCTCCTTTCAAGTCAGCCTCCTTTTAAGTCAGCTGAACTTGAAATAAAACTCAAGGAACTTGTATTATCCAAAGAAGCTGTAATAATCGTTCTGAGATACTCAAATGGGATTTTCAAACAAACAAAAAAAAAAAAACCAAAAAAAAAACCAGCTGTTGCTAGACCTCTCAACTTCTCCCAGATGATTAAATCAAGTCATCTATCTCACCCCCCAACCCCCTTAGGACTTCTTCAAACCATTCTCCTTCGCCTATGATTTTTACGCAAAATAAGAAAACCCAGAGATAAGACATGGAGAAGCTGTTTCCACAAGGTAACAAAACAGAATTTACAGCTAAGCAATGCCGTCTTTTCAGTTCAAATAGTCATACGGGTGTTTGGACAATTGGCTTGCAAGAGTAAGAACTTGGACTCACAAAAGAGTGACTTTGGTGGGGGGGGGAAAGCAACATTTTTTAAAGAGTATTAGCTGACTGTAGGTCAACACAACTGGCATGTTTGCTTTTATATATATATATATATATATATATATATCAAACTTTATTCAATTTCAAAAATATAAAGGTTACGGGTGTGCTTAAGCTGAACACGAGAACACAGCAAAGGCAAACATCTCCATGTCTCTCTGTTCTCTTTCAAATCCATTCAGCCACATAAAAAAAAATTACCTTGGCCAAACACTCTCTCCTTTCAAATGAAGAATAGGTCGTGCTTCATATATCACTGAACAGCCTAAATTCTGGTTGTTGGCTCTCAAAAAGCAATTGTACCTTCCTCAGGACAGTTCCTCCACTGTCCGAATCGGCAAGTATATCTGTGCGAAGCTGAGTAGCTATCAAGTTTGCCTGGAAGCACACAAATCTTACCGATCTTCCAGCGGCCTACTGTTCCTCATACAGTGCTTAAAATAAAGCAGCCTCTTGCTACCGTATTTTTCGGAGTATAAGATGCACTTCTCCCCCCCCCTAAAAGAGGGTGGAAATGTTGGTGCATCTTATACACCGAATACAGCCATTTTTGGCCTCCCGAAGCCCCGCCCAGCGCAAAAACGGGGTGAGCAGAGGGTTTGGGAGGTCTGCAGAGTGCTCCTGGGGGCTGGGGGAGGGCAAAAACTTTTTTTTCCTTACCTCTTCAAAATCTTGGTTCGTCTTCTACACCGGTGCATCTTATAGTCCGAAAAATACGGTAATTTCCCAATTTTCCCTTTTGTGATAAAAAGGCAATTACCCTGCTAAGTTAGGCCTCTTTTAAAAAGCCCTGGGCATTTTCTTCTGGAAGTGTAACCAATCACTGGGTTCATATTACCATATGTGGTGGACATGCCCAAAAGCTAAAAAAAATATTGGACGAAAATACATACATGGTTGGAAAAAATGATAAAGCAACACATAGACTTGAAACCAGAGACATTCTTGTTGGGCATTCTACCGGAAAAAAATATGATAAAAGGACTATATATCTGGTTTTACATATACTAACTGCTGCTAGAATTGTATTTGCACAGCAATGGAAAAACATTGAGATCCCGTCAGATCAGAATGTAATTAAGAAAATATTAGAATGCGCAGAAATGGATAGATTAACGCTAAAGAAGAAACTGAGTATTTTTTGATATGGGATATATTCTATCAATGGCTAGATTTTTGATGTATTTTATCAATGGCTAGACAATTAGAAACAGAAGTTAGAAAGGAGGAGACATAAAAAGAGGAAATGTTAATATGGAGAGCGATTAAAGAAGATAATGTTATTGTTATTATATTATTATATTATCAATATTATTCTGATGAGTACTAAAACAAATATGTGGATTATGACTGTTTAAAAATAACTGTACCCAGATCACACACTGTTTGATGGAAATTGAATGTTATATAAATAAAATGAATAAAACATGGGGGGGCGAAGCCCGGGCATTTTGGACAGGTATTTGTTGCCTTGAAAAGCAAGATAGAACATAGAAACAAGGTTGGAAGCTACCTTGGAGGTCTTTCTAGTCCAATCCCATGCTCAAGGCAGAAGACCATATACCACCCTGGTCAAATGGTTGTCTGGTCTATTTTTTTATTTTAACAGTTTATTTATATATTTTGACATTACATACATAAGTGCTTAGGGAACAGCGTATTGTCTGGATCAATTAATTTTTATACAATAATACTTTTCCCACTCCTAATTTCTACCTCTACTGTCCAACCATTTATAAAACAAGTCCCATGTTCGAAAATACTCTGTATCTTCTTTTTCTTTTACTTTTAATGTCAATCTATCCATATCTAATTTTTTTTTATTACATCATCCTCTGTGGGCATTTCCTCATTTTTCCAGTACTGTGCAAATACAATTCTTGCCGCTGTCAAGACATGTAATATTAAGTATAAGGTAAAGGTAATGGTTCCCCTCACACAAACGTGCTAGTCATTCCCGACTCTAGGGGGCGGTGCTCATCTCCGTTTCTAAGCCAAAAAGCCAGCACAGTCTGATGATGATTCCGTGGTCATGTGGCCGGCATGACTAAATGCCGAAGGCGCACGGAATGCTGTTACCTTCCCACCAAGGTGGTCCCTATTTTTCTACTTGCATTTTTACATTTCTTTTGAACTGCTAGGTTGGCAGAAGCTGGGACAAGTAACGGGATCTCACTCCCTTACGCGGCGCTAGGGATTCGAACCGCCGAACTGCCGACCTTTCGATCAACAAGCTCAACGTCTTAGCCACTGAGCCACTGCGTCCCTTTATACATACATACACACACACACACACAGGCAAGTAACGGGAGCTTACTCCGTTACGCAGCGCTAGGGATTCGAGCCGCCGAACTGCCAACCTTTCTGATCGACAAGCTCAGCGTCTTAGCCACTGAGCCACCGCGTCCCCTAATATTAAGTATAGGTTCCCTTTATCATACTTTTCAAGTATTATGCCTAGCAAGAATATTTCTGGCTTATAATCTATATGGTTGTCCAGTCTATTTTTGAAAACTTCCAGTGATGGAGTATCCACAACTTCTGGAGGTAAACTGTTCCTTTGATTATTATTTGTTCTCACTGTCAGAAAATTCCTTCTAACATCTAGATATTGGATCTCTCTTTAACATGCTTCCACCCATTACTTCTTGTCCTGCCCTTTGGTGCTTTGGAGAATAAGTCAATTCCCTCTTCTCTGTGATGTCCTCTGAACTACTAGAAGACAATTATGTTAAGAAGATGCAGGGACTCAACCTGAGATGCACAATAAGTCCAAGCATGATGCAGTTGAAGGTTGGTTCTTTGGACACTGCACAAGGATGAGTAGGAAGATATGCTACAATAGCTCAATAGGTTTAAGCAAACCTTGAGAGTAACGATAGCTACTGCAGAACCACTCACTAAGTGTGTGTCTCTTGACACTATGTCTACCTTCATGAGGTAACTGAAGAGCAAATTGAAGTCCATCAGGCCTTGCCTCTTGATGTATGCCCTTCACACCAACTCTGAAAAAGATCTTGTAAACGTTGACATTTCACTTTATGAATGTTAATCTCCTGTTTCAGCTGAGGCCCTTCTTACCTTGGCCGACCCCCAATCTGGATATCCCTCTAGGAGCACTTAAAGCCACACCATTGAAGGCTACTTCTTCCCCTACAAAGAGAGTTACAGATTGCACAAAGGTGAGAGATCTTCAGGTTAACTGACTGTAACAGTTTAGCTAGGTTTAGTTTCATTCAACATTCCTGGGATTTCACAAGAGCCATGTGCCACTGCCCTTTATTCAACTGTATGCCCACAATATCCCTGGTAGGCACAATGACATTATGAACTCTGGGACCTTTAGACAATTATATCACTAATTTAGTAAATTCATACCGTGATGTTGACTTGAATGCAAATATTGGAGTTAATATCCTCAAACCCATTTTAAATGGTGTCTAGCTCCCAAAAGGAAAGTTATTATTACCAGGCCTAACAATCGAAGAACAAACACCGTAATGTATCCAAATTTCAAAGGTTCACTTAGTAGACAATCTGGACCTTGTTCTTCTGAATGAGAACAATCTAATAGTTAATTCAATTTTAATTAATTTAATTTAATTTAATTAATTGGATTTCTATGCCGCCCAACTCCCGAAGGACTCTTTGGAGGTTCTAATGAGGCCAATGTGATGCTGCCATGATTTTACATTTATATCTATATTCTTGGTGCTCTCCGATCTTGATTATTTTCTTGCAGACGTTTCATTACCCAGACTAGGTAACATCATCAGTACTGATGATGTTAGCTAGTTTAGCTAATGAAACGTCTGCAAGGAAACAACCAAGCTCAGAGAGCACCAAGGACCTCTCGTTTCAACCCCAAGCTATTCTTGGGGTTGGAATGAGAACACAGAATGAATCTTCATTCTCTTTTATCATCTGTGTTCACTTAATAACTCAATCTTCTTGATAGAGATCATTTTTCCTTAATCTGCCTGTCTGATCTTAAGGAAGACACCAAACTCCTAAACAAGCCTCAAGGATAAATGGTTCTCAAGACTTGCTAAGTCTCCTGAGTTTGGATCCTTTCCTTCAATTCCTTTCTCAAATGTGCCTCACAGGCCCCCTTGAAGCAATTGTTATCCTATCTGTCTATTATCCTTACTCTTCAGATCCCCCTATCAATATTACCAACAGATCACTATATCGTTCCTCAAATTAGGTCCTAACATCCTCTTGTGATGCTGCCCAGGTACATTTGTAAAGTAAAATAATAATTTGAAAGAAAAGGAAAACAATGAGAGAAGAACTATAAGGGAACTGAAGCTGCTAAACTCTAGAAGCTTTCTTGGTTGTGGTGTTCAGTCAACAGCACCTTTAATAATATGTGTTTGATCTATTCTGCCTGGGAGAATTATTTCCAGAGTATTTTCACAATGGAATAATTATACAATCCAATCCATCTTAAAATATTAATCCAACTGTACTCCTATGTATACATTTGAGACTCATGCACACCTAAAATCTGGAAAAACTTCAGGAGGAGATTTTATCCCCCTGAATTCCCCACGTTAACAGCTGAGCAAGTTTTCCTACATTATCTCATTCTTTAAAAACAAAGGAAGGGTAAATCTATCCAGTTTATTTAATAAATCAGCAAGCTGTATGCTAAATATCTGTACTCAAAATTATTCAAGTGGATTAAAAGTGAAAACATCCCCCTTAAGGAATAGACAGGTTTCAGATGGGAATGATCAACCCTCAACCACTTTTCCTGTTTTATTCATTTTAGTACTGTTCACCTTTGATCGTATTAATAACATTTTATTTTATTTTATTTGACTCTCGATCACTGCCTGGTTATCCATCAGTTAACTGAGAAATACTCATCCCAGCTGAGAGAGTTCTGGTCACAGTCTTCATTGATTTTAAATCTGTCTTTGATTTAATTCCAAGGGAGAGACTACAGAAAAAAAAAATATGGGAATCCTCAATGGATAAAAAAATTATTCTTCTCATCCAGTTCTTCCATTCAATACTACTTTAAGAGTCAAATGCTCTTTTGCTGAATACATTTATTTGCACTAGAAAGAGTGCAGAGAAGAACAACCAAGATGATTAGGGGACTGGAGGCTAAAACATTCAAAGAACAGTTGCAGGAACTGGGCATGGCTAGTCTAGAGAAGAGAAGGACCAGGGGAGACATGATAGCAGTGTTCGAATATTTGAGGGGCTGCCACAGAGAGGAGGGGGGTCAACCTGTTTTCTAAAGCACCTGAAGGCCAGTCAAGGAATAATGGATGGAAACTGAACAAGGAGAGATTCAACCTAGAAATAAGAAGACATTTTCTGACAGTGAGAGCAATCAACCAATGGAACAGAAGTTGCCTTCAGAAGGTGTGGGAGGTTCATTAAGTTGCCTTCAGAACTTGTGCGAGCTTCATCACTGGAAGCTTTCAAGAAGAGACTGGCCTGCCATCTGTCAGAAATGGTGTAAGGTTTGCTTGGGTGGGGGAAGGTTACTGCAAAATCTCCATTCCCTCCCCACCCCACTAACCTGCTTTCCAGCTCTGTTCTCCTGTGCAGGGCAACAAAAGAAGACCCAGCCGATCACCTGGGATTCAGGAGGCAGCGAATAGATGGGGGTGGGGCCAGCCAGAGGTTGTATTTGCCAGTTCTCTGAACTACTCAAAATTTCCACTACCGGTTCACCAGAACCGGCTGAATACCACCTCTGCACCACTTATAACCACACAATAAATTTGGGTAGGTCTTTCCTAAGTTTCTTCCTCTGATCATTAAGCCACTGGGGGGGGGTTCTTCCTGTCTTGTCTGATCACTTCTTAGGTAGCATCTCTTCCCTTTGCCCCTCAAGATCTTTCTCGCTTATCATCACAAGATCAGAAATAAAAGAAGTGGCCTACTCTAGAGGTGCTATTCTTGGGCCCTGGTCATTATGTACTTTATAAGCATCTTAAATTATATGAGGGATAATAATATCTCTCTCTGGAGATTATTCCGTCTCATAGAGTGGGAGATGTAAAGTGGGAGATGTAGAACCAAGCCCTATAACACATAATCTAGCCATTTTATTGGCCCCAAAGTTGGAAGAATTATTCAGATACTTCTCTAGTTGCAAAATACTAGCGTTAACAACCACGTGAATCATCTTCAACTATTTATGAGGTAGAAAGTAGGTTGCTTTGTAGGGTCGTTAATAGGTAAAGTTGAATAAAAATGGATGGGTCTCCGAATAAGATCACCATCTCATTCATAAAATATCAGAGGGAATCCAGTAGATGTCTTATCTGATTTGTGATGATCCCATGTTTTCCCATCTCTCCATCGTCAAGAAAAAGAATTTGTTTAGAAAGGAGCCAGAATAACTATTATTGTCTTTTCATATGTTAAAAGTACCTTTCATTTTATAAAATAAAAGGATAATATGATGGGATCCAAATCAAGTAGGACTTGTTTCTAGCTGAGGTGCCTAATTCACATTATTTTCTAACCATGATATTATTCCCTTTGTTCTAACATTTGTTTTAGTTACTTTTATGTATTGTGCTGAATTATTATATAATAATTGAAGGTTAGGGTTAGGTAGTCAGATAGATTTTTTTTAAAAAAAAAATCCTTCTCTATCAGAGAAAAAAATGTAATATTATAATTTCAGATAATAAAGATAGGAGTACTCTTTTTTATTCTGTTAATTCCCTTTTTTTGCTGAAATCATAGTTTCATTTTGGAGCATTGGATAGCAATAAAATGTTTTCTTTTCTTTTTCCACCAATAATTTGAAATGGTGAGTCATCTCATTCTCCATGCTAGATTTAAGCTCTATTGATGGGACTGTTTATATATAAATTCTTATGCACCGTATTTCATGAGTTTTATTACAACATATGATAGCATTAAGTAGGTTATCAATTTGAGGATGCTGAGCTCTGGAATGACTTGGTGGCCTTTCAGCCAAGCACTGATTGCATGTTTAGCTTAGTTTGTAATGTCATATTCTGCATTGCATGAAAAGTACATCTTCCTCCCCCTGTCCTCACCACTTTCTATAGAGGGACGATCGAGAGCATCCTGTCATATTGCATAACTGTCTGGTTTGGAAGCATTACTGCTTCAGACAGGAAGGCGGTGCAGAGAGAGTGGTGAGGACAGCAGAAAAGATTATTGGAAGTTCACTTCCTTCTATCCAGGACATGGCATATAAGCGATGATGGAGCAGGGTTCTCAGGATTGTCTGGGACGCTACACATCCTCTCCATGAATGGTTTTCTTTGTAACCTTCTGGGAAGAGGCTTGGTGGTATCCAAAGCAGAACATGCAGATTCAGTCACAGTTTTGTTCCATATAGCATGAACCTAGTGAACTCGCAAGTTTCCTCTTTCCGCTATGTATTCAAAATGGACAGTGATTAATATTTATATGTACGTATGTACCAGCGGTGAAATCTACTTACCTTCCCTACCGGTTCGGAAACACGGGCTTTTTCACCCTCTGCGCATGCGCAGAACACTTTGTGCATGTGCAGAGGGTTAAAAACAATAAAATGGTGATGCCCGGGCGGGTGGGCGGAGCCTCACGCTGCTGCCGCTACAGGTTCTCTGAACCACCGGCGGCCACTGCTACCGGTACGCCCGGACTGGGCTGAACCGGTAGCATTTCACCCCTGGTATGTAGGTATGTAAGTATATACTGTATACCTACATGTATATATGTAGGTATATATACATATGTATGTATATAGCACGTGTATATGTCTGTTATGTATGGGTATGGGTCGATATTTTTTTTTTTTGAGATCAGGCAATAGAATTTCATTTTTAATGTGGACCAGTGTGCTCACAGTAAAAATGACAATAAAGGTTATCTCACCTCACCTCACCTCACCTCACCTCACCCCATGCAATCCAGTGGTGGGATTCAAATAATTTAACAACCGGTTCTCTGCCCTAATGACCAGCTGGATGGGTATGGCCATGGTGGATGTGGCCAGGGGGTGTGACAGGCAGCACTCGGCCTCCTGCACCCTACTGGGAGCAAAAAGGTCCACGGGGGGGGGGGAACGTGCCACTCCCGCGCCCCATTTTGGGCCTAGTAGGCCTCCCTGCAGCCTCCTGGGAGCGAAACCGGGCCACAGGGGGCGTCCCCTCCACGCCCCATTTTGGGCCTAGTAGGCCTCTCTGCAGCCTCCTGGGAGCAAACACGGGCCACGCGGGGAGGCACACCGCACCCCCCTGTGCCCTGTTTTGGGCCTAGTAGGCCTCACTGTAGCCTCCTGGGAGCAAAAACGGGCTGCAGGGGGGGGGCGCGCTGCACCCCCCCAGTTTTGGGCCTAGTAAGCCTCCCTGCACTTGCCTGGGAGCCAAAATGGGGCGTGTGGGGACTCCTGGAAGGGGCAGGGTGGGGAGGGGCAGGGCCAGCCAGCAATTTAACTACCAGTTCGCCCAAACTGGCCCGAACCAGCTGATTCCCACCACTGATCCCATCCCATCCCACCTACCCTACCATACCCTACCCTACCTTACCTTACCTTATCTTGAGATAAGATATTTTGGCTCATACTGGTTTTAATGCTGCATTGAAGTAAGAAGCATTTGATTGCCCTTGAGTGCCGTTGAACTATTACAGTGTTCTTTTTTTTTATTTATTCTTTTGTTCCACTGATTTTTAATCTTGTCTTTGCCATCCAGAGTTGCAATTGAAAGATGGCTGGCTAGATAGGTCAATATAACAACAACAACAACAACAAAATAAATAAATAAATACTGAGTGTATTCCTTCTTGTCTCAGTCTCTAATTTACTTTATCTTCCATCAATGACCTCTTGGTCCCTCTTATTAATTTCTACCACAGGTTGTCTTGCCTTGTCTCCTGCCCAAGAGAAGAACTTCATATACATCTTCTTGCCTATTTCATTGCAGCATAATAAGAAAGAATAGCAGCCAATATGATGAAATTGTTTGGGCTGGAGACCAATTTTCAGACCGTCCTAAACTGTAGAAACTGGACAGGTTGCTGACTCTCTCATGGGTTCTTATGGTCATAAAATTGAGGGAGCTGTTGGAGAAGAGGAATAAAGCTATCAAGATGAAGAAATAAAATGCTCCACAATTGACGTTCAATCTCTCTCTTTTTAATCCTCAAGGATCGTGACTCACAGATTCAATTCACAGAATAAATAATAGGTCGATTCTAAAAACCAACTCCATTCTTCCCTTTTCATTCTTGGCCCTCTTTGCATTCCAGCTGCATTTGAAGATGTGGGAGAGTGGAAATTACTCACATTTCTTCTCACCTCAAATAGAAATAATCGGTGCCCTTGTCAAGCCTCAATACTTGTCGAGAACAAGTGCTATGAATTTCTCAGAAAATTGAAAAAAAACCCAAACTGCATCTCTCAAAGTTAAACAACAGGATACCCCCCCCCCCCGCTTTCTCCCAAACAAAGATCTGAAAAGCCATTCTGAAAGTAACAGGAACCAAATTCAGGCTCTATCATCTGTTTCCAGGATTTCTGAAATAATCTGTAGCACCTGGGAAGGCTCTTTAGTGTGAAATGCAGAAAGGCTTAAGAACAGAAACATGTCCCAGAGAAACTTTGGACAACACCCAGGTTTTCTGCCAAGAAGAAAAGGAAGTGGAAAAGTATTTACATACATATGTGTTAATTATATGGTTAATTTTTGTTTATAGATGGAGGAGTGTTATTGCCTCAGTGGTGGGATTCCAAATCTTTTCCTACCGGTTCTATGAGAGCATGCTTTGCGCACGCATGCGCAGTTTGAGAGCGCACGCAGCACTCAAACACCGCCCTCGGTGTCAGCGCTGGTTAGCTATTGTTTAGCTCAGCTGAGGCGCGGCAATCCGCTCTGCCGCGTGAATCAGCTAAAAAACAAGGGAATAGAGGACAGGGAACGGCGGGGGCAGGAGGGCGGGGCCAACCAGAGGTGGTATTTGCCAGTTCTCCAAACTGGTCAAAATCCAAATGTCCGCTACCAGTTCGCCCGAACCGGTCTGAACTGGCTGAATACCACCTTTGTATTGCCTGTGTGTGCATGCATGCATCAGAAATAAAATCAAAAATAAAATAAAATAAATAAAATAAAAATAAAATCAAAAATAAAATGCATCAGAAATAAAATCCCCATGTGGAAGTGCCCTTTAATGCTTAAAATGCATCAGGAAACCAGACAATGAATTTGTTAATAAATTTTCCTTGAACCTCCTGGTTTCTCGTTTTATTCAGTCTTCCACTGAACCAAGTGGTTTTTCAATCAATCTTTCCCATTGCTTTTCCAGTTAATGTATCTTGAGCGGGATCCACGCAGCAGTCTAAGCTAAACTACAATTAGTTAATTTGTATATCAGTGTGGTGCATGGATATAGCCAGGCTGTTAAGTTAATGGTTTATTGTGTTTTACCGAGCCAATAGATTCAATAAACCGTGGTTCAGTGAGGTATTAATAAGATCTTAGTACAATTACATTAATATTAAGGGAGAAAATTCATCTCTGGGTTCAGCCCTTCAGTTTAATATAAACGTGAGTTTTTATTGCCCCCTTTAATTGATATAGTGCTGTACAGAAAGACAGGGCCACTAAAAAACTCAGCTCATCTTTTCCATGCTCAAAATCATAGTCAAAAACTCTTAGGTAACCCTAGGAAAAAGTTGCAGCAGTCAGTAGCAGTCAGCAATCAATTACAATACATAGATGTCATGCGTTCATAGCAAAAATCTGCTTCCTTATTGAGTCCTATGCTATATGTGTGTGTGTGTGTTTGTGTGTATGTGGTATGTGCGTGCACATTGTTATGTTCAGCAGTAACTCAATCCTGCCTATCTTGTATTTGGTTCTCATTGTATGTATCCCTATTTTCCCCAGTTTCACCGTATCCTGTTCTTTCGATAAAGCATTCAGATCTACACACACGGTCTGTTTTATTGGAGGACAGGTGGGTTTAGCTCCATGTCGAGCTACAGACTAACGTATAGTGAGGACAGAACAACGTCTATCTCCTAGGGGCCAAACTTTTATTGAAAGGAGAATTTGGGCTATTGAATATGAAACCGGAGTTCAACTTTTTTGGAATTCCTCATTTCTTTAAGTGAAGCGAAGTAGAGCGCTGTGCCCAATCCCTGTGACATTGTTCTGACAAGCTAAGACACTCTTAAAATGCTTAAACCTGTCTGAAAGCATCAGTGACTTCTTCCTTTCCTCCTCAGGCAAAAAAACAGTTAAGTGGCAACTGAATGCATCATAAGGAGCATTTTCAGCCCCGAGGTTTGGACCACTGTCATTCCGAATATAATGTTATCTTGCATGGTGTGTACAGTAGAGATAGTGCATCCAGTTTCGAAGTAGTCTTATTCAATAACGTCAAACACAAATTTGCTAAGGGAGACAAATAAACTGAGTGCAGTCAAAGACACTGGATTTTTTTCCCCCTGAAAAAACTTGTAAGAAAATAAGACTGGAAGCACAGAGGTCATTCCTGGAAGTTGGGGAAGGAATAGGAGGTAGCTATTTATTTATGTAAGAGCCAAGAAACACCTAAAACATATAGTTAACTGGAGACAATGCTGATGGTAACCATTATTATAATGCAAAGGAAAAGTAATTTTAATGTATCATCTCTCTCAATTTCTCTCGCATCTGTCAATGTATGTATGCATCTCTCTCTCATTTCTCTCTCATCTCTCTCTCTCTCTCATCTATCATCTGTCTATCTTCTGTCATCTATCTATCATCTATCTATCTATCTATCTATCTATCTATCTATCTATCTATCTATCTATCTAT
>QLTV01003122.1:322173-334424 GCA_003457575.1 Thermophis baileyi
ATTCCCTCCCCACTCCAGGGGAAGGATACTGCAAAATCTCCATTCCCATCCCACTCCAGGGGAAGGATACTGCAAAATCTCCATTCCCTCCCCACTCCAGGGGAAGGATACCATAAAATCTCCATTCCCTCCCCACTCCAGGGGAAGGTTACTGCAAAATCTTCATTCCTATCCCACTCTAGGGGAAGGATACTGCAAAATCTCCATTCCCTCCCCATTCTGGAGCCAGCCAGAGATGGTATTTGCCGGTTCTCCGAACTACTCAAAATTTCCAGAACCTGTCAGAACCTGCTGGATTTCACCCCTGGCTTTGCTGGTCTGCATCATCAGCTTCAGCCAACTTAGGTAAACTTTAGTAAGCAAATGTTTAGTAAATAAGTAAAATTTAAAGCATGCTGCTTCTTCTTCTTCTACTACCACTATTGCTAGTTTTTAGAAAACTAGCATAGAAGAGTTCTGTCCAGCTCACAACACGGAGACCTCTCTGTGTCTTTGATTACAGCTTGTGAATCCTTTCTTTGTAGCCTGAAATGGTGCAGCTTCAAAAGGAACTATCACATTGGGGTCGCAAAACCAAGAATATTGGTGAGTTAAAAGTCGACATCCATTATTATCTTTAACACCAGGGAAATAAGTTGCTCTTTCTTTCTTTCTTTCTTTCTTTCTTTCTTTCTTTCTTTCTTTCTTTCTTTCTTTCTTTCTTTCTTTCTTTCTTTCTTTCTTTCTTTCTTTCTTTCTGCCTTCCTTCCTTCCTTCCTTCCTTCTTCCTTCCTTCCTTCCTTCCTTCCTTCCTTCCTTCCTTCCTTCCTTCCTTCCTTCCTTCCTTCCTTCCTTCCTTCCTTCCTTCTTCCTCCCTCCCTCCCTCCCTCCCTTCCTTTCCTTCTTTCTTCTTTCTTCTTTCTTTTTTCTCTTTCTCCTTCCTTCCTTCCTTCCTTCCTTCCTTCCTTCCCTTCTTTTCTTCCCTTCCTCCCTTCCTCCCTTCCTTCCTTCTTTCTTTCCTTCCTTCCTTCCTTCCTTCCTTCCTTCCTTCTCTCCCTCCCTCCCTCCCTCCCTCCATCTTTCTTTTCTTTTCTCTTTTCTCTTTTCCTTACATGGCCTTATATGGTGGCCCACCTCACACACTGACCCAAACTGGCTCACAGCAACCAATAAAAACAACAGGAACAAAATAATATAGCCCTTGCAAATGTCAGAAATTCAAAAGATATTCCCCTCTTCTTCCAACACTCACGTTTTCTCTGCAAGGCTCAGTACTTCTATTTTATAAAAAGGATACATTTTTAAACAGAATGGGAATAGATAAGTAACCGAATCATAGTGTAAAGGGCATTTTAGGCTGAAATCCTATTCACACAGCGGAACCGATTTTGAGCAAACATGCAAAGGAGTCCCTCTGCATTCCTTCCTTAATCACCCATAAAGCCTGCTACAATATCATCTTTGATCTCTTGCAGTATTTTATCATATAATCCTTTCATTTGAGATTTACCGAACTGAGCACACATCTGTGATCCCTCTCTAGTTAATATTGACCAAAGTACCCTCAAAAAATATCATTATATGACGATAGAAGATTTGGTCAATGTTATGAGCTTCAAAACATTAAAAACCAGCAGTGTATTTATGCCTCTGCCTTTACGGGCGGTTTGCTGGAAGCCAAAGCTGATTGCATCTGTTGGAAAATATTGAATGCTGGATGCAAAGAGATTATTAAAACATAGTATCTCACTTCATACCTGACAATATGTTTTGAAGGAGATTTAAAAGTTTTAGATAAATATTGGAGAGAAAGTATATCAGTTAGATTCCAGCAAATTAAAAAGTCTATCGGTTTCTATTTTACACCACCCATCTGTTCAAAACATAACAGATAAAAACATGTTTCATCCAATCCAGAGAATAATTATTGCTTCTTCTACAGAGTTTTCCCCTCCGCGAAGATCTAGTCCCTCAAGCACCTTAATAAATATTCATAATCTCCTTTGTTATTAAAAAAAAAACATCCCTGATTTCAAATCAGATTTATGTATTATTATTTTTAAATCCCTGGTGATCTTGGGATTGATTGTTGCATGCCTATCTGAAAGAAAAACAAGGGATAAAAATATTAAATAGACTAGGGCAAGAAACTGACCTTAGCAAAACTGAATTTCAAAATAACAAAGTTGGAAGGGACATTGGAGATTGTCTATCTCAGGGGTGTCAAACTCGATTTCATTGAGGGCCGCATCAGGGTTGTATTTCACCTGGGGGGGCAGGGGTGTGTGGCCAGGGGGCGTGGCCAGGGTGGGCATGGCCAGCTCAATGTCACTCGTTTTGGGGTGCCTGTGTTGGCTCCTGAGCTCCTGCAACCCTCTGCAGTGAAAATGGAGCTTAAGAGGGCTGCGGGTGCTCTCCCGAGCTCCATTTTCACTGGCAGAGGCACCGCGGGCCAGTTCTTTGCCGTTTCCAGGGCAGTCCCATGGGCCAGATCTAAGCACCCCGTGGGCAAGATCAGGCCCCCGGCCTTGAGTTTAACACCCCTGGTCTATCCAGTCCAACCCCTGCTCAGGCAGAAGATACTATACCATTTCAGACAAATGGTTGTCCAATCTCTTCTTAAAAACTTCCAGTGAACTTCCCCACAACTTCTGGAGGCAAGTCATTCCACTGATGAATTGTTCTGTCAAGAAATGTCTCCTTAGTTCCAGGTTGGTTCTCTCCTTGATTAGTTTCCATCCATTGCTTCTTGACCTGCCTTCAGGTGCTTTGGAGAATAGGTTGACTCCCTCTTCTTTATGGCAACCCCTTAGATATTGGAACACTGCTATCATGTCACCCCTAGTCCATCTTTTCATTAAACTAGACATACCCAATTCCAGCAACCGTTCTTTATGTTTTAGCCTCCAGTCCCCTAATCATCTTTGTTGCTCTTCTCTGTACTCATGTTAGAGCCTCAACATCTTTTTTACATCATGGCAACCAAAATTGGATGCCGTATTCCAAGTGTGGTCTTACCAAGGCATTACACAAGCTTAGTTTGCATGGCATGTACCAGATTACAAGTTTCTAGTCAGTTGGACACATCTTGGCTAAGGTTGGCTTTCATAGGTCAACATTTTTAAACACTTGCACTTTGATCAGGTTTCGGTAGGGTTCCTCTCCTTTTTCAAATGAAAGAGTTTTGCAATACTAAAAGATAATATAAACCAATAGCAGAAAAAGAAAATGAAATAATGGGGGGAGGGGGAAATACAACGTTCAAAAAACAAAAGAAGAAAGATAGAAAAAAGGAATATTTAAAAAATAGCTTCCAATCTTCCTTGCAGCAAGTACAGGCTAATTAATAATCCCCCACTCCCTAGGAAATTACATATTTACTTATTTAAGAAAATGTATATGACTGTCCAAACTAACTCTCAGTGACTCCTGGTGGCTTAGAAGGATAAAAAACTTATATAGAAACAATAAAAAAGCAATAATCCCCAGCCCCCTAGTGACAACGATCAAATGAGCTATTTGATGGGTTCCATCCCACTCTGGGGTCTCCAAGAGTGTCAAGGGGGTGGGGCAATCTTATCTTTGAGGGGCTGATGTCCCATAGGAAACTACTACTGTGAAGGCCCTTCGTCTTGGTTCTGCTAGATCAGGGGTCGGCAACCCGCAGCTCTGGAGCCGCATGTGGCTCTTTCATCCTTTTGCTGCGGCTCCCTGTAGCTCAAAATATCACAACCGCCAATGTGCGGCACACGATTTATTGAGCTTTTCGACCCCCCTGGTAGGCCAACCATGGATAAATCCAAGAAAAGAAAAGTTTCAGAAGAAAACAGAATGTTTAATGGTACGTGGGCAGATTCATTTGCTTTCACTGCTGACGAGACTGGTTTACCAGTATGCTTAATATATGGTGAGAAATTGGCAAACAACAAAAAGTCGAATGTTGCAAAACATTTGAAAGTAACCTTCAACCCAGCGTCTTTTTTCCCCCCGGAGATCAAAATGTTTTTGTTGCATGCAGAAATAAAAATTTGTTTTCTCTGTAGCAGTTCATTGATTTGATAAATGCAACACACTATAGGTTTTTTTTTTATACATAGCATAAAGGTAAAAAAAACCCGATATATGTAGTGTTATCTTCATTTTAGATATCAAAAGGGTTTTGTGGCTCCCGGTGTTTTCTTTTCTGTGGGAAACGGGTCCAAATGGCTCTTTGAGTGTTTAAGGTTGCCGACCTCTGCGCTAGATGCAGACTTTACATTAACTGCAAGTAAACAATCAAACTCAGAAGGCGTCAAGGTCTCCTGTGAAGATCTGAGATGCTTTCCTCGTGAAGATGCAACTTATGTGGTATTTGTTCTACTGTGCATATCATAAAGTTTTCCATATGATTCACAACTACCGTGTTTCCCTGAAAATCACACCAGGTCTTATATTATTTTTTGTTCCAAAACACGCATTAGGGCTTATTTTTGGTTAGGTTTTATTTTCGGGGAAATACAGTACTAAATGCGTCTATCTGGCTGACAATCTTAACTGGGGCTTATTTTTGGGGTATGGCTTATATTATGAGTATCCTGGCAAATCATTTTCTGATTGGGTCTTATTTTTAGGGAAACAGGGTATTATGGTGGGAAGGGGAAACTTCTTGACCGACGCTTTTTTAATTGTGGTCAACATTTCTGGAAACCTACACAGCCGCTTCTTTTCCAGTTCTCTCAGCAAAGATCTGAACAACCAGCTTATTTAGTTTAGCAGAGGGCATTTTGGCCAGAATTCTCCAGGTGTTTAAGCATTCTGAACTCCAAATCAATGGTTTTAAGCAGACTTAATGCCACACCAAATTGTAACTTCTGTCATTTGCACAAGAGCTTAAGCAAATCGCTCTTCTCAGACAACGTTTAATACACCTAAGGCACAACTTTGACAGGATGCATTGAATTGTTGGTTTAGAGAGAAATCTTGTTAATTTGGACTTCAATAGCATTGGTCAAATGAAGGAAAACACTTGTTTTTCCAGGATTTTTTAACTGAAACACCAGGACATGGGGGGGGGGGGAATGGAAAATCATGTTCATTTTTTCCTCTGCCTTCTTCAGTTTCAATAATTTACATATTTTACCCTGAACATCAAAACTTCTCAAACTCCACTGTAGCAGTAGCGTTTAAGACGACTGTAAAAATATTCCAAATCTTTATCAGGTACGCTATTTTGGGAAGAAATATCACATCAGATTTTTACACTGTGTTTATTATCATTTCACACGGGGAAAAAGAACAGAAGGTTCATAAAAATATTTTAGCCCCCCAAAGAGGGAAGTTATACACTAGATGTATTCCTTCTTTCCCGCACTATGCATGTATTAAAAAAAAGAGAAACATAATTAAATGCAACAGAAATTAAGCAAAGATATCTCTGAAAGAATAATTTCTTAAAAGAAATAAAAAAGCGACGACAGTCAGTTTTCAATCACAGAAACATCAAGGCAATTGAAAAGTGATTTATGTTGTGCTTCAAACAGCTTTCACAAGAGAGCAAAGCTGATTATTATTCAAAATAATATAATTGCTACCTTTCTTTCACATATTCTCCCCTTTTTTTGCTGTTGTCAAAAATGGAATATACTGATCTCATTTAAGTACTACTGAAGAAACGTTTCTCTTGGAAATAGAAATATCCTCCAAAGTTATGGGTAGATAAAAATCCAGAAATTCTTTCATGTAGCCACAGTTACCTAAAAATGCTTCTTTTTGCAATGTTTTGCTCAGTTTAATTCAAAAGGGCTTCCCCGCTTTATCAGAAGCACTTCAAAAAAAGATTTAGAGCTGAAAATTCATCAATCTACCGCTAGAAGAGAATATTTATAGCTCAGGGTTGAACTTGGTGGTTTTCTTGCAGACGTTTCATTACCAAACCAGGTAACTTCATCAGTGCAGTCTGGATTGCAAAAAAAAATCCTTGATATAAAAACAGGAATCAATCCAAACAGCAATATTTAGCAATGTCCGTTTGGTTCTTCTTCAGCGTCACATCTATTTCTGGCTCACAGGTTTCTTTAGAATTATTACTCTACACTAGAGAGAGAGCCAAGCTGTGGGTAACTGACTTCAAATTAAAGTCTACAGTTAATGATAATCTTATTAAACTTTGAATCAAGCTACAGCCTCAGTTTTAAAGGAAAAGGAATGTGTTTTCAGATAAATTGTGATAAAATGATAAATTTAGGTAAGTAACAGTCTCCTGTCAGATCAATTAGATGCACACAGCAAGCATCTTTTCAGCTGCAAAAAAAACAACAACAGGCAAACACTTTAGAGACTAATGAGCACAAATCTTAAATTTATTTAATCTGACAATTCTTCCCAGACAAGGTTTTATGTTGTGAATCTTATAGCGTAGGTCTAAATCTTACGGTGTTGGTCTAAACATATAGATTTTATTTTAGAGTCCTCTCTGGCTGCATTATTATTATTATAGCTTCTTTTCCCCCTTTCCTTTCCTTTCCTTTCCTTGTCTGGTAATTTCAGAATTCATTTAATCTCCACTTCTCCTTAATGGATGCAGTTTAGTTTACTATCACCTTGTTCGGTCCAGAGTAATCATGTAATAGCCAGCATCCCCAACTCTGATCAAAATATTCAAATCCTTTAAATAATGACTTTTAACATAAATTCAAGATGACAACTGATTATGAAACTGTCAGCTTGATCACCTCGGCTCGACACTTGTTTCCAGACGCATTTCAGCTTTCCTACTTTTCCGTAATTACAAAGATGAAGCCTCTGCATATTTTTTCTCCAGACGCGTTCGTCATGAGAAAACAAGCACTGTCAGTCACTTGTATTGCCTCTGTTACACAGACCTTGAAAAGGGAAGGGGAAGGGGAAGAGAGAGGGAGGGGAGGGGGAGGGAGGGGGGGAGAGAGGGAGAGAGAGAGAGAGAGAGAGAGAGAGAGAGAGAGGAATGGAATGGAATGGAATGGAATTCAGCAAGGTTTAAGGGAAGGGAAGGGAAGGGAAGGGAAAAGGAAGAGAAGGGAAGGTGAGGGATTTTTTTTTTTTTTGCCGCTTCTGAACTGCATAATGAAATTTGGAATTGGACAGCCTAGAAATCTGCTAAAATAAATATACATGGAATTCATGTTTAAAGTATCATTTAAACATAGATAAAGTACAGTGGCATACAAGATGATTCAAATGTTGTGATTTCATGCCAAAAGTGTGTTGCATCTCCTTCCTTCCTTCCTTCCTTCCTTCCTTCCTTCCTTCCTTCTTTCTTTCTTTCTTTCTTTCTTTCTTTCTTTCTTTCTTTCTTTTCTTTCTCTCTCTCTCTCTCTCTCTCTCTTCCCTTCCTTCCTTCCTTCCTTCCTTCCTTCCTTCCTTCCTTCCTTCCTTCCTTCCTTCCTTCCTTCCTTCCTTCCTTCCTTCCTTCCTTCCTTCCTTCCCTCCCTCCCTCCCTCCCTCCCTCCCTTTTCTTTTTTTCTTTTTTCCTTTGATTCATTCAACTATTATTTCACATATTATGGTAACCGACCTACTTATATAAGGTTCAGCTGCCTCGCTCAACTTCTTTCTCCACCAATATGTTTCAAACACTTAGACAAATTAATTACACTAAGAGTTCACTGAGATTACTCATTTTCTGAGAAAGGGAGTTGGGGAAAAGCCAAATCAATGAAACTAAAATACTCAGAGGTGTCCAGAGCCTTATGAACAGGTCAAGTATTTATTGTCGTACTTCCCTCTGTGGAGCTGCAGCCATAACTCTGATGATTGAAATCGTTTTTTTTTCCACCCTTCATAATCCTCAAAGCCAACCTTTTCCAACAAACATTATTGAAAGGCCCTAATTTGGCTAAATCATAACCTCAGGTAACCTCACCAGAGGTGGGTTCCTCCCGGTTCCGACCGGTTCGCCCGAACTGGTAGCAACCCGCTGGTGATGTCACAATGACGTCACAGAACCGGTTTGGTCGGTGCCGGTCCGTGGACACTGCCATCTTATTTATTTATTTATTTGATTTTTTTTCTGTTTTTTTTTTTCTTCTGCGCATGCGCAGAAGCTGAGTTTCCGGCACTGCGCATGCGTCGCCATCTTGTTTTTGGATTTTGTTTGGGGGGGGGATTTTTTTTTTTGCACTGCGCATGCGCATGCAGGGCGGGAGGAAGCGAACCGGCAGCAAGGTAAGTTAGAACCCACCCTTAACCTCACTAAATATTATTTCCATTTTTCATGGAAGACATTTTCAGAATTAATACAAGGAAGGGATCCTCGATTTTCAACAGTTCATTTAGTGATTGTTCAAAGTTGCAACGGCCCTGAAAAAAAAAGTGACTTGTGACCGTTTTTTCAAACTTACGACCATTGCAGCATCCGCTTTTGTGATTTTTCTGACAAGCAAAGACAATGGGGACGCCAGATTCCCTTAACAACACTGTCACTAACTTAACAACGGCAGTACTTGACTTAACAACTGTGGCAAGACAGGATGTAAAGTGAGGCAAAACTGAACCAGTGTTTCACTTAGCAAGACAAATTTTGGGCTCAATTATGGTCGCAAGTCAAGGACTATCAGTGCTCAAAAAGGAGGGGATATATTCGTGGCAAACCTCCCCACAACAAAGTCAAAACACTGATTTGATCATCTCCCAGCTTCTTCTTGTGACACAGAATCACCTAACAATGTTCCCCCCCCCCAGCATTTTAACTTCAACTTGAATCTACTAACGATTCTGAATATTGCTATGTTCTTGTATTGATGACTGGAGAAATGATTGTGGGCTTTGTCCTCCTTGTAGAATAGGGGTGTCAAACTTGATTTCATTGAGAGCTGCATCAGGGTTGTGTTTGACCTTGGGGGGGGGCTGGGGGGGCGTGGCCGGGGTGGGCATGGCCAGCTCGACATCACTCGTGTCGGGGGCGCCTGTGGTGGGCCGAGCGCTCTGCCAGTGAAAACAGGCTCCCGAGCTCCATTTTCGCCTGCGATGGCCTCCTGCAACCCTCTGCCAGTGAAAACGGAGCTCGGGAGGGCCAACTGCGGCCCTCCCGAGCTCCGTTTTCGCTGGCAGAGGCACCACGGGCCAGTCCTTCACTGTTTCCAGGGCGACCCGCCGGGCCAGATGTAAGCACCCCATGGGCCGGATCCGGCACCCGGGCCTTGAGTTTGACACCCCTGTTCTAGAACATAGAAGATAGATTAATAAGGTTGGAAGGGACCTTGGGGATCTTCTAAGCAAAGTCAGTGGGGAAGCCAGATTCACTTAACAACTAGGTTACTAACCTAACAACTTCAATGATGCATTTAACAACTGTGTCAAGAAAGGTTGTAAAATAGGGTCAAACTCACTTAACGAATGTCTCACTTCGCAAGACATATTTGGGGCTCTATTGTAGTTGTAAGTCGAGGACTACCCGTAATCAGTATTAGCCATCCTGTGGCTCAGCGGCTAAGACGCTGAGCTAGTCGATCAGAAAGGTCGGCAGTTCGGCGGTTCGAATCCCTAGCACCACGTAACGGAGTGAGCTCCCGTTACTTGCCCCAGCTTCTGCCAACCTAGCAGTTCGAAAGCACGTAAAAATGCAAGTAGAAAAATAGGGACCACCTTTGGTGGGAAGGTAACAGTGTTCCGTGCACCTTCGGCGTTTAGTCATGCCGGCCACATGACCACAGAATCGTCATCAGACAGCACTGGCTCTTTGGCTTAGAAACGGAGATGAGCACCGCCCCCTAGAGTCGGGAACGACTAGCACGTATGTGAGAGTGGAACCTTTACCTTTATCTTTACTTGAGAAATCAACTTTGGATTTCTGCTTCTTGCATATTATTTATATTGTTGGTTCTTGAATAAAATTATACACCTTGATTCTGATTGTCAATCTTTTGACTGATAGGGCTCTTCGTGAATGTTAATATTTCTGCTATTAATTAAACACAGCCTCACGTGTGTTCATTTTTACACACAGGAATGTTGCATGCGGGGCAGCTATAATGATGTATTAAATTAAAATGGTTCTGTTTTCCATTTTAGGTCCTGAGAACAGTATATAGGCATGTGTAAAGGTCCATTATCTTCATGCATGCTTTATACATCAGCATGTTTTATGCATCGGTATATTTTTACACTACATTACGAATGCTCACTGCCTCTGTTTTGACCTTTTGCAGATATACCAGTAAGTGAAAAACCTAGATTCTTAAAAATAATGAGTTGAGAAACACAACCATTGTCATCCCAGCCAATAAACATGTTAAAGGGAACCAACCGACGTTTGTCACGGTATATGAAGTGAAAAGTTCAAGAACCACTGTAACGTGACACTTTCAACACTTCAAAGCCAAATGAGAAAACTGAGGATTATGACATCCGTTGGACAGTTTAGTTATTTCAAATTCAAGAGAATTTTAAGAGTTTCCATTACCATGTAAAGAGATCTGAAGTTGCCTTTGTGCTATTTTAAACGCAGGCACTACTGGAATTTGGCTGGCCAAGCAGAGACATTAAAAAAAAAAAAATCTCCAAAGTAAATTCCGAGCATCTAAAGGAAATGTTACAGTTTATTTTATTTTATTTTATTTTTTAGTTTCAGATCACATTTCAAATGGACTATGTGAGTATACCAGGAGAATAAATGGGAAAGATATTGGGAGGCAGAAGACAATGAAATTTCTTTGATTTTAACAAAAGGGTTACCTAGAATCAGGGGTGGATTCCTCCCAGTTCGGACCGGTTCTCCCGAACTGGTAGTGGCCCACTGGTGACGTCACGATGACATCACCGAACCGGATCAGTCGGTGCCGATCCGTGTGGGCCGCCATCTTTTTTTTGAATTTTTTTTTGAATTTTTTTTGAATTTTTTTTGAATTTTTTTAAAAAATTTTTTCCTTCTGAGCATGCGCAGAAGCCGACTTCTGGCACTGTGCATGCAGTCGCCATCTTTTTTTTGGCTTTTTTTAATGATTATTATTTTCGGATTTTTTGTTACTGCGCATGCCCACGAGGCGCACCCACGTGGTGCGGGAGGGAGCGAACCGGCAGCGAGGTAAGTTGGAACCCACCCCTGCCTAGAATCCTAAATCAGCTGAGATTACTTTTAATTTAGGCACAAGCTTTAACCAGACATTGCAGGAGATGAACCATGTTAGTCTGTGTGATCCAAAAAGAGTCAATGGTAATCCAAAATAAAAATAAAAAATAAAATATGACAACACTTATCAGATTAAATATTCTATTATAAGGCATAAACATTTGTGAATTACAAGGCATTTCATCAAATGCAGTGGTGTGATTGAACTAATAATCTGCATAACCAATCTATCTCCCCCCCCCTTCCTCCCTTAACTCATCCCTAACTTTTAAAGAATTCTGTATCCAATTAATTATACTTTACTTGTGTGTGAGTGTGTTTATTTGACATTATGTAGATGCAAGAAAATACTGTGTGGAACATAATATTTCATATGTATATATGTAAATGGAAGAGCCATTAATTTCTCAAATGCACAACTATTCTTACATGCAATTGATTATATTTCATGGTCTATTACATTAGTTACTATTAATACATTTTCTTTTTCTTTAAACCCGTTCCTTTTTGCAGTGGTGCCTATAACTAGTGTATGCATTAAATATGTAACTACACATATTCATATTTGGGTGTGTAAATATTCATCACTGGGCCTTCCCCATCACTTTACAAACCTTCTTCAAGGAGATAATAAGGAATCATCTTCAATTCAGAATCATATTCCTTTGGCATAAATACAGGAAGAGCCATGGTGGCGCAGTGGTTAGAATGCAGTATTGCAGGCTACTTCTGTTGACTGCCAGCTGCCAGCTGTTCGGTAGTTCAATTCTCCCCGGTTTAAGGTTGACTCAGCCTTCCATCCTTCAGTAAAGGTCAGTAAAATGAGGACCCAGATTGTTGGGGGCAGTATGCTACTCTGCAATTCACTAAGAGAGGGCTGTAAAGCACCGTGAAGCGGTATATAAGTCTAAGTGCTATTGCTATTGTTATGGGTTAGTTGGTTGATTGGATGCATGGGTAGATAGATAGATAGATAGATAGATAGATAGATAGATAGATAGATAGATAGATAGATAGATAGATAGATAGATAGATAGATAGATAGATAGATAGATAGATAGATAGATAGATAGATAGATAGATAGATAGATAGATAGATAGATAGATAGATACGGTGTTTCCCCGAAAATAAGGATGGATGGATGGATGGATGGATGGATGGATGGATGGATGGATGGATAGATGGATG
>QLTV01003122.1:350282-361265 GCA_003457575.1 Thermophis baileyi
TATCATTTTACCCACCACAGAAGGATGGAAGGCTGAGTCAACCTTGAACCGGTGAGATTTGAACTGCTGAACTGCAGCTAGCAGTCAGCTGAAGTAGCCTGCAGTGCTGCACTCTAATCACTGCGCCACCTCGGCTCATGAGGTTCTAACTTACCTCACCACCGGTTCGCTTCCTCCCACGCCGCGTGGCTGCGCGTGCATTGTGCGCCGCACGCAGTGCCGAACATTCGCAAAAAATTCCCCCCCCCCAAAAAAGCTGAAAACAAGATGGCGGCTTCAGCGCATGTGCAGAAAAAAAAAAGCAAAAAATTCCAAAAAAATAAATAAATCCAACCCTCCCCCCCCAAAAAAAAGATGGCGGCGTCCACGGACCGGCACTGACAGAACTGGCTCTGTGACGTTACCAGCGGTTTGCTACCGGTTCTATAGAACCAGTGCGAACCGGGAGGAACCCACCTCTGACACAAACACACTCCCATGGAGGCACAACCTCACACATTCTTTAAACCTCGAAGAGGAACGCTCCCAGCAGCAAGTGACAAGACATTGCTCACTTTTTAAATGCCAACTTGGAAGGGACATCTAACTGAATTGAATTAAAAGTTTTCTTTTAAAAAGAAGATGATGAAATAACAATAAGATGGATGGTGCTTTTCTGCACTCAGATATCCTGGTAAACATGTACATTTTAATTATCAGATGTGTTTCTGGTGATGTGAGATTATCTTGGTGTCCTGGCCTGATCACTTAGTAAGTCATCAGAGGATGTTAGTGGTTCATCAAAATACCAATCGTACTGTTTGCTTTGGTGGCACATATCCTAAAATTAGAACGATTCAGGGAAGATTAGCTCCAGGATGCAATTCCAAATTCATGAAACATACCATATTTGAATGGGGAAAAATACATCAAGAAATAATTGAGTTTTTATGATATTTGTTCAGGCTTCTGTTTATTAATACTTCATTCATTATCCATTTTTTTTCTTTTTATGTAGTTATTTATTCTAACAGTTTTTAAAATGTTTTAAATAAATAATTTCTGAATTTTACTTCATTCTTTATCCATTGTCTCTTTCCACCTATTTTTACGTAGTTATTTACTCTGTATTTTAAAATGTTTTAAATAAATAAATTCTTAATTTAATAACAGCAATAACAACCACAGCATGCTGAGCAAATCATGCTCAGTTTAGCCTTCCATCCTTCCGAGGTTGGTAAAATGAGGACCCAGATTATCAGGGGTAATATGCTGACTCTGTAAACTGCTTATAGAGGGCTGTAAAGTACTGTGAAGCAGTATCTAAGTCTACTGTAAGTGCTATTGCTACACAAAAAAAATGTGTAACTACAAGTGCCAGTTCTTTAGCTGGTGTTGGCTTCCATATCAACTCTAAATCAAGTTGATTTTTATTATTATTATGGTTTGCCACACAGCCAGCCCAATGTTCAGACTGGTTTGGCATTTTTATCCACTTACTGAGCCCTTTTCCCAAGGATCTGGGATAGGCAGATGGTGTTAAATGTATCACCCCAGGATGGAAACGGTTGTGAGTAAAGCTGCCTTTTGCAATTGACCAAGGGGGATTTTGTCAGTGCCGATGGTGTTCAAGTGATGCTCCAATTATTTTGGGATTGCAGCCAAGGTGCCTAATGATTATTGGTATTACCTTTGCTTTCTTTTGCCACTGTCATTCTATTTCTATTTGTAGGTCTTTGTATTTTGTGATTTTCTCCAGTTCCTTCTCTTCTCTTCTATCCACTATCCAGAGACAGCAGATTATTGTTATTTTTCTGTGATTTTAACAGTAGCAAGAGAGTCTACTTTCCTATGCTGGAACATCATGGGTATACATTTATTATTTGGAGGTTCAGCACGAACACTGTTTTCAAAATTATGTATTCCTTTGGGATCACGTCATTAGAACTCTGAAGGGTTGGAGTTTCTAAAAACACATGTTGGTCCCCTTATAAAAGCCAGCTTTGTTGAACACTGAGCATTGTTAGAACACTGTTCTACATTTATATTTATATGATAGTTTTTGGGGGAAATATCATAAAATTTGAAGGGAATAAAAATATTATTCTTCATTCTAAAAATCCAGTCCATACTAATCTAGGGTCTTCGCTTATACTGGCAAAATCCAACAACAAAATTGAAGTATAAAAATAATCCCTTCTGAGGAATAATTTTCCCACTAGAGGTTACCATCTGATATCCTGGACACAAGGTTAATTAATGTAATTTAACACGCATCAAGGGAACCTGCAACACAGGGAAATTAACAACTGTAAGATCATCAACCTGAACTCTTTTCTGTCTTTCCACTTACAATAATAAAGGAGGAACATATCCCATTACTTTCTGTTAGTAAAGATTCATCTCTCTCTTCCAGAACCTGTAGCATATTCAAATTTGCTATCAAATGTCAGGCAGTATATTCCAGCATTTCAAAGGTAAGCAGGGGTGGGCTTCAAAATTTTTAGCAAGGGGTTCTCGGCCTGGTTGCTGGGTAGGCGTGGCCATGGTGGGCGTGGCCATGTCAGCCTCCTGCACCACGGTGGGGGGGCGTTTTTGCCCTCCCAGGGCTCCAGAGGCTTTCCTCGAGCCTCTGGGAGAGCGAAAACGGCCTCCCCAGGCTCCGGAGGCTCTCTGGAGGCCGGAAACAGGCCCGTTTCCGGCCTTCCCGAACTTCCGGTAGGCCCATTTTTTGCCCTCCCTGAGCCTCCCCATGTACCCTGCACTTACCTGCATCCAAAACAGGCCGCGTGGAGACTCCTGGGAGGGGCGGGGTGGGTGGGGCCAGCCAGGAGTGGGATTTTGGGGTTCTCCAAACTGCACAGAATTTTAGCTAGAGGTTCTCCCGAACCCCTGCCAACCCCCAGCAGCCCACCCCTGAAGGTAAGGTTAGGACCATGCAGTTTGCCTTTTCACATATCTATTCCACTTTACAAATACACTGTAAACAACCTATTTGTTCCTGCATTATTCCATGGTAGCATTGACTGAATTCACTTGACCTGGAACAGTCTGTCCTCTATCAGCTTCTGCAGTTCAGTGTTACACAGAGGTGGGCTGCTGCCGGTTCGGACCAGTTCGAGCGAATCGGTAGTTCCGACCAGCGGCTGGGCCCACCCACCCGCTCCGGCGCTATCCCGTCCTATATAATCACCATGTGTTTGAAGCCGCACGCAAGCATTTTTGGTTCTGGGCGAACCGGTTGTTACATTATGTGATGCCCACCTCTGGTGTTACAGTGTAATAGCCATAACAATTGTCTCTAACCATAATACAAAAATGCTGATTCAAAATATGTTCGTTTTCCGTTTAAAATGGACCTCCCAATTTGTGCAGGTCTTTCCTTATTTTTCTGACTGATAGGAATTCACCAAGGGCATGTACGCAAAGCAAGTTCCTTCAGAGCAAAACAAGACTCCTCTTCCAAAATTGCCGAGATTAAAATATTCCATGAGTTGGGAAAGAGCTGTATATTGGAAGGATTATAAGGAAAGAACTGCATATTGGAAAGATTATGAGACAAAGGACTACAGTGAATTTCCTGGAATTCAGGAACTGCAAAGAAGAGTTCTAGAACCTCTACATCAAGAAGTCACAGAAGGAGCAACATCTGGAAAAATCTTCCCACACAACTCCAGAAAGCTGCATACACTTATAGTAATACTATAGTAACAGATTCAGGTAAGTCTGAATGTACTTCTCCCCTCCCTCACTTTATCTTTGCGTGAACTAGGGAAGGGCCTGTCTGAGACATTTTCTCAAATTCGTTTCTTGGAATAAGCTAAAATTGCACTTTTCTGATCATTGCCTTGGTATAAATTCTTCCTCCTGTCCTTCAAGGCCATTCCCTATGTCCTCTATAGCTGTCCTCTCTTTCCTGTGTAATAATTAAAATCATCTATCTGGTGGCATCACCATATTAGGCATGCTCTGCTCCAAGAGCCCTGTGTTATTTTGTGTTGTGGCCTGTCAGCCGCCGGCCCCTCCAGCAGCTGAATCAGATGAGGAGGAGGCGTGGGAGTCAGGGCCAGCATCAAGGCAACCTGAGAGCTCCGAGGGGGAAGAGGGAATGGATCTGGAAGAGAGAAAGACAGAGGCAAAGCCTGGGCCATCCGTCAGCCCTCAGATGGAGAGTAAACAGGCCCCCCCCAGGTCTGGAGGTGGCTAATGAGGAAGAGGAACAGCTGGGTCCAGTGCCTGATGCGCAGAAGGCAGAGGAGAGGAGAGCAGTGGAAATCCATGAGCCGATCCTTGGGAAGGAAGAGCCACCACTGCTAGCAAAGCCCCACCCTAGCTCTGGGGATAAAAGGTAGGGGGTGGAGATGAATAGATGTGGCAGACAACTATTCATCTCCCTGCCGGAAAGACTTGTTAGCCTGCAGTGAAAGAGAAACTTTTGTCGGGGCTGCTGGCACTCCTAATAATTGTTTCAACTACAGAGGGTTTGTCATGTTTGGGGAGCTGGGTCAGAACATTTTGCTTGTAACATGACGACGATGATGATGATGATGATACCCATTTAACCAGTACTGCAGGCTACTTCAGCTGACTGCTAGCTGCAGTTCGGCAGTTCAAATCTCACCGGCTCAAGGTTGACTCAGCCTTCCATCCTTCCGAGGTGGGTAAAATGAGGACCCAGATTATTGGGGGCAATATGCTGACTCTGTGAACTGCTTAGAGAGGGCTGTAAAGCACTGTAAAGTGGTATATAAGTCTAAGTGCTATTGCTATTGCTATGTCCAACTCTTGGCAATTCTAGGGGCCAGGTCTCTCCACATCTTCCAATCTTGCAGTACTTATTTGAATTTTTCTATGATCTGGCTGATGTCTGGGTTGATGGTTATGCAGCCACAATGTTATTTGATGGTCTGGTTTCCTTTTATCACTAACTCTTCCAAGCATAATTGCTTTCCCCAGTGAATTCCCCTGCAAGACATGGCCAAAATAAGTGAGATACAGTTTTGTGATTTTTCCTTCTAGTGACATGCCTGGTGTTATGTGCTGCAGGACTTGCTTGTTAGTCACCTTTGCTGTCTAAGGAGCTTGTAACACAACCTTTTAATTTGGTCTCCCATCTTTAGCATTGATGGTCCTGCACATTCTAAGGGCTGTAACCATTTACTTTGCAACAGCTTAAATCCACAAAGCTTCTGGGGCTTAGCCAAGCCTGGGTGCAGCCTAATTCTAGACATTTCAAAAATTCTAAGAATTCTACTGGTATGTAGGGACTGGAAATCTGGAGGGTCTTCCATGTGCTTGCCAGGGATCAGGGCTGCTCGGAAAGCTGAACCAGCAGCATGGGAGACAGGTAATAGTGAGAGTGGTGATGGGTGTACCATTGGAAGATCTGAAGGACAAGATTAGGGCCAGATCATCATGGAGAAAGGATATCTGTGCAATTGCTAAGAGTCAACAGCAATTTGATGAAATATTATCAATCAAGACACGAGGTGAGTCTAAGCTGCCAGATAGCAATAGCACTTAGTCTTATATACTGCTTCACAATGCTGTACAGCCCACTCTAAGCGGTTTACAGAGTCAGCATCTTGCCCCCAACAATTTGGGTCCTCATTTTACCTACCTTGGAAGGATGGAAGGCTGAGTCAACCTTGAGCCTGGTGAGATTCGAACTGCCAAATTGCAGGCAGCCGGCAGGCAGCAGAAGTAGCCTGCAGTACTGCACTCTAACCACTGCGCCACTGTGGCTCAGATGAATAGGATTCAAAGGTATCTATTTTCAATACACAGTTATTGTATTAATTCATAATTATTTAAACCACCGTTATTGTGAAATATTCGCAACAGTACTTTGCCATCTAATGAAAATTGATTAGAGCCTGACCCAGCCTCTCCTTGATGTGCGATAGGATCAGAGGTGGGTTCCTCCCGGTTCGGACTGGTTCGCCCGAACTGGTAGCGACCTGCTGGTGATGTCATGATGACATCACCAATCCGGTTTGGTCGGTGCCAGTCCGTGGGTGCCGCCATCTTTTTTTTTCAATTTTTTTAATTATTTTTTCTTCTGCGCATGCGCAGAAGCCAAGTTTCCAGCACTGCGCATGCATCACCATCTTGTTTTCAGTGTTTTTTTATTTTTTAAAAATTTTTGCACTGCACTTCCTCCCGTGCCCACGCAGCGCGGGAGGAAGCGAACCAGCAGCGAGGTAAGTTAGAACCCACCCCTGGATAGGATGGGAGCAGATGAAACATAATGATATCACAGCCTGGATAAGCTTATGCAAATGTCAAAGCCTAGGAGGACTTCGGTCTGATCTTCGGGATCAACAAAACCCTGGATTGTTAAAAGTGACCTAGATGTCATTGTTCATAAAGCTGACCAGGCACATCATCTCTGACAGAACATCAAAAGCAGAAATCATAACAAAGAAAATGGCTCCATGATCACTATTGACCAAGTTTGTAGCAACCTCTGATCATGAGTTGGAAAAGCAAGCAGAAAATAATAAAGGGGAGCATGTCACCAAAGTAGCAGATCTAAGACAAAACCATGGCTTGGGAACTACATCATTCCTGCACAAAGCCTTATTCTGCATTCCTTATATTTTTTTTCACAGCAGCCAAGGGCTGAATAAATGTCCCTGAATCTGTGGTTGTCAATCCCGACATTGAAGTACAAGCAATTCTGAAAGTTTCCCTTTCCCTCTTTTATCGGGAGAGGGACATAAATTACAGTACAAAATGAACACCAGTGGTTTTTACATTGTTGTTGTTTCTTAAAAAAAAAGAAAGAAAGAAAAAGAAGGAAATGTTGCTTCTGCGATCTTTGCAGCAAATAAATAATTAAATAAAACTCCCACATTTTCTACCCGTCTAATATTTGGATGTCATTATCCTTGAAACGGACTCCTTGTTATACACCTTGTGCAAAGATGTACTATAAATAGCAACAAGAGCACCTGTGAGTTTATAGCAGGGAGAAAGGAAACAGCGAAACACGGCTGGTGTTCTCAGAGAACCCCGTTTTCCAAAATGGGTGTGCCCCAGGGGTGAAACGCTACCGGTTCGGCCCGGTTCGGGCGTACCGGTAGTGGAGGCCACCGGTGGTTCGGAGAACCGGTAGTGGCAGCAGCGCGAGGCTCCGTCCACCCGCCCGGATGCCGCCATTTTCTTTTTTTAAACCTCTGCACATGCGCAGAGGGTGAAAAAGCACATGTGACAGTGGCACGCATGCACGTGAAGCTAGCGTGCACACGTGCAAATCGTGCACTTCCGAACCGGTAGGGAAGGTTAGTAGATTTCACCGCTGGTGTGCCCGCATTTCAGATTGGACACACAACAATTCCAAGCCGCAAGAATAATTTTTCAGCCTTCTCTTTCTCAGCCTGACACCCGCAGGCTGAAAAGATCTTTTCGTTAACAAGAAAGCCGGGCTTTAATATGTCCAACCAGCCACCATCGCTAGCCAACATTGGGGTTATTATTACATGCATTTGTCTCTAACCTGCTACTAACCTCAGTGTGCAGTACAACTCCGTTCATACAAAGTCTTTAAAAGAACCAATGTCTGTGATTTACAGAAGAGAGTGTTGTGGCTTGCCCGAATCCCGCGCAGCTGCTCATGGATCCGGAAGACCAAGAACCGACCATGGGGTGGCAATATCATCCTGTATCTCTGGCACCTGAGTCCGAGACCGAGGAGGATGCAGTGCCCGAGGACGATAACCAACCAGGGCCTTCTGCACCTCCCCAGAAGGAGATGAGTGATTCAAGTGGAGAGGAGGAGCCTCTGATTGATGCTAGGGCACGCAGGGCAGCTAGCAGGCAAGAGTGGCTCTGCAGGAGGAGGTCTCCTCACCTGTAAACCTGCAGGCTGATGGGCCACACCCTAAGACTATTTAAGGTTTCAATTATTTTCCTGGCTGGCTGATTTCAGATCTTTGTTTTCGGATATCTCAGTTGGAATTACTCCAGTCCGGGCTCTTGGCCAACTCCAGTAAGTGGAAGATAATTCGGGACTTAATGGCCTGCTTGCATTTTGGTATTTTGAATCCTGGCCAAAGTGTTATCTGACTCTCGACAAGAACTGTGTTGAAAAACTTTATAAAACTGACTACTAAGCCGTATTATTAGTAGTAAAGTAATATTTGTTGTGAAAACTGTGTGTGTGTCATTTCCTGGGGGCTTGCTGTGCTGGGTCACAACAGAGAGATTATGGTTAGCCATGAAAATGACTTATGATATCAAGTGAGTATAAGTAGGTCTTTATTTATGGGAACTATGATCAAAAGAATGAACTGCTGAGTACATTTTAAACTTGCAGGAATGATCCTGTTTTGCAGAACAGAAATGAAATTAATGTGGGTTTGTTTGTTTGTTTTCTTTGAACTGGAAAACATTAATGCAGTAAGTCTCCTTTGAAACCTACTATAGGTAGTCCTCAACCTGAGCCCAAAATTTATGTTGCTGAGTGAGAAAGTCGTTAAGTGAGTTTTGCCCCGTCTTACAACTTTTCTCGCCACGTTTGTTAAGTGAATCATTGCAGTTCGTAAATGAGTAACATGGTTGTTAAACGAATCTGGCTTCCCCCATTGAGTTCGCTGGTCAGAAGGTTGCAAAACGGGATCACGTGACAATCGCCATAAATGTGAGTCAGTTGTCAAGCATCCAGATGTAAATCACGTGACCATGGGGATGCTGTGAAGGTCATAAGTGTGAAACATGGTCCTACGACACTTCCCTTGTAACTTCGAATGGTTACTAAATGAACTGTTGTAAGTCAAGGACTACTTGCATTGGGGGAGGGAACCCCATTTCATTGCAATAAAGCCAACAAAGACATTAGCCTTCGTCTATCAGCACAATGTTACAAAACGAAAACAAAATGCTAACAACCAAGGAAATGTAATGAATGGAAGAAAGAAAAAAAATCAGTGCATTCTGACCTCAAAGAAGTTACAGTGTGTGACAATATGAAATAAAACTGATCCCTGGAAACCTATATATTCTTTCTATAATCTGGTTGGTTGGCCATTATTTACCAGGAATGCATTGACGGATGTGTTTACACAAACTTGTGATTCCCTGGGCAGTTTTCTCTGCCTCTACCAGATAATTACAGAGCGGTGTTGCTGAAGAAATGTTCCGATGACAATGACATGATTAGTAATCAGGATGTGCAGTCTCTTTATGGCACTAGTAATTCCTGCTGCTTCTGTAAGGCACACAGAAGTCAAGGAAACCGTGAAACAGAGAGCGAGAGAGGAGAAGAAGGATAAGAACCAGCTGAAAATAAGTATCCAACTCAGAAGTTAATCCAACTTGCCCTATTACTCACTGCAATTTTTGAAGGTCATCGTTCAGTTTATCTGCGTGACCGCCTTATGCCACATTCCTCCCATCGACCAGTGAGGTCGCACAGGGTTGGCCTTCTTCAGGTCCCGTCAGCCAGACAGTGCCGGCTGGCGGGACCGCGGGGGAGGACCTTCTCTGTAGCCGCTCTGACTCTGTGGAACCAACTTCCCCCCGAGATCCGTACTACCCCCACCTTACTGGCCTTCCGTAAAGCCGTTAAGACCTGGCTTTTCCGGCAGGCCTGGGGCCAATAGTTGTTCTGATTGGCCCATGCATGGTTGTGTGAATGTTTTATTTTAAATATAGTTGGTTTTTTTTCCCTTCTTTTTTAAATTGTTTTTATATGTTTTATTTTTTTATGATGTAAGCCACCCAGAGTCCTTCGGGAGTTGGGCGGCATATAAATTTTATAAAATAAAATAAATAAATAAATAAATTACATATTAAAATACTTTATGTGGCTGCTAACTCTCAGCAGTTTGGTCCAGGGAAAGGAGATGACATTTCAATTGTCCAGTGATAGAGCACCCACAGTTTGTGCTGTCCCACTCACACGCACACTTAACAGTGGTTTAATGGGTTTATTAATACTCCCTTCACCAAAAAAATAAATAAATCCAGAACTGTCCCAATTAAGTTCAGCCAAAAGCAGACTGATGCTAGTCCATAAAACAATGGCCAATGAGTCCACAAGGGACTTGAAAGTTTCCCAAACAAGATAAACCCACCAGGCAAAAATTAAATCCACAATACAAGAGGGTTTGCAAGGCATGATCCAAGACAAGGCACAGTGTCAATCCAAAGGAAGGTAGGGATCACAACGATCAGGGAAAACACAGCTAGGAAATGAACACATTGTTCCCAGCATCATCTCCATCTGTCTGCTGTGCTAAATAGCCACTTCTGGTGTAGCCCATCAAGAGGGCAAGGCTGCCTCCTTATGAGTAATCAAGATGACCTTCGCTGCTCCTGCCTTTTCTCTGCCCTATGTGTTCTCGGATCAGGTACAGAAGTCAGTTCCTCATCATCATCATCACTGACCAGCTGCAGCTGCATGCCTTCCCACCTCAAGCTTCAGGGCTGTCCTGCTGCAGCTGTGTTTCAGCCAAATCACTCTCAGATGGCTGCTCAGAGCCATTGATCAACTTTCCTCCTGACGTGCGTGGAATTGGTTCATCCTCCTCCAAATTGACATCTGGAGAGGTATCTGGGGAAGCATCTGGGAGAGTCATCACACAATTCTGGGAAGCAATCTGTTCCACTGATTCTCCCTGCTATGGAAATTTCTCCTTATTTCCAGATGGAATCTCCATCTGACCATCTTCCACTCATTGCTTCTTGTCCTGCCCTCAGGTGCTTTGGAGCAGGGTTCTCCAATCTTGGCAACTTTAAGACTTGTGGACTTCAACTCCCAGAATTCCTTAGACATGTTGGTTGAGGAATTCTGGGAGTCGGTGTCCACAAATCTTAAAGTTGCCAAGATTGGAGACACCTGCTTTGGAGAATAAATCAGCTTCTCTGGGACAGCCCTTCAAATATTTGAAGACTATTGTAAGCATTGTACGGTGCTCAGAGTTGCCTGAATGGTGAGATAGATAGATAGATAGATAGATAGATAGATAGATAGATAGATAGATAGATAGATAGATAGAT
>QLTV01003122.1:371410-381883 GCA_003457575.1 Thermophis baileyi
GTCCTCATTTTACCCACCTCGGAAGGATGGAAGGCTGAGTTAACCTTGAGCCGGTGAGATTTGAACTGCTGAACTGCAGCTAGCAGTCAACTGAAGTAGCCTGCAGTGCTGCACTCTAACCACTGCGCCACCTCGGCTCAGTTACACACACACACACACACACACACACACACACACACACACACACACACCAGTTCGAAGCATTGTAACACTACTGCCTTTTCCAGAAATGAATTCTGAATACTTAAATAAATAAATAAATATCTGACCTAATTAGCTCTGTGACCTAATTCAAGATGAGCCAGAAGCAATAAACAATCTGGGCCGAAGTCTCTCCCCCCTCCCCCCTCCCTCTATCTATATATCTATATATCATCTATATATCTATATATATCATCTCTATCATATCTATCTATCTATCTATCTATCTATCTATCTATCTATCTATCTATCTATCTATCTATCTATCTATCTATTGATAAAATGAACAGCAACAACATGCCAAAATGACACATGACAGTGAAGTCTAAAATTGATAGAATGGCTAGAGTTTTCTGCTTAGGTCTTAATGGTAGCCAAAAAACCCAAGGGCTTCATTATTTGCGACCAAATTAGCAGAGTTTATATCTAGAACAAAAAAAGAGTAAGAGTTGAATGTGCAGTTACTTTCCAAGATATACCGGTATGCACTGAGAATTTTCAGAGCAAGGCAGCATTTTTTTTTATGCTAACTAAATAGTCTGATGAAAAAAGTCACATATTGTTAAACTTTTGCCATATTAGGCCATTTAAAAGTTGAAGGAATCTCCTTTGTAAGAGTAATTTTGGGAGAGGCAATCAGGCAAGCCTTCTATTTCATAAATTCTTATGACTGCAGTACATCTCCTTCCAAATTATGCCTCATATTCTCCTCCATGTTGCACAGCCAATAAATATCTTTTTTTTTTTGCAACAACCTTTTGAACATAGGCCATTTCCCCCACCCCCCCTATAATATAAATCACAAGTGAGCTTATCAGAGATGGCTCATTTACTACAAAGAGGTTCCAAGAGACCAAATTTTTAAGGGGCAGGGTAGTCTGAAGGGATGACTACTTTTTTTTTAACATATGGTGGGAAGAATTTTAATAATCACTAATAATCACAGATTTTTTTTTCTCCCACTGTCTTAAGTAATCTACCAAGACTACGTTGCAATCAAACAAGTACATTTTGAACAAAGGTATCTGTGAATATTGTTCAATCCACTGATAAATAGTAAAACCATTTACCTGGGCAAGAGTAATTAGCCAGACAAAGAACCCATTCATCCACACTTCCCTAAACCCACAAAGAAGGTTGGGTCTTATATAGTCCCTATGTTGCCATTAATCCCTGGTTCTGGAGTAAGGAGCATTAGTGAATGCATATTTTATGGACTTGCCCAGAGGTGGTATTCAGCCAGTTCGGCCTAGTTCAGGCGAACCGGTAGCGGTAAATTTGACTGGTTCGGAGAACTGGCAAATACCACCTCCAGCTGGCCTCGCTCTCCCACCCCCGCCGTTCCCTGTCCTATATTACCTTGTTTTTTAGCTCAGCTCACCAGCGCTGACACCGAGGGCAGTCTTAGAGTGCTGTGCGCGCAAGTTTTCAAGCCGAGCGCCGCAGGCCGTGCACATGCGCGGACGTTCACATTTTCGGTGCTGGTCGAACCGGTAGGTAAAGTATGTGAATCCCACCTCTGGACCTGCCCCTTATTTTTATCCTTGTGGTAATATCCAATCAACTTTTCCTGAGACTGAAAGCTAAAAAGGATTGAACATGGTTATTCTTTGGGTGGAATTTTTGAGGTATGGACTGAGCTGGGAATTTAAAAGAAAGCAAACTCCTTCCATCTTATTGCCCACCAAACCTTACAGGTGTGTCCATGAATTTCCCCAGTTTCCAGCTTGACATGAGGGATGTTTAAGTCCTGTTTTATAAAGCAACCTCTCCATGCCCCATTTCTCTGTAGGTACCCCAGAAGCGAACCTTCATCTCCTTCCCACACTGAATGTGTGGATTTCATTCTGGTTTGTTCTTTTGCAGGGTCCAGTTGGGACCCTGAATTATTTTTCTGACAACATGCAATAGATTTAATAGGAAATGAAAGATGGGAATTAGAGTAATTTATAAAACTACCACAGGTATAAATTGTTCCAAACTTTAAAGTGGTTTCTTGCACCCGTCTCCTCAATTTAATTTTGATATCCTTATTGATACCTTAAATGCAGTTTTGGGCAATTATTAGCAAATAATTACTGTGTTGTTTAAAAAAAAATCACTTGGTTTGACCAAGATTGGATTGGTACAACATGCTGCCTTTGGCTACTGTTACTCGCAAATTTTTATTGTTAATGGGACAATGTGTTTTGTGAATTTATTTATGTATTCAATTTATGAATAAATAAAGAGCCGATGTGGCGCAGTGGTTAGAGTGCAGCACTGCAGGCTACTTCAGCTGACTGCTAGCTGCAGTTCGGCAGTTCAAATCTCACCGGCTCAAGGTTGACTCAGCCTTCCATCCTTCCGAGGTGGGTAAAATGAGGAGCCAGATTGTTGGGGGCAATATGCTGACTCTGTGAACCGCTTAGAAAGGGCTGTAAAGCACTATAAAGCGGTATATAAGTCTAAGGGCTATTGCTATTGCTATTATATGGCAGCTCATCTCAGATCCATGACTCTGGGTTGTGGTGCACAAGTTTAAAATAAATAAAATATATACAACTACTAAAACCAACTTGGAAATACAAACATACAGCAGTCAAAGAATCATAAAAGCTTTTCAACATAGGCAGGAAATAGGTTCCCTCATATCCCTGGGCCTCAGATGTGGATCTAATACATTAAGTTATTAGTTCGATTAGTAGCCAGGAATGAGATAAAGAACTGCCCAACTCACAGCAAAACTAATCAGAAAGTCCAGTTGCCTCCCGAAAAAGCACCCTTGGGACAAACCCTGACCTGGATGACTGAGAAACTCAACAGACTTTAAGCTATACAATCTGGGATGAACACCCTTTGAATGGTGTGGGAGTAGAAATGGATTTCCAGAGAAAAAATTGCAGACTACAGGAACTAGGAGCACCACTCAGGTGACCCTGAAGACACAAATAAACCTCCAAGTGCTTCAACAACCCTCTAAAAGGATGCAGATTACCAGCTGTCTGCAAGAAATATCAATCCTTCCATTCCCCACTATCCTGTCAGAGCTGAAGAAGCTTCTTGGATGAGAAGCGAAACGTCTTCAAAGAAAAACCAAGAAAGTCCAGTTGCTTCCTGAAAAAGCACCTTTAGGGCAACCATGACCTGGATGACTGAGAATCTCTACAGACATTTAAAACTAATCAGACTTTTTACATATAAGGTTCTTCAACACTGAAGGTTTAGATTGTAACTCACACTCACCCCAGCAGAAAATAGTTAACAAATTAGGGAAGTTGAAATGTACTCTGATTACAAATTGTCCTCATATCTCATTACGGAGCGCACAGGCAGACTATAACAGTTGGCAAGGAAGCTTGGGTATGATTGAACGAATGTGGAAGGACTCCAAAATCAAGAATCAAGACTATTCTTGATATTATTCCAAAATTTCAGACTGTTACTCTTTATTTATTTTTTTAATGTATACTCGTGTCTGCCTGAGACCGCCGAATTATGGAAAATGTAATTTAGAGCAAAGGACAAGGGCAGCTTCTTTTCTCTCATTTCCTACATGTCTGTGGATTTATTTGGATGCAAATGACTAGTAGACAGCAAAATTAGTTTTGGGCCAAGAGAACCAAATGGTTTGAGCCAGCTGCTTTCAAAATATTAGACAGGGAATTAAATACTGTAACACTGTCCCTTATAAACAGTTTTGTGGCTACGTGATCAATATGAATTTAATGTCCTGTCGAGCATCTCCAAAGTGTCTCGAAATTAAAATCTCATCAAGCACACAGCTAATAAGAGAGGTATGTGTGTGTGTGTGTGGTGGGGGGACAACAACTGATTAGAGGACAATGTAATTGATGGGACAACGACAAAAGTTTGCAAGCTTCATGTTGGCTAGTTCTTTCAAAAAACTAGGACAGTGGATGCAAACCAAAAAAACAACCGGAAACTTAATTAAGCAGTCAGCGCTAACGAAATGGGTCACAACCCCAAGCAAGTAAATCAAAACATGGACATGCAATATTTACGCTAAGTCAGAGAGACGGCTAGCACAGTCTACAAAATTGAAGACAGGGATAGGAAATGTTGAACTACAGTTTTAAAAATAGGTTATGATGTTGTACACGGAGCTTCTTTGAAAGATGACTATTAACATCCCAAGAAAACAAAGGATCCTGAATCATGAGATACATTGATCAAAATATTAAAATAACACTGAAGCAGCGGTGAAATCTACTTACCTTCCCTACTGGTTCAGAAGCGCTCGCTCCGTGCGTGTGCGCTTTTTGGCCCGCGCTCTGCTCACGCACGGGCTTTTTCACCCTCTGCACATGCGCAGAACGCTTTGCGCATGCACAGAGGGTAAAAAAAACAAAATGGCGGCATCCGGGTGGGTGGTGGGGAGCCTCGTGTTGCCATCACTACCGGTTCTTTGAACCACCAGCAGGCGGTGCTACCGGTACACCCGGACTGGACCGAACTGGGAGCATTTCACCCCTGCACTGAAGGGATCATGCTCCGGAAAAGCCGAACTTCTGGGTTCTGGCGCGCATGCGCACCTGACAATCAGCTGGCCGCATATGCACCAGAAACCCGGAAGACAAACAGGCAAGACCACGCATGCTGGGCAACATGGCTTTGCGTGCCACTTTGGGCATGCGTGCCATAGGTTCGCCATCACGGAGTTAGAGCAACACACTATTATTTGCATAAACTTATATTTAAAGAGGGCCCAACCATGTGAAAAAGATTCTTTCTAGATGTCCTGATAAACTGAGGCTTTCGGTGCTATGCAATGTAACCCTTCAGTTCTCAGCAGTGCTTAGACAACTATATCTCAGCTAGCTTTTGAAGGACCTGGTCATGTTTCTGACAATACATTGATTCAATGAAAGTTGGGTCTCATATAGTCCCTATGTTGCCATTAATCCCCGATTCTGGAGTATGGAGCATTAATGAATGCATCTGTTGTAGTTGTAGTTGTAGTTGTAGTGGTAGTTGTAGTTGTGGTTGTAGTTGTAGTTGTAGTTGTAGTTGTACTTCTTCTTCTCCTTCTCCTTCTCCTTCTCCTTCTCCTTCTCCTTCTCCTTCTCCTCCTTCTCCTCCTCCTCCTCCATGCCAACTCCAAACAAACCTTTGTAGTTGTGGCAATTGTCACCTTATCCACACATTGCTACTGCATAACTCCAGATTAATAAATTAGGGACCACTAAGTCTTCCAGAACTGTGGAGTTTCTTAGACCAGAATGGAAGTATGCCAGTAAAATGTAGCTCCTAAGCCAAGCCCCAACAAACCTATGCTAAATAGAAGAAAAACACTTTCACCAAAATCCATTTTAAGAGGCCAAGTTTTAGGAGGAAAAAAAAAACTTAGAGGAGAATGGGATGGGAAAAATAAATACAATCTGGCAGGCAAGGAGCGAGTCTCCCCTCCCTTCCGATAGAAACATGTTTGCTTTCTGAAATTCAGGGGGGGCAGAGTGCTTTTGAAGTTAAAAATAGGTGACTGCTCGCAAAGCTGAGGTGGCAAAATGAAACCAGCTCGGGAAAGCAAAGAACACATCCACCTTGTTGCTGCATAATTGAAACAACTAAGGGGAAAAGACTGTGACAGAAAAAGCTTTGAAATAAAATAAAAAATAAAAAAAATGTTGGGGTGAGCAAGTGGGAGCTGGAGAGGAACAAAGCAAGCAGCAAAATAACAACGATAACAACAATAAGAATAATATGGGCGACTCTCCAAAGAACCAGTCTCTTGCATGGCATGCAAATGGGTAAAATTAAGGATGTAGACTACGGGAATTATCCTGACAAATTGAAGACCCTAAAATAGACATGGGGATTTTACATTATTATGTCCTTATCAGCATGTACAATAGATGCACAAAGTTTCGTTCAGTTAGCAAGCAAGCCTACAATCTAATATGAAGCACCTTCACATGGGGGAGGAGAGGTCCATTTCCTTTGGAAGAAGGAATTATTAGATTATTATTATTGTTAGGTCATATTCCTTGGAAAGATGGGAAAGATGAGCCGTGGTGGTGCAGTGGTTAGAGTGCAGTACTGCAGGCTACTTCTGCTGACTGCCGGCTGCCTGCAATTTGGCAGCTCAACTCTCACCAGGCTCAAGGTTGACTCAGCCTTTCCATCCTTCCGAGGTGGGTTAAATGAGGATCCAGATTGTTGGGGGCCATATGCTGACTCTGTAAACCGCTTAGAGAGGGCTGAAAAGCATGGTAGTGGTATATAAGTCTAAGTGCTATTGCTATTAGATTATTTTGTGTAATGAAAACACCAACCACAGAAAAGATAATGAATTTTCTCAACTCCTAACAGTATATACCCTCCAGACTTACCACGAAAGAAAATCTAGGATAGATAGCCAATCTCTCTATTGTTCAGGTATTATTTGTGGGGTATATTTATTAATTCTGTACAAAGCTTTCAGTTACAAAAAGTTATTTTTGGGGTGCATGCCTGAAACGGCCACTCTAGGAACACGGTGGCTCGAGTGGTTAGGACATTGGGTTGACAAGCAGCAAACCCGTGTTCGAGACCCAAGTGTTGCTGTAGGGTGGGGTGAGCTCCTGTCCTTCACTTTAGCTCCTGCTTGGGTCATGAAAGGAGACCCCAATTTGGCATCCCCCAGGCAATGGTGATGTCACCGGCTAATTCTTTCAACACAAGGAAGTACCTTGTGTTTCTGACACGAGTGCAATGCAAGCTGCCACTCTCCAGGCATCAAAGTCAAAAATAACATGTGGTGATTCTTTCAAGCTGGATTCTTTATTGTTTCACACCTATAGACAGAATCTATATAAAAAAATATTGGACAAAAATAGACACATGGTTGGAAAAAATGACAAAGCAATATATAGATTTAAAACCAGAAATATTTCTGTTGGGGATTTTACCGGATAAGTATAACAAGGGGAATACATATTTGATTTTACATGTATTAACTGCAGCCAGAATTGTATTTGCACAACAATGGAAAAGTGAAGAGATCCCTACAGATGAAAATGTGATTAAAAAAAATATTAGAATGTGCAGAAATGGATAGACTAACATTTACAATCAGGGAAAAGGAAGACACTGAATATTTTTTTTTGACATGGGGCTTATTTTACCAATGGTTAGCTGACAAAAACAGAAGTTAGAAACATATAGATAACAGAAAAGGACTAATGATACAAGGGAGGCTTGTTAAAATGGAGAAGCAAATATTATTATTGATATTATTATTATAGAACTAATATCAACGGAATGAATGTTGTTGTGAACACTTTGATTATTATTTCCTAAAAATATTTGTACCCAGACAACACACTGTTTAACTAAAAATGGAAGATAGATAGATAGATAGATAGATAGATAGATAGATAGATAGATAGATAGATAGATAGATAGATAGATAGATAGATAGATAGATAGATAGATAGATAGATAGATAGATAGATAGATAGATACAGTAGATAGATAGACAGACAGACAGACAGACAGACAGACAGGCATGCAGAATCTTGCCAGATGGAGGACTGTACTATCTGCATCTACAAAATATTCTGTGAGCTATTAAGAAGGTGCTGCCTTCACTCTCTTTCTCTCACATCTAATATCGAGGCTGGATTGCCTTTTATTCACTGGAAATCCACCCCCTCACTATCTTCCATCACATCCACAAAAGCTGTGGCTGCTTTAAAGGGTACCATGCCGGTGCTATGTTCATGCACAGGGTGCTTCAAGGCATCTTTCCACCAATTTATTTCCAAAGCATTGTGCAACTCTAGCAAATCTAAGTATGAGAAAGGGCGAAAGGTCAATTTCCATTTCTGATACTGAGTGATTTGGACACCACAGAGAGGACCCTACAGAGAGATTCAATATGTTCTGACTTGCAAAGCAGATGAAGATAAATTGCATCCTGCAGGGCGGTGTCATATACCCACCCACTCTCCCTGGGTGCTAGAAAACAGCATTTGGTAGCCACCGAGCCATTAATATCAGGTCCCGTGCATCATTTCTTTCAAATATTCACATTACTAAGAAGTGAAATTAGGATGCAACTGAACAAATAAAAAAAAGAGAGAGAAGTGAATGGAAGAAAAACACTTTCTCATGTGAAGGTGCTTCACAGTAGATGTTTATATGTTTTAGCCTCCAGTCCCCTAAGTGAATGTTTAGGGGACTGGAGGCTAAAACATATAAAGAACGGTTGCTGGAACTGGGTATGTCTGGATGAAAAGAAGGACTAGGGGTGACATGATAGCAGTGTTCCAATATCTCAAGGGCTGCCACAAAGAAAAGGGAGTCAAGCTATTCTCCAAAGCACCTGAGGGCAGGACAAGAAGCAATGGATGGAAACTAATCAAGGAGAGAAGCAACTTAGAAGTAAGGAGATATTTCCTGACAGTTAAGAACAATTAATCAGTGGAACAATTTGCCTCCAGAAGTTGTGAATGCTCCAAGGCTGGAAGTTTTTAAGAAGAGATTGGATAGCCATTTGTCTGAAATGGTATAGGGTTTCTTGCCTAAGCAGGGGGTTGGACTAGAAGACCTCCAAGGTCCCTTCCAACTCTGTTATTCTATGAGCCAGTCCAGTGGTCTTCTCAAGTTATCTAAGTTGGTAGAAAATTCCAGTGTAAGAATGTGTTGAGTGTGGGGGGGGGGAACCACTTTCCTTCTCCGTATCATGCTGGATTCAATTTTTATGACTACCTACAACTTCTGAGCCATGATGGTTGGAATGCAGTATTGCAGGATAATTCTGCCAACTGCCAGTAGTTCGATACTCAATGGCTCAAGGTTGACTCAGCCTTCCATCCTTCCGAGGTCAATAAAATAAGGACCCGGATTGTTGGGGGCGACATGCTGACTCTCTAAACTGCTTAGAGAGGGCTGTAAAGCACTATGAAGTGGTATATAAGTGCTATTGCTATTCTAACAGTGTGGAAGAGAAGAAAGACATTGTCTTTGTCCACAGCATCTTTGCCAGGTGTGATTTTATATCATGTTTTCACTTACTTGATCTGATTTGGTCTAGAATTTCTTCACCAAAGATCTTCTTCTGCCTTCCTAATCATCTTGGTTGTCTTTTTTTTTTTTTGCTACCATTCTTCTATTGTTCAATTAGCCATTCCAGTTGCAGATCCACACTTCATTATTTCTAGAATGGAATTTGCTACGTGTGTGCACATTTTTTTTTTTTTACAGCAGTTGTATTCTGAGTTAACACTGGCAATCCAACAGTCCTTGGATACTACAAGGTCTCTTTCCTGGGCCATGCCTGCCAGAATAGACACCCTCTGGTCAATTAAAGCTGTAGAAGAACATGCTCACCTGTCTGGAACCCGCACTGCATATCGGATATTAATACAATTGAGAGAGTCCAAAAATATTTTACGAGAAGAGTCCTCCACTCCTCCACTCGCAACAGAATACCTTATTCCACAAGACTTGAAATTTTGGGCTTAGACAACTTAGAACTACGTCGCCTTAGAACCGATCTAAATGTAGTTCATAAAATTATCTGCCACAATGTCCTACCTGTCAATGACTACTTCAGCTTCAACCACAACAATACACGAGCACACAATAGATACAAACTTAAGGTAAACCGCTCCAAACTCGACTGCAGAAAATACGACTTCAGCAACAGAGTGATCAATGCCTGGAATTCACTACCTGACTCTGTGGTTTCTTCCCCAAACCCAAAAAACTTTAACCTTAGACTGTCTACTGTCGACCTCACCCCATTCCTAAGAGGTCTGTAAGGGGCGTGCATAAGTGCACCAGCGTGCCTACCGTCCCTGTCCTACTGTCCTATTGTCCTCATCTATCTGTATTCACTTTGATTATGTTTATGTTTATACCTATACCTGCTATCTTGTACATGTTTGACAAACAAATAAATAAATACAATAAAATAAATAAATGTGCAGAGATGGGAAGCAAAACAATATGGCGGCTTCGGTTTTAGTAGCAAGGGAGCTGCGTTACTTTTCAAGCATGTTCAGCATGTATCTTTGGTGAAGGACTTTTTTATTTTTTTTTTTAAGCTTAGCACAGGCAAAATATGTCTATTGCCATGTTATATCGATATGGCATTCATAGCTTTCGTGTGTTTCAAAAAATGAAAACTGAGGCCATTACTGTATTTGATATCGCTCTTTTTCAGATCAAGAATGTGACACATCCCTCCTAAAGTTTCCTTCTTCATGTTGTTTGGTACTTTCTTCCCTTTTTTTTTTTTAAAAAAAAAGAACTATTCAATGAAATTGGTTTCATTCCAAATTG
>QLTV01003122.1:464175-474539 GCA_003457575.1 Thermophis baileyi
AAGTGCTATTGCTATTGTTATCATCATCATCATCATCATCATCATCATCATCATCATCATCCTCATCATCATCATCATCATCATGATGTCAGTGTAAAACATCTCCAAATATCTCATGCTCTTCACACTGTCTACCCAGAATGGTTTCAAGCAATAGAAATCCATGGGCACTATCCATTGAAATAGTGCTCCCAAAATTGTCTAATGCAAAACCAATTCAAAGGGCCTCGGTAATCCATGGGGATCATTAAGAAATATTAATATTTCGTCATAAAATGACTGCCCGTATTTCACAACGTTCACCGCAAGCCGCAAACGTTGTAGCACAAAGAATGTGTTTGGAAATACTCAGTTGAGTCAGGACTTCTTTTATCTTCTTGTTTCAACTCTCTTGTCTCACTGCCTCCAGACCATAAATTCCTCCTCCTGGTGTGTCTGGAAAACTTTTTACCACTATCTTGCAACCCCAATGGAGAGTCACTGTCTATTCCTTTAGGCAATATAATGGAATGTATTGATTGTTTCTATATTCTTCTGACTTCACCTTGAATCAGCCTTCCTTCCTAAACTATTTTCCCCCCCACTGTAGTACAACGAAACCCTTCACAAATGTTAAGGCTAGATATGTGGCCACCAACCCACCTGAACCTGAGCCACATTCATGGTTTTTCATTGTTAAAGTCTACTGACTTTCCTAAATTAAATGCCATTAATGTATTGTTTGGTTTGAGCCAGTGTAGGCAATATTTCAAACTATTGCACTAGTACAGGGGTGTCAAACTAGATTTCTTCAAGGGCCAAATCTGCATTGTAGTTCTCCGTGGGCTGGCTGGGGGGGGAGATGGGACAGATGCCTCCTGCAGCACCCTGCTGGCCAAAATGGGACACGGGGGGGGGCATGTGAGGCTCCCCCATGCCCCGTTTTCAGCCTGAACGGCCTCCTGCCGGTCAAAACAGGGCTCCTCCGTGCCCCGTTTTGGCTACCAGAGGCACCACATGCCGGTCCTTTGCTATTTCCAGGCTGGCCTGGCAGGGCAGATTTAAACACCACACAGGCTGGATCCAGCCCGCAGGCCTTGAGTTTAACACTTCTGCACAAGTAGATGTGATTCATATTACAGAACACATAATCAAAATATATCTCCCACTTTGGATTAGAGATGTGGGTGGAGTCTTTAAGCAACATCTCTAACTCCTTGTTAAGATATAGGATTCTACTTACAGGCTGATTAGAGGCAGTCCTCAATTCACAGCCATTTGCTTAGTGACTGTTCAAAGTTACAGCGCCACTGAAAAAAAGTGACTTTCACATACCCCCATGGTCATGTGATCTGAATTTGGACCCTTGGCAACTGGCATGTACTTATCACAGTTGCAGTTTCCTGGGATCATGTGATCACCTTTTGCAACCTTCTGAAGGCAATGGAGTCAATGGAGAAGCCATATACCCTTAACAACCGTGTCACTAACTTAACAACTGCAGTGATTCACTTAACAGCTGTGGGGAGAAACCTTGTAAAATGGGGCAAAACTCACTTAACAACTGTCTTGCTTAGCATTAGAAATTTGGGGCTCAGTTATGCTCGTAAGCTGAGGACTACTGTATTAATTTTGAACAATACTGGAGGAACATCCATGTTAAAAAGAAAAAAAAATGTTTAATTATCCCAAAGAATCACCACAAATAACAATAATGGTTGACTTACTTATCCCAACTTACACTTGCCAACCCAAATTGATAAATAAAGATTCCTTATCCAGCTTCTGACAGATATACAGGTTTAAATATAGCAGATATATAGGTTTGGACATCTCTGTCGGGACCTTCAAAGACCTGTTTTGCCACCGAGATGGTAGACTTAAAAACATTCCCTGTGAGAGAGTGGATCAAAAGAACAATTTCCAGGGAAAATATTGACTACGCCCGCTTGTGATTTCCATTTCTAAAAGCAACATTATTTTTGGATATTTCTACAGGTATATGAAGACCTGTCCCATCTGTAGCACTCACACAGCATGTGACACGAAAGAGAGATTGTTAACATGTCAACTGAAAATCAGTACTTTAACTCTGGTGAGGTTAATGCATCTTAATTTCCGCTGTTCCTTTCTTACTTTCTCATCTTTAACAGACTTTTTCAACCTTCCCTTCCGTTTATACGATTGGATCTATTTGCTTCCGATGCTAAATGAAGGGAAAGACCACTCACACAGGTCTAATTCAAGAAACACGTTGGAATGAATCACTGGCTAAGCTTATTTTAGCAGATTTTGCTTTCAACCTGGAAGGCAATTGTGAACGAATGGTTCTTCTGTGTCTTTTTGTCCCCATTCCTAAACATCCCATGGAATATGCAAAGCCATAAAAGTCATTGAAAAGAGAATCCTTGATCTGGAGAGTCCTTGGTTGCGTAAACAGAGGGATAGAGTCAAGATCACGAGAAATCAGAGGTGGGCTTCACATACTGTAACAACCGGTTCGTCCAGCACTGGAAATGTGAGCATGCGCGCGCCATCCGTGCATGCATGCAACGTCAAACAACACAGCGATATAGGATGGGATTGCGCCCGGGCAGGGGGCAGACCCACCCGGCAAGTCGCCACTACTGGTTTGCCCGAACTGGTCCGAACCGGCTGAATACCACCTCTGCGAGAAATGTTAGTACTGCTTTATAAAGCCTTAGTAAGACCACATCTGGAATATGGAAGCCAGTTTTGGTTACCACATTATAAAAAAAAGATGTCGAGAATTTGGAAAGAGTGCAGAGAAGAGCAACAGAGATGGTTAGGAGGCTGGGGACTAAAACATATGAAGAACGGTTGCAGAAATTGGTATGGCTACTCTAGAGGAAAGAAGGACTAGGGGAAACATGAAAGCAGTGTTCCCATATGTGAGGGACTGCCACAAAGATGAAGGGGGTCAGCCTATGCTCCAAAGCATCTGAAGACAGGACAAGAAGCAATGGATGGAAACTAATCAAGGAGAGAACCAGCCTAGAACTAAGTAGACATTTCCTAACAGTGAGAACAATTAATCAGCGGAACAACTTGCCTCCAGAAGTTGTGAATTCTCCAACACTGGAAGTTTTCAAGAGGAGATTGGACAACCAGTGTTAACCAGTGGAATGGCTTGCCTTCAGAACTTGCTGGAGGCTTTTAAGAAGAGTCTGGACAGCCACTTGTCTGAAATAGTATAGGATCTCCTGCTTGGGAGTTGGGCGGCATACAAATTTAATAAATAAATAAATAAATAAATAAATAAATAGATTGGACTAGAAGACTTCCAAGGTCCCTTCCAACTCCATTATTCTGTATTCTGCATAAAACAGAATAACAAACTCTATCCAACTGTCTTAAGGGTGTCTTCCATAGAATTGTTTCTGCATGGAAATAGAAGACCTTGACAAGACTCACTGTGTTGCCATCAAAATTGAAGGGCAGGTATAATCACATCCCATATGCAGAATGTTCCTACATGTAGAAGATGACCAGGCTGAGCCCGAGGGAGCAGGTCAAACGCATCATCAGCCTCGAGTCTCTTGGTGCCCACAAGAGATCTACGTCCAGCCCACCTTGAATTCCACTGACTCTTATCTACCGCCAGTTTGCTTTGACTGTTAGTAGTCCAGATTCTTGTACGGAGTGTTAGCATGCAATAAACCCAGCGGTGGGTTGCTCCCAGTTCGGCCCGGTTCTTAGAACCGGTAGTGGTGGCGGGAGGCTCCACCCACCCACCAGGGACGCTTCTGCGCATGCGCAGAAGCATTGCGCGCGAGCACGCACACAAACCGGTAGCAACGGGTTTTAGAACCCACTACTGAATGAACTGGTAGTCATTTGAACCACCTTGCTTCCTGATTTGTTGCCCCTGACACTACATTTGATATGACTCCACAATCAAAGCAATGGGCCATGTTTTACTTCCTTGCCTGCTTCATTGCATTTGGCGTGCAGCGCTCAAAGCCTTTTTCATGCCAACTGTGCAGGCTGGTTTCAAATTAAAGTTATCTATAGTTTTTACTTTGTGGTTTCTCCTTTGACATGTTCAGGGACCTAGCAGAATTTCACTCCATTGCAATTGATACTACAGGACTCTGTATCTGCTTTTTCTGGTGGTTTAGCTCACTGAATTTCCATCTATCTACATCTGTTTCTCTCTGTTTTCACTCTGTTCTGTTTTACTCTCTTTTCACAGAGAGCAATGAGAATCTTGTGCCTAGTCTTTTGTAGCCAGCCTCTTATCAAATACTTTTATTTTTATTTTTTGTCTTGCCTCTGGCTGTAAATAAAAAAAAAAAGAAGAAGAAGCAAAGAAATGGGTTGGCAAGACCATTGTAGAGAAGACAGTTGGACGTCTTCTATGAATGATGATCCAAATCAAGGAAAAGTCAATCACCTACTAGATGCATCCCCTACCATTTTCAGCTTACTCTTAAATCTTCCTAGCAGGCTGGCTGATTGTAACTCTCTAATTTGCAGTCCTGCAAAGGAGCTTAGCTCAGCAGAAGCTCTTAACCCTCCTATTTAGCTTGTTGGCCAGAACTGGGAAAGAAAAAAGAAAAAAAGGAAAATAGTCTAGCTGTGAATTCCACAGGAGTACCTTAAGGCATGTCTATTCCTTTGCATTGTTCTTACATTAGTGACACTGATGGCAGCATGAAATTAATACCTAAGGCCAAGCTGTTTCCTCGTGCACCAGCAATTTTCCATTATTATTTTTCTTTCTTTCTTTCTTCTGGCACGTAAATCCATTCTTGGTCCTGCTAGCTAAGAAGGACTTGCGGATCTGCTAGGACATTTCTGCATCTGGCAGAAGAATCTGAGCCAAGATTCAAATTCACGAGGAGTCCTTTGTTGCTTTCTTGCAGAAGTTTCATTACTCAAACCAGGTAACATCACCAGTGTTACTTGGTAAGGAACGTTTGCAAAAAAACAACCAAGCTCAGAGAGCAACAAGGACCCCTCATTTCAACCATGAGCTACAGATCTTCTCCTTTATTGATTCAAATCCATAGAATGTGACTGAAGAATATTTCCATAATGTATCTAAGACTAGTGTGAGGCTATGCATTACGGAGAAACAGCAGCGATGGGGAGGGACTCTTCACTAATGCTTCCCTTTCTCAATAGTTAGGTGCTTACAGTGTTGTTCCCTTCTCTGTTAAGAAGTTCCTGGTGAGATTTTAAACAAAAAAGAAAAAAGAAACTCATGCATGAAAACAATGGCACCATACAATGGCACCAATGGCCTGTTGTTTTTAGCTCTCAGCTTTCTTTAAGGCCGTTTCGTATCGGCGTGTTATCTTTACCATATGCCTTTTTGAGGGATGCTAACTTAATTTATTTCTCCTAACGAAAGACCACGAAGAGGCTGTAAATAGGTTTCACAGTCACACTGGAAGATAGAATAACAGAATAACAGAGTTGGAAGGGTTTTGGAGATCTTCTAGTCCAACCACTTGCTCAAGCAGGAGACCCTATACCATTCCAGACAAATGGTTGTCCAATCTCTTCTTAAAAACCTCCAGTGGTGGAGCACCCACAACTTCTGGAGGCAAGCCGTTCTCCTGGTTAATTGTTCCAACTGTCAGGAAATTTCTCCGTAGTTCTAGGTTGCTTGTCTACTTGATGAGTTTCCATCTATTGCTTCTTGTCTTGCCATCTGGTGTTTTGGAGAATAGCTTGAACCCTATTCTCCTAATCTACTCCCCGTACGGCCATCTCTGTGATCCAGTTTAATCTAAAAAGAATCCTCCAAGTGTTTCTACTGAAGGGAAGTGCCTCAGTGATTATACAGTGAAAGGATTTGCAATACTGTAAAGAATGGATACAGATTAGAGATGTTATCAAAAGAGCTTATCACGAGCAGTTAAGATTGTTGAAGAATGTACATGGGGGATTCCTGCCTTTAACTACAAGTTTTTGCAGAACCTCAACAGAAAGGTGCATTGCCAAGAAGAGGAATGTCCAGACCGCAAAGCTAAGGCTGTAAATCTAGAAAAGGCATTTCTCAAAACTGGCAGCTTTAAGAGGGGTGGACTTCTTAATCCCCAGAATTCCCCAGCAGTGGTGGGCTGCTGCCGGTACGGACCGGTTCGGCCGAACCGGTAATTGTGACCTGCGGGTGGCCCCACCCACCCACCCGGGCACAATCCCGTCCTATATCGCTGTATATTTGATGCCGCACGTGCGGAAGGTGTGAGTGAATTGCCGTGTTTATTGACACCACATGCATGTGTGGATGGCACGCACGAGCAAATTGCCGTGTTTATTGACGCCGCACTCAAGCGCGCGCTCACATTTTCGTTGCTGGGCGAACCGGTTGTTACAGTATGTGACGCCCACCTCTGTTCCCCAGCCAGCATGCAGTTGAAGTCTACCCCTCTTAAAGCCACCAAAGTTGGGAAACACCGAACTGGAACGTACAGGTAGTTCTTAACTTACGATCACAACTGAACCCAAAGTTTCTGTTGCTCATTTTCTCACTGCTCATTTTCACAAAGTATCAACTTTTCTAGAGGATTAAAATAACTTTAATATGAGAAACATGGTCCCCCAAATTACTAGCTCAAATGAGATGTTTCAATTATTAATTATGTCATTAGTTCATTTTCCCTTTCCACACTACAATTCTACAATAGTGGTATGAAAATAATAGCTATTTCAATGGGAGTTTAATTACCGTCACAAATATTCATTAAAATATTATTCTGATGTTTTGTCTTAAAAGGGCAATATTTTAGTTTCCTCTCACGATTTCAGCATTAGGTCCCTTGGATGAATCTGAACATTTAGAATTACAATTAAATAAAAATGGAATTAAAAAAAAAACAACCAGCGAGATCACCAATGAATATAGAAATAAATTTATTAACTGAATCTTTCTATCTTGCTAAGTCATTTTTTTAAAAAAACTATAATATGCTCATTAGATTGTAACGTGTTAGGTTAGGACAACATGGTAAGCCGTAATAGCTAGGATTTATGCTAAGCCATAATAGCTAGGATTTACACAGCACGCTAAACCAGAACCATGGAAATCACATTAGGGCTTGGTGTGATACATGAAACTCTAAATCAGCCATCATATGCCATGCAAATTGGAATACTGTGTTCTTATTTCATTGAGTTCACCGAGATGCTCATCTAATGATGCATTTTCACACTCTGCAACATTTGCTTATCAACATCCACACATAACATTCCAATCTGCAAGAAAAATGACACCAGGACTGGAGAGGGAAAAATAACAAGCAAATGCAAATTTGAGATCCAGGGAGGGGGGGGGGAAATGAAACCTTTCTTCAGAGGGAGCGATTTTGAGGCTGAGGAAAGAGGAAGAGAAGAAGGCAGCACCATTGAACGGTACATTTTTTTGGTTTTCAATGTAATTGGAAAATGTTTAGGGTTTTCTGGAACATCCTTTCACATTATAGTAACTGATTGGATAATGACTCCCGTTTATACAACTGTTATGCAACAGAAGTCAATTCAGCTGCCGTGAGTACTTATAGTTGGTTGAGTTTCCACTGGAGATAAATCAACCGATATATTGCAGACAGAATCCTCCTCCTCATCTTGCTCCTTCTCCTTCTCCTTCTCCTTCTCCTTCTCCTTCTCCTTCTCCTTCTCCTTTTCAGAGAGTCTTAAACATCTGCTTTTTCCTCCTTAACCTGAATACTACATTTTTCAATCTTCCTCCTCCTCCTCCTCCTCCCCTCCTCCTCCTCTTCTTCTTCTTCTCTTCCTTCTTCCTTCTTCCTTCTTCTTCTTGCTTCTCCTCCTCCTCCTCCTCCTCCTCCTCCTCCTCCTGTTTTTACTTCTTCTCCTCTTAAAAAATAGTCAAATTGGGATCTACATCTTAGGTTGTATAGATTGCGTTCACTTGACCCCTTAAAGTTTTCACAATGTTGCAAACCTTTAGCACGCCAAAATTCTCAAGATATTTAGCAATGGAAATATGAACAAAACAGAACGAAGGGAACAACCTTGATGGTTGGAAACTTAATAGGAGCCACAACCGAAAGCTTGAGTAAGACTCTAGTTGGCCTGTGCTTCTGATATTCCTCAGGAAATATGGGTAGTAGTTAAGGGTGGGTTCTAACTTACCTCACTGCCGGTTCGCTTCCTCCCGTGCCGCATGGCTGCGCGCGCATTGCACGCACTTTGTGCGTGCATGCGTGCATGCGCAATGCTGAAAATTTGCAAAAAATTCAAAAAAAAAAAAAAAACAAGATAGCGGTGCATGCGCAGTGCCGGGGACTCGGCTTGTGCGCATGCGCAGAAGAAAAAAAAATTAAAAAAAATAAAAAAAACTTGAAAAAAAAGATGGAACTCGGCTTCTGCGCATGCGCAGAAGAAGAAGAAATTTTTTTTAAAAAAAAATCCAAAAAAAATATATCCAAAAAAAAAAAAAGATGGTGGGATCCATGGACCGGCACCGACAGAACCGGCTCCGTGACATCACCAGTGGTTTGCTACCGGTTCTATAGAACTGGTGTGAACCAGGAGGAACCCACCTCTGTAGTAGTTTCACATGTACAGCTTTAACTTGGGGTAATACCGGTAGTAACAGTAATTTTAATATTGGTCACAGACCAACATTTCAAATAAGAAGAGGTTTTTTTTAAAAAAATGAAAAGAAATGAAATAAAGTAAAAAGAGGAGATATTTAACAATTGGTGGTGGGTTGGGCAGTCAAAGTGTGCCTAATTTTGCAGAAACTATAACACAATTTGGTTTTCATTCAAAGAGACTATATTGGAATGATTGGATAACAATAATTGTATGCAAAAAAGATTGGTAATTGTACATAACAAAGGGCAGAAACTGTCTACGGATTCCCAATGCTACTGAATAAGGTTATGAAATTTACTTCTTTCTTGCTGAATGCCTAACTTGAAAAGTATGCTTTTCCCCATTCCCTCACACACACACACACACACACCAAGAAGTCATAAAAGCAACACAACATGGAAGGCAACGCACACTGAACCACTGAAGAATTATCACACAACATTGTGCCAGTGCTTGCCTATCGTTCTGCATGGACGTTTGTGTTTTGTGTGCCAAACCTTTTTTTTTTTTTTTTTTAAAAATAAGGGGACGGGATTTCTAAATCAAGACCATTTAAAGCTCAAAAGACTGCTAAAAACATCCGCATTGTTCAGTTTAGAAACAAGGAGCCTGTGGAGAGGATGCACAGTTTTTCACTTACAAAGATTTCATGCTGCAGAGTTCAAATGCCAGATGTAACATCACTATTTTGAGCCAATGTGACTGCGATTTCACTGTTTCTTCATCTGGGTTTTTTTTGGGGGGGGGGTTCAAAAATAGGTCCATTTAGTATTTGAACAGGTGAAAAGATAGCCTGTTAATCGTGACCTTTGCAATCTGCTTAACTAAACATTAAGTGCGTATCAAAATATGTACTTATATGAGGACATCGTTGCACCTGTCAAGATAGCTTGTCTTTCTTTGCTATTTTTATTTTTCTGTAACCAGGAAACTACACATTTGAGATACACAACAGCTTTTTCTCTGCTGAGCTGGAAAACAAGACTCGCGAAGGAGATGAGATGGAGCTGGCTAGCTTCTTGGACATATGGTAGCTGAAGAGGCTGGGTGTTTCTCCCCCCCCCCAGTTTTAAGCTCCTCACCTTGGCGCACAGGTCAAAAATGTTTGAAAACATTTCAGAAACTATGACAGATGAAGGAGGCCTGCGGTTCCTACAATGTACTGAAAGGAAGGGTTGAAGAACAGAGAGAGGCAAAGGTCTAGCAAGGACAGCATCTTCTGATCAGGTTCACAAGAAGGAGCAGAAACCTGTATTTGGCCAGGTTCAATTTTTTTCCTACAGAATCTCTCCATTCATATTTTGAAAATCACAATCGACCTATAACTTTGGTGAAAGTGTGAACTGGAAATGGTTAAGTCATTGGTATATACACACACACACACACACACACACACACAAATCCCTTGTATGTCAGTTTTGGCCCAAGTGTCTTTTTCCTGCAAGAAATAAATCTCTGTCTGTCTGTCTGTCTGTCTGTCTGTCTGTCTGTCTGTCTGTCTGTCTGTCTGCCTGCCTGCCTGCCTGCCTGCCTGCCCCTCTCTCTCTCTCTCTCTCTCTCTCTCCCTCCCTCCCCCCCCCCCTCCCTCCTTATCTATCTACCTACTTATTGACCTACCTACCTACCTACCTACCTCTCTCTCTCCCAACTTATCTACCTATTTATCTACCTACTTATCTACCTCTCTACTTCTCTATCTATCTATCTATCTATCTATCTATCTATCTATCTATCTATCTATCTATCTATCTATCTATCTATCTATCTATCTATCTATCTATCTATCT
>QLTV01003122.1:478906-491239 GCA_003457575.1 Thermophis baileyi
AGAGAGAGAGAGACAAGAAAGAAAGAAAGAAAGAAAGAAAGAAAGAAAGAAAGAAAGAAAGAAAGAAAGAAAGAAAACTTATGATCACAATTGAGCCCAAAATTTTGGTTGCTAAGCAAAAGCATTGTTAAGTGAGTTTAACCACATTTTACAAGTTGGCCACACCCACCCGGTCACATGACCACCAAGCTATGCCCACCAAGCCACGCCCACAGAACCGGTAGTAAAAAAAATTGGATTTCACCACTGCTCCCACGCATGCTCTGTACTCGCGTGCGCCCCTTCCAGGTATGCATCCAGCCACAAAACCATGGCTAAATAGGACGGCATTACGTCCTGGCGGGTGGGCGGGCCCACCCGCAGTCGATGCTACCGGTTCCCCCGAACCGGTCTGAACCGAGAGAATACTACCTCTGATTTGTTCATTTAGATCAGGGCTGTCAAACTCCCGGCCCATGGGCTGGATGTGTCCTGTGCTGGCCTCGCCCACACCCGGTTTAGCAAAGGGGGAAAAAGCCCCGATACGTCACGTGACGATGCTGTGATGACATGAGTTTGACACCCCTGATTTAGATTGATGAGTCTTGCAAGTAGCAGAATTCCATTCATACCGTCATAATCACGGTTGAAGAAAACAGGGTCTTCTGAGTTGTGGGTGGGGTCTTTGTTGCTCTTTGAGCTTGGTGGCTTTCATGAAGACATTTCATTACCAAACTAGGTAACATCATCATTTCTAAAAGGGAGGGGAGTTGCTCTCTGTTTATAGACCAATGGCTTGCTCTGTCAGAGTTGGTGGGAGTGTTCTTGGTGATTCCTTTATCAGGCTATTGTTTATTCTGTTGGTAGTTCCTTGATTGGGTTATCAATTGGGCTATCAATCTTGTGGGGTGATTGGTACTCTCTGAGTTTGGTGTTTTCTTGCAGATGTTTCATTATCAAACTGTTCTGCCCCAGCGACGAGCCACCAATAATACGCACACACAAACTGCAAAACACTGTTCTTTTACTAATAAATGTTTCCTAATAACTTCTTAGGGGCAACACAATAATTTGAAAACAAACTAAAGAATAGGTTTTTCCAAACCTCCGCTGGTAAATGTCTAATCTTTAACAGCTGGCCAGAGTCCAAGAGATACTATGAGCAGGTCTGACTGTGTTTGGTAATACTCCCAGAACTAAGAATGCAGGAAACAAGACCCGTACTGGAACAAGTACACGAGCAGACTGGAGTCACAAAGAGCAAGAGTGATATCAAACGTTGTTTCCTGCAACAAGGTTCAGCGTGGTCAGGGCTTAAATAGTCTAAGGGTGTGGCCACTTAGCCTGCAGCTCTACTCTCGAGGATACCTCCTCCTGAGTAGCCACTCTTGTCTTCTAGCAGCCTTGCGTGCCCGAGCATTGAGAAGAAGAGGCTCCTCCTCTTCTTCGGCCCTGATGGGCTCCTCAGGAGGTACAGAAGGCCCTGCTTGACTCTCAGCCTCCTCACTCTCTGACTCAGGTGCCAGGTACTCGGGTCGATGGTACCTTGCCACAACCGCCTCATCGTCCTCCTCGCTCTCTGACTCGGCCGCCAGGTGCACGGGCCGATGGTACCTCGCCACAACCGCCTCATCGTCCTCGGGATCCATGAGCACCGGCACGGGATGCTGGCGGGCCACAACACAAACTAGGTAACATCATCACTGCTAGAAGGTGTAAACCTCCATCCCTTCTACCTCTGATGATGTTACCTACTTTGGTAATGAAACGTCTGCAAGAAAGCCACCAAGCTCAGACAACACCAAAGTCCCTACAGTTAAACCCTGAGCTACACATATTCTCTCCTATATATTGTGAGTTTCTGAATTCGGAATCACTGAATTTTCCCAAGTCAAATCTCTCCTATGTCATAAATAATGGACATCATGTAGCCTCAGCTCTCCTGTTCCCAAATATAAATATGGACTTATCCCACTGTGTTGTCATTATATACATTGTACACATGTTTTTAAATATCAACACAGGTCCAATTATGTACTTTTTTTTTTAATGGAGCTTTTCAATGTTCACGTGGGAGTGAAAATATCTGGACAGCTTTCTGTGGAGATTCTCAGTCATCCAGGTCATGGTTGTCCCAAAGGTGCTTTTTCAAGGGACAACTGGACTTTCTGGTTTTCATTGAAGACGTTTCGCTTCTCATCCAAGGAGCTTCTTCAGCTCTAAAAGGTAGCTGGACTTTCTTGTTGTTGTTGTTGTTGTTGTGTTGTTTTTGCTTGAAAACATTTTGCTTCTCATCCAAGAAGCTTCTTCAGTTCTTCAGAAGCTTTTTGGATGAGAAGAGAAACATTTTCAAGGAAAACAACAACAGCAAGAAAGCCCAGCTGTCTTTCGGAAGAAAAAAAAACCACCTTTGGGACATTTGGACAGATGTTTAACTCTTCAGCAACTCTGATAGTATGTTCAGAGTATACATTGATCTTCCTCTTCCTCCACTTGGAGGTCCTAACCCAATGACACTTAGTTTTTGGGAACTGATAACCACCAGTGGGCAGTATGGTGTAGAACATTAAGGAATTACCATTGTACCCTGCTTTGTCTATCTTTCTGCCTACTCTTCGTTTAACAGATTCATACTCCAAGATTACTTCTTTCTGCCTTTCTTCCCACACACACAACTATAGAGTACATGCTCTTTGATTCTTCTTCTGGTAGGATGTGTAGTATGCTGGGTGCTAGGCTTTGCCTATGCCAATAATCCTGTAAACGCTTTTCCATTCTGTTACGAGTCTAAAATTATTTCACTAGTAGCTTCACTAAATCCTCACTTGAGTTAGATTTCCTGTTACATGCAGTACATCCATCCAAAGCGAGAGGACCTTTCAAATTCCGACATCGAGAGTAACAAGCTTAGCAGCATACCCATAAAATTACATGTGGGGCATTTACAGATGACTGCAAATTACTATTTGCCCCAATTGCTGTAATTAGTGAAGAAAGCTCAGATTTAATCAGCTTGTAAAACTGGGAAGTAACCAGAATAACATTCACTTCTCAGGCCCATCCTTAATGCCTACATGGTGGAGGAGATATACTGCTTCCCCCCACCCCCAATTTTAACCATTTGCATTCCCTCATGGGTTTGAAAGGATGCCAGTTGTTATAAATCCTTATAACGACTTGTAACGCAACATGTTACAAGGACAGTGCAACAAAAGTCTATGGAGATTCTTAGTCATCCAGGTCATGGTTGTCCCAAAGGTGCTTTTTCAAGGGACAACTGGACTTTCTGGTTTTCATTGAAGACGTTTCTCTTCTCATCCAAGAAGCTTCTTCAGTTCAGACTGAATGGTGGAGAATGGAAGGATTTATATTCCTTGCAGTCATCTGGTCATTAGTTATCTTTCTGAGAGTCGTTGAGGTTAGTCTCTTCCTTTGGGTCTACCTGAATCCTGTAGTCTGCAATTTGTTTTTTGTTTTTCTGGATATCCATTCATACTCCCATACGATATAACTTCCGAGTGGCCTCAACGTCTCTCAGAAAGAGGGCTAACGACCACATGACTGCAACGCATATACATCCTTCCATTCTCCACCATTCAGTCAGAACCGAAGAAGCTTCTTGGATGCGAAGCGAAGCGACTTCAAGCGAAACAAGAAAGTCCAGTTGCCTTTTGAAAGAAAGCACCTTTGGGAGTACAACAAAAGTTTGAACTTTTGTAACAGAATTGTCCAGGTCTGGACATATTTTACCTGACTCAGTTGTCTCAGCCATTACCTTTCACAGTTTTAATTCTAAGTTAGCTTCTGTGGACCTCACTCGGTATTGAAGAGGTCCCTAAAGGGCAGGCATCAGTGCACTGCGGTGCCTATCACCCCTGTCACTTTTTCAAGTTTCTTGTTTTGTTTGTTCGAATTTGTAATTTTTTGTTGCACGAACAACAGCAACAAAAATCCCGATAGAAGGCTGATCTATCAAAAAAAAACAAACAAAAAAAAAAAACACATAACACCGACATTTACACCGACTTCATGCCGGCGATTTTTGTTCCAACACCAACTTTCTCCTCTGTTCTTCTGTATTTGTGAAATGCATGAACATTTGTCAATAAATAAATAAAAAATAAAAATCCCTCTGAGAAGTCAAAAAGTACATTTCTTGCCTGAGGTTGGGAAAGATAAATTTTGCAAAGTTTTCCCAAATGTTTTCTAGGCATGGCCCTGAAGGGTGCTTTTAGGCTTCTGAACAGCAGCAAGGAAGACAGATGAATCTCCTTGTTCAGCAGTAGAAACTATTATGGATTTAGGTGACAGGTAAATGAATTTCCACATTTAATGATCCCAGAATTTAATGATCCCAGAGTATGTTCTGAAGAACATACTCTGATTTCACTGATGAAGTCCAAAAGTGTTCTGTTGCCCCCATTATAAATATCAAGAACTGTTTATCACAAAAGACCATCGTGTGGAGAGAAGGGCAACAGAAAATTAAAGAGGAAAGTGTGCTCATTTTAGTATAAATTACCATCTCAGGAAAAGCTTTTGTTTCACCAGAATAGACTGCAAAGGTTGTAGAACCTTGTATCTTTTTTTGATTTGAAGGTTTATGAGCTGAAGGCTACGTTCAAAATATTCAGGATTCTAGGCCACTTCACGGAGAAGAATTTGAACAATTCCTGAACAATTTGTCACTACCTAACAGTATCGTTCCTTGTTCTGCAAAAGTTATGTTCGATAGAGAAGGCAACAAACAGTAGACAAAATCTACCAACCTTCCTGCCACTAGTAGCAAATTAGTTGTTTGTTGCGGTCATGTTTTATAGCTAAAGAAGCAATGGATGCAAACTAATCAATCAAGGAGAGAAGCAACTTAGAACTACGGAAACATTTCCTAACTGGTGGAATGCCTCCAGAAGTTGTGGGTGCTCCACAACTACAGGAGGTTTTGAAGAAGAGATTGAATAGCCATTTGTCTGAAATGGTATAAGATCTTCTGCTTGAGTGGGGGCTTGAAGGACTTCTGGGTTCCCTTCTAACACAATTATTCTATTCTGTTATTCTTTCTATGATCATGTGTATCTATCTCATCAAGCTGGAAAAAAAGTCCATAATGGTATAGGATCTTCTGCTATGGGCAGTGAGTTGAACTAGAAGATTGGAAATGTTATGACTTGTGGACTTCAACTCCCAGAATTTCCCAGCCAGTTTCCAATGTTGGAGACCCCTGGACTAGAATACCTTCAAGGTCCCTTCCAATCCTATTATTCTATCTTCTATTACAGAATTGTTCACAGGCTAGAAAAATAAGAAACATAGCATTCTTCCCTTCCAAAATAAGATGTCATGAATAGGGGATACAAAATTCACCAACTTTCTCAGAATAATTATGAGAATTTATTATGAGAAATTATTCTACATAACTCCCTGATTGTTCACCTTTACTTATTTTTAGGAGAAGTAACTAAGTAACTAAGTTTCATGATGTCTTCCTTCCATATTTAGTTGAAACCTTGTAAGGTAAGGGAAATGGAAGAGTTCTGAAGAGAGTATTGTAATTTAGTTCTCTCTCTCTCTCTCTCTCTCTCTCTCTCTCTCTCTCTCTCTCTCTCTCTCTCTTTCTTTCTTTCTTTCCAGAAATGTTATTTTATGGAAATAACAAGAAGGAGAAAGAAATTTATTTTCCATAAATTGAGGGAGAAAGCTAAACAACACGCAGGGAAATTTAGAGACAACATATATCTTGGCATTAACATTAGAACTTGGAGTCTTCTCAAATTTTGCTTCAACTATTATTTATGAATTAATAAGGCAACCCGGTATTCTCTCAGTTAGATGCCTTAAATGACAGCTTTATTTCTGTTTCTGGTAATTGAAAACTAGGATTGCTAATCCTTTAGGAAAGCACAGGCATGTCTGAGGTGTGACCCCCCTCAAGACTGCAGCAGTGACAGCACATTCTTTGATGCAAACTAAAGCAATATACACAAAATATATTTTGTGGGGGGTTGATTGAATTACCACTTGTTTGCAAAATGCTGTAGGAGGAATTGTGTCTTCATTTGTTTAGGAGTAGGATTGTGATGTCGCTGTCAGAAAACCATGCAATTGTTTTGCATGGATATCTTGGTGCTTCTATCTATTATGCAATAGGAGATAAGAAGCTTTCAAGACTTAACAAGTTTAATTACTGCAACTTGTGTGAGCAAAACACTTGCGGCTAGATTGTCTTATTTTTAAAGGAATGGTTAAGAATGGTTAAGGTAAAAGCCTGAAATACTTCTAGCATTGAAAAGAAAGGTTTGAGAGATGTTTAAACTAACAAGTCAGCAAAGCTTTTTTTTTTGTTTTTAAAAAAATCCATGGATAGAAAAATGGAATCTAAGCAATATGAGAACATTTATCGAATGGACGATCTCTTAGCCTTTGTTGTGCTAATACGGTTATTAATGTTGTGAGAAGATTCATTTCAGGGATTGGATTTCAAACTAATTTGATTACTTCTCCAAATCAATCTGGATTCAGATAGATTCAGCCTTTGGATAAATTCACCTTTATCTTTGTTCCTTTTAGAAAATTGGTATGGCTACCCATTTTCTCTCAGTGACTCTTCAATTTGAGGTTGAATCAACAACTCAAATTGAAAGTGAACACCCGTTTGTTCCGATACAGCAAAGGAAATAACTCTGAGGTTCTGAATTCAATCAAAAATCGGGGGGCAAAATATCAGATCTGATTGCATATCCTCAATGCTTACATGATTATGCGTGAAACTAATGACTGACAAATTAAAAATAGAACAGGAGAACAACAACAACGAAAAAGAGTTGCCCAAAGAATCATGGATATAGAAGCTCAAAACGACATAGCCACACTTAGTAAGGCTGCTAGCCTGAAATGGTTGAAGAAATATAAACGCACCTTCCAAATGGACAACTATTTAAAATCACAACTGCCAAAACACTTCAGGGAGACATTTACTCCAGCAAGATTCAAACAGCTTGGTACAATGGTTAGATTTGGGAGATTCCATTCTATCCCATACAATGAACGTACATGTATCTGTGGAGCTGAAGAGGTAGAAGATCTGACTCATATATTATTCAATTGCTGTTTGTATAAGGGGGCGAGAGATAAGTACCTTGATCCACATATTAAACGTATGGCCCAGTGGGAGGCCGATATTAAAACAACATACCTCATGGGTGGCCAGAATCTGAAAACGACATTTAATACAGCACAATTTCTGACTAAAATGGCCTGACTGAGATCAGCATATGTGGGCCTGATTGGGGTAGATACAGAAATATAATTTTATGTCATTTTATTCTATTTTACATATTTATGTATTAAATTATTGTATTTTATCCTATAACTATTGTATTTTACCCTACTCTCATTTTAAATTGTTTGTTATAATTTTATTGGCAATATATGTTTGAAGAGAGAGAGAGAGAGAGAGAGAGAGAGAGAGAGAGAGAGAGAGAGAGAGAGAGAGAGAGAGAGAGAGAGAGAGAGAGAGAGAGAGAGAGAGAGAGAGAGATCAGCTTGTTTGGGAAAAAAAGTCTAGAAACTGCTTATTGATATGTTATCAGCCATGGTGGTGCAGTGGTTAGAGTGCAGTACTGCAGGCTACTTCTGCTGCCTGCTGGCTGCCTGCAAATATTGGGGGCAATATGCTGACTCTGTAAACCGCTTAGAGAGGGCTGTAAAGCACTATGAAGCGGTATATAAGTCTAAGTGCTATTGCTATTGCTATTTTCAGCAAAACTGGCCCATAACAAACATTAGTTCACTTGACCATGAATGGTGGCTGCAGAAATGGTAGTAAAATGAAATTGGTCACATGGTGGACCCATTTATGACTGTCACAACATATGACCATGATGGGAAGGCTCCATTGCAGTCATAAGTCAAGGACCAACTGTATGCCCCCCCTTTGTTGGAAAATGTTAAATCTAACCAAAGAGAAAACTTTCCTAAATTTAGGGATTCTTATTCAACTGAGATACAGGTAGTCTGTCAGCCCTGGAGCCATTTTCCTTGGTGTCTTCAGGGGAAATAATTTTGATTCCGTTGGGGGTCCTTGGCTTACAATAGGTTATTTAGTGACCGTTCAAAGTTGCAACGGCACTGAAAAAAGTGACTTATGATCATTTTTCACACTTACAACTCTTGCAGCATTCCCATGGTCAAGTGATCTCAAAATTCAGATGCTTGACAACTGATTCATATTTATGACAGTCGCAGTGTCCCACGGGTCATGGGATCCCCTTTTGTGACCTTCGGACAAGCAAAGTCAAATGGGGGAGCCAGATTCACTTAACAACCGTGTTACTAACTGAACCACTGCAGCCATTCCCTTAACCACCGTGGCATGAAAAGTCGTAAAATGGGACAAAATCCACTTAACCACCGTCTCACTCAATTTTGGGCTCCATTGTGCTCATAAATCAAGGACTACCTGTACTGTCCCAGTTGGAATAAATGTGAGAGATTGCTCCACAAGATATTTTAGGTAGCACGGACTGATTCCTTTGACGCTCCATATCCAGACTGCATTGTTTGACAGTGGTAAGCACGCACTCATGACTCATGGAAATAACAGGAACCAACAAGGGACCCACACGTTTTAGCTTCTTAGGCACTGACCAATCCCATGAGGAGGGATTGGTCACTGCCTATCTGTCAAAGTTTGCAGAGCCAAACAGCTGAGAAGAACAACAGCCTGAGCCAAAAGGAAAGAATCCAGAGCCAGGCAGATGTTTCGGTTTTGGATAGACCCTCTTCTTGACACGACAACAGCCAAGAAAACAAACAAATGAATCACAGGACAAACCAATCCGGCATTCTCACCCGAGGCACAAATAATTGGCTTCAAAATTAGAATGTGATGGCACAGTTATCGCTTCCCATTATTCAGGATGCTGCTCATAAAAGCTGTGTGCTTAGAGCGCAAAGCATTGTTAAAGATCCCACACACTCATCCCACGGTCTGTTTCTGTTGCTCCCCTCTGGGAGGAGGTTTCGAAGTATCTATAGCAGGACTATTACATTCTGGAGCAGCTTTGCTCCCTAGGCCAACCGCCTGGTAAACTCGCAAGATTCGTTTTTCTCGCCGTGTACATGTATATTTCCGAATGAGACTGTGTTGTTTCTCTGTGTCATATATGTGTGTGAATGTGGGTATATGCATAATGGTTATGTTTTGAGAATGAAATTTCATTTTAATGTATGCTGATTAGTGTACATTTAAAGTGACAATAAAGTTTTTATTCTATTCGCATATTTTACTAATCCATCATTCGACCATCTCTGGTTGAACTAACTATAACTATCAGGGCAAAGCTGATTAATCAAGTCCAAATGAACCATAAAGTGGCTTACTGCAAAATGTAAACCTGATTACAGGTACTCAACTTAAAATGGTTCATTTAGTGACCATTCTAAGTTACAACGGCACTGAAAAGTGTCTTATGACCATTTTTCACACTTACTACAATTGTAGCATCTGCATGGATGTGATCAAAATTCAGATGCTTGGCAACTGGCTCATATTTATGACAGTTGCACTGTCCCAGGGTAATGTGATCCCCTCCTGCAACCTTCAGACAAGCAAAGTCAATGAGGAAGCCAGATTCACTTAACAATTCTATTCTATTCTATTCTATTCTATTCTATTCTATTCTATTCTATCTCTATTTTCTATTCTATTTTCTATTCTACTCTATTCTACTCTACTTCAGTTGTCCTGACATATTTATGATTTGGGAAGAGTGGAATGGAAGAGAAGCACAGAAAGGTGATACGGTCAGTTACAGCAGTGAGGAGTGTACCACTGAAGATCTGAAGAGATGGGTTGGGGAAGAAGATCCAGAAAAATCAGTCTAGGTAGCCCCTAAAAGTCAACACCAGCTTGATAGAAGATAATCAGTCAAAAATTGGAAAAAAGAGTTGTTTCAGTGCTTCTCCATCTCAAAAAACGAAAGGACTCAGGGGTCTACCTGTGTCCATTCTCCTGCTGCTGTGGACAGCTGTTTCTTTTAGCATCTCAAGAAACCACTGGACAATTTAAAAAAAATGCCATTTAGTGCGGAAAGATCTCAGACAAGAAACCTAACTCAGCTTTAATAGCATTTGTTTTTAACTTTCCATTTTCCTTCTTTATTTTTTCTTTATATGAAGATGTTTTATTTCAAGATACGCTTCTGGTAAAAGAAGACGATTATGAGAGATTGAGTCCCAAGTTAGTTTTAACAAAACCTAGGGGCCTAATTACTATAAGACTGACTGACATGATTAATTACCCTTGCCACAAATGTATACATAAAATAGGATTAAATAAGGTATGTAAATAAATAAAGTGCACAATAAGCATTCCATCCATGAAAGAATACTCAGTTGTAATTGTGTAACAAAGGAAACACACACACACACACACACACACACACACACACACACACACACACACACACACTTCTTATTTGAGGTATCCTGATTGCTTTCTAAACCAATAGTTAATTTCCCAGCATTATAAGGATAAAAGCACCTGAAAATCTTTTCTGTACGCCTAACTTTAAGTTATCCATGGTTTCAGTTCTCAGTTAGAATACATATTTATCTGAGTAGCCAAATCATCCATCATGATTGGGTCTAAAATTAAAATCATCAGTCTCTCATACCTTCTTCTGCTACAATTAAACTATCTTAATTGTAACTGTATTTATGAGTAACTGTACAAACCGTCATCTATATACAGTATATAAAAGCCAAATACCACTCACTCATCACGAAATCTCCAGAACTGTAAAGCATACAAACTTGAAACTTGGCATGTATGTTACTCTTGGCTTCTAGGTGCTCGCTAAGAAAGGGTTTTTCGAAATGACCATCAGATCATTAGTATTTCTTATACAGTATTATATTAACATGCTCTGATGCTAAGGAGTTAGACGTTCTACTCCACCTCCCCACCTGAAAAGAACTCTGTTCCAACTGCCAGTTGCCTTATATTAACAGGCTCGGATGCTCTGCCAGTTGCCTTATATTAACACGTTCTGATGCTAAGGAGTTACACATTCTACATAAATTTTCAAGCTTTAAGTGTCAATGTATCAAGCCCGATCGTAACTACTCATTAATTTTCAAGCTTTAACTGTCAATTTATCAAGCCCGATCACATAGTTTCATAGTGGAACACGGGTATCCAGCTACTAGTATTACATATACAGGTAGTCCTTGACTCACAACAGTTCGTTTAGCAACCGTTCAAAGTTACAACGGCACTGAAAAAAAATAACTTATGATCATGTTTCACACTTATGACCATTGGTGCATCCCCATGGTGACGTGATCAAAATTCAGATGCTTGGCAACTGGGTCATATTTATGATGGTTGCAGCATCCTGGGGTCATGTGATCCCCTTTTGGGACCTTCTGACAAGCAAAGTCAGTGGGGAAGCCAGATTCACTTAATAATTCTGTTACTAACATAACAACGGCAGTGCTTCATTTAACAACTGTGACAAGAAAGGCCGTAAAAATGGGACAAAATTCACTTAGCAAACGTCTCACCTTGGCAACAGAAATTTTGGGGTCAATTGTGGTCGTAAGTCAAGGACTACCTGTAGAGTCATCTGACTTAGAAAAATTAATATAATAAGAAAACCTACATTCTTCACAGGCAGGGATCATCATCGTCATGTGAGTTTTTAAAAATTTATCAGATCACAAATCCATAATGTCTGGATATATACATTTTCTTCCTAGGAAAGTAAAGCAATATATCCTTCCAATTTTTGTACGTGTACATTGTGGAAAGTTGGGGGCAGAGGGCAAGCAGATACAAAGTTCCCTGGCCTATTGCTTCTTCCATAATGATTGCATTATTCCATAATTCCACTTTGAAGACATACACTCGGTCCTCTATTCTTTAACACAAACTTTCGAACCATCGGGTAGTGAAAGTACATAGAGAGAAAAAGAAATGAAACTTTTTTTATAAAAAAAACCCTTGCTAATTTAAAAACACATCCTGTGTGTGTGTGTGTGTGTGTGTGTGTGACATATTTTTACTGATAAATAAATAAAGGGAGATTAGTATAGATCTATTTCAAGCTATTTAGCTCTCATCAGCTAGCCATACCCCTTATAGGATTTGAACCTGGGCAGCTTGCCTTGTTAGGCAAATGCTTTAACCTCTGAGCCACAGGATCTCCTCCCTATCAGCTTGTTCCAGGGACAAGGATATGTGTGTTTTTTTCTTCTTCCTGTTGAATCACTTGTTATACCCAAATATGGGAGGGAGCATACTGCTTCCGTTCGCCTTTCCTCCTCCCTCCCATATTTGTGTATACCAGG